>NC_059624.1:12289918-12572418 GCF_020424385.1 Procambarus clarkii
TTTTGAGTTTTGTGAAAAATGACGATTTCGCCAGGGCTCGGATTCTTTGCAGGCGGCGGGCTGTATGTACCCCATCTTTGTCTTCGTCCGCTGGTCAAGTTTTATTCATTGTCTATCTTCTATATCTATAAAATACGGATGACTGTCTGTGTAAGGTAAAAGGTACGTAAGTACCATAGAGGTACGTAAGTACATAAGTACCAAACACATACCCATAAAGGTACCACCATACTCAATCCCATATAAGTGTCATACATATGCCCATATAAGAACAATACATATGCCCATTGAGGTACCATACAAAAGCTCTTATAAGTAACATACATATGCCGAAAAAGGTACCATACTTATGCCCTTATAAGAACAATACATATGTTCTTATAAGTATCATACATATACCCTTATAACTACCATACATATGCCCTTATAAGTACCATAAATGCCCATATAAGTACCCATTCATATGCCAATATAGGTACCATACAAATGCCTTTATAAGTAGCATACATATGCCCATATACGCACCATGCATAGTAGTCTCTAAATACATGAGGAATATAGATATAATGTTATTTTGATTATCCATTTATTATTTAGCTCAATTTGATCATTATTACATTTTTTACAATTGATTTTCCTTAGTAATTTGTTGAGAAAACACGATGATATTTTGATATTTGAGGTGGCTGTATCTCAGTAAATATGGCTGTATAGGCGTTAATATTTAAAATTAGCAAAGAAAGACTTTATAGAAAGAAAGGTAAATTGCTGTGGTAAACACAATGGTACCATTTTCAAAACGATTCTATGGCTGGTTTTGATTTTGAGTTTTGTGAAAAATGACGATTTCGCCAGGGCTCGGATTCTTTGCAGGCGGCGGGCTGTATGTACCCCATCTTTGTCTTCGTCCGCTGGTCAAGTTTTTATTCATTGTCTATCTTCTATATCTATAAAATACAGATGACTGTCTGTGTAAGGTAAAAGGTACGTAAGTACCATAGAGGTACGTAAGTACATAAGTACCAAACACATACCCATAAAGGTACCACCATACTCAATCCCATATAAGTGTCATACATATGCCCATATAAGAACAATACATATGCCCATTGAGGTACCATACAAAAGCTCTTATAAGTAACATACATATGCCGAAAAAGGTACCATACTTATGCCCCTATAAGAACAATACATATGTTCTTATAAGTATCATACATATACCCTTATAACTACCATACATATGCCCTTATAAGTACCATAAATGCCCATATAAGTACCATTCATATGCCAATATAGGTACCATACAAATGCCTTTATAAGTAGCATACATATGCCCATATACGCACCATGCATAGTAGTCTCTAAATACATGAGGAATATAGATATAATGTTATTTTGATTATCCATTTATTATTTAGCTCAATTTGATCATTATTACATTTTTTACAATTGATTTTCCTTAGTAATTTGTTGAGAAAACACGATGATATTTTTGATATTTGAGGTGGCTGTATCTCAGTAAATATGGCTGTATAGGCGTTAATATTTAAAATTAGCAAAGAAAGACTTTATAGAAAGAAAGGTAAATTGCTGTGGTAAACACAATGGTACCATTTTCAAAACGATTCTATGGCTGGTTTTGATTTTGAGTTTTGTGAAAAATGACGATTTCGCCAGGGCTCGGATTCTTTGCAGGCGGCGGGCTGTATGTACCCCATCTTTGTCTTCGTCCGCTGGTCAAGTTTTTATTCATTGTCTATCTTCTATATCTATAAAATACGGATGACTGTCTGTGTAAGGTAAAAGGTACGTAAGTACCATAGAGGTACGTAAGTACATAAGTACCAAACACATACCCATAAAGGTACCACCATACTCAATCCCATATAAGTGTCATACATATGCCCATATAAGAACAATACATATGCCCATTGAGGTACCATACAAAAGCTCTTATAAGTAACATACATATGCCGAAAAAGGTACCATACTTATGCCCCTATAAGAACAATACATATGTTCTTATAAGTATCATACATATACCCTTATAACTACCATACATATGCCCTTATAAGTACCATAAATGCCCATATAAGTACCATTCATATGCCAATATAGGTACCATACAAATGCCTTTATAAGTAGCATACATATGCCCATATACGCACCATGCATAGTAGTCTCTAAATACATGAGGAATATAGATATAATGTTATTTTGATTATCCATTTATTATTTAGCTCAATTTGATCATTATTACATTTTTTACAATTGATTTTCCTTAGTAATTTGTTGAGAAAACACGATGATATTTTTGATATTTGAGGTGGCTGTATCTCAGTAAATATGGCTGTATAGGCGTTAATATTTAAGATTAGCAAAGAAAGACGTTATAGAAAGAAAAGTAAATTGCTGTGGTAAACACAATGGTACCATTTTCAAAACGATTCTATAGCTGGTTTTGATTTTGAGTTTTGTGAAAAATGACGATTTCGCCAGGGCTCGGATTCTTTGCAGGCGGCGGGCTGTATGTACCCCATCTTTGTCTTCGTCCGCTGGTCAAGTTTTTATTCATTGTCTATCTTCTATATCTATAAAATACAGATGACTGTCTGTGTAAGGTAAAAGGTACGTAAGTACCACAGAGGTACGTAAGTACATAAGTACCAAACACATACCCATAAAGGTACCACCATACTCAATCCCATATAAGTGTCATACATATGCCCATATAAGAACAATACATATGCCCATTGAGGTACCATACAAAAGCTCTTATAAGTAACATACATATGCCGAAAAAGGTACCATACTTATGCCCTTATAAGAACAATACATATGTTCTTATAAGTATCATACATATACCCTTATAACTACCATACATATGCCCTTATTAGTAACATAAACGCCCATATAAGTACCCATTCATATGCCAATATAGGTACCATACAAATGCCTTTATAAGTAGCATACATATGCCTATATACGCACCATGCATAGTAGTCTCTAAATACATGAGGAATATAGATATAATGTTATTTTGATTATCCATTTATTATTTAGCTCAATTTGATCATTATTACATTTTTTACAATTGATTTTCCTTAGTAATTTGTTGAGAAAACACGATGATATTTTTGATATTTGAGGTGGCTGTATTTCAGTAAATATGGCTGTATAGGCGTTAATATTTAAAATTAGCAAAGAAAGACTTTATAGAAAGAAAGGTAAATTGCTGTGGTAAACACAATGGTACCATTTTCACAACGATTCTATGGCTGGTTTTGATTTTGAGTTTTGTGAAAAATGACGATTTCGCCAGGGCTCGGATTCTTTGCAGGCGGCGGGCTGTATGTACCCCATCTTTGTCTTCGTCCGCTTGTCAAGTTTTTATTACTTGATTTAATCATTGTCTATCTTCTATATCTATAAAATACGGATGACTGTCTGTGTAAGGTAAAAGGTACGTAAGTACCATAGAGGTACGTAAGTACATAAGTACCAAACACATACCCATTAAGGTACCACCATACTCAATCCCATATAAGTGTCATACATATGCCCATATAAGAACAATACATATGCCCATTGAGGTACCATACAAAAGCTCTTATAAGTATCATACATATGCCGAAAAAGGTACCATACTTATGCCCTTATAAGAACAATACATATGTTCTTATAAGTATCATACATATACCCTTATAACTACCATACATATGCCCTTATTAGTAACATAAACGCCCATATAAGTACCCATTCATATGCCAATATAGGTACCATACAAATGCCTTTATAAGTAGCATACATATGCCTATATACGCACCATGCATAGTAGTCTCTAAATACATGAGGAATATAGATATAATGTTATTTTGATTATCCATTTATTATTTAGCTCAATTTGATCATTATTACATTTTTTACAATTGATTTTCCTTAGTAATTTGTTGAGAAAACACGATGATATTTTTTATATTTGAGGTGGCTGTATCTCAGTAAATATGGCTGTATAGGCGTTAATATTTAAAATTAGCAAAGAAAGACTTTATAGAAAGAAAGGTAAATTGCTGTGGTAAACACAATGGTACCATTTTCAAAACGATTCTATGGCTGGTTTTGATTTTGAGTTTTGTGAAAAATGACGATTTCGCCAGGGCTCGGATTCTTTGCAGGCGGCGGGCTGTATGTACCCCATCTTTGTCTTCGTCCGCTGGTCAAGTTTTTATTCATTGTCTATCTTCTATATCTATAAAATACGGATGACTGTCTGTGTAAGGTAAAAGGTACGTAAGTACCATAGAGGTACGTAAGTACATAAGAACCAAACACATACCCATAAAGGTACCACCATACTCAATCCCATATAAGTGTCATACATATGCCCATATAAGAACAATACATATGCCCATTGAGGTACCATACAAAAGCTCTTATAAGTAACATACATATGCCGAAAAAGGTACCATACTTATGCTCCTATAAGAACAATACATATGTTCTTATAAGTATCATACATATACCCTTATAACTACCACACATATGCCCTTATAAGTACCATAAATGCCCATATAAGTACCATTCATATGCCAATATAGGTACCATACAAATGCCTTTATAAGTAGCATACATATGCCCATATACGCACCATGCATAGTAGTCTCTAAATACATGAGGAATATAGATATAATGTTATTTTGATTATCCATTTATTATTTAGCTCAATTTGATCATTATTACATTTTTTACAATTGATTTTCCTTAGTAATATGTTGAGAAAACACGATGATATTTTTGATATTTGAGGTGGCTGTATCTCAGTAAATATGGCTGTATAGGCGTTAATATTTAAAATTAGCAAAGAAAGACTTTATAGAAGGAAAGGTAAATTGCTGTGGTAAACACAATGGTACCATTTTCAAAACGATTCTATGGCTGGTTTTGATTTTGAGTTTTGTGAAAAATGACGATTTCGCCAGGGCTTGGATTCTTTGCAGGCGGCGGGCTGTATGTACCCTATCTTTGTCTTCGTCCGCTGGTCAAGTTTTTATTACTTGATTTAATCATTGTCTATCTTCTATATCTATAAAATACGGATGACTGTCTGTGTAAGGTAAAAGGTACGTAAGTACCATAGAGGTACGTAAGTACATAAGTACCAAACACATACCCATAAAGGTACCACCATACTCAATCCCATATAAGTGTCATACATATGCCCATATAAGAACAATACATATGCCCATTGAGGTACCATACAAAAGCTCTTATAAGTAACATACATATGCCCAAAAATGTACCATTTAAACTTACCATTAAAACCATTAAAAACTTACCTAACATCATTTGTGCAGCATATTTTTATTTTATGTCTCACCCAGATTTTGTTTAAAAATAAAACCAAACTAAATAAATTAGAAATGGGTATGTATAGCAAAGGTACACCCTTACTACTAGGTGAACAGAAGTAGTAGGGTTGGCGGTCCACAGACGAATTTTTGTTTTTGGGGAAATTCGTCTGTGGGCCCCAAGGGTTTCAGGTAAATTTAGAAATTCGTCTGTGGACCGCCAGGGTTTTCCGGCGAATTTGGGGAGTCACAGATTTAGAAGTAAGGAATTCTTATGAGGAAAATAATTTCTGAGATTTTAGAAGTTTGTTAAGGTTTCTTATGATGAAAATAAGTAGGAAAATCTTAATGAAAAGTTTTAGAAAAAATCGTGTTTGTGTCACAGCATTTCCAGGTAAACTCTATGGACAACCTTTGCCTGTTTTCAATCACACATTTTCAAAGAGCATTTTCAGAGAATATTGTCTTAGACATTTTGTTAAGGAAAACAGACAACTTAGCCATAACATTTAGTTTTATATCCATTTACGGCTATTTCACCTGTAAAGACCAAAATTGAACAGAGCCCAGTTTTAAGCTCAAATTTCATCAGAGTCCAGTTTATACCTAAAAATGAACAGAGTCTACTTTGAGAGCAAAATTCATCAGAGTCCAGTTTTCTAGCAAAATTCATCAGTGTCCTGTAATCTGTGAAAACTTGACAGAGTCCATTTTATACCCAATTTTCATCAGAGTCCAATTTATACCGAAAATTCGCCAGAGTTTACTTTGAGAGCAAAATTCGTCAGAGACAGTTTTAAGCTCATATTTCATCAGAGTCCAGTTTATACCGAAAATTCGCCAGAGTCTACTTTGAGAGCAAAAATTCGTCAGAGACAGTTTTAGCTCATATTTCATCAGAGTCCTGTAATCTGCGAAAATTTGACAGAGTCCATTTTATACCCAATTTTCGTCAGAGTCTACTTTGTGAGCAAAATTAGTCAGAGACAGTATTTAGCTCATATTTCATCAGAGTCCAATTATCAACAGAAATTTGCCAGAGTCTACTTTGAGATCAAAATTAGTCAGAGACCAGTTTTAAGCTCATATTTCATCAGAGTCCATTTTATACCTAAAAATGAACAGAGTCTACTTTAAGAGCAAATTTGACAGAGTCCAGTTCTTGATCTCAAATTTCATCAGAGTCCAGTTTATAGCAAAATTCGCCAGAGTCTACTTTGTGCCAAAATATTCAGAGTCCAGTTCATGATCGAAATTAATCAGAGTCCAATTAAAGACCCAAATTTGACAGAGACCACATTTTCGCTACTAGCAGTCCAATCCCCCTGAAATTTTAAACAGTCATATTTCAGACGTAGTAAATAAGATCAAGTCAGTTACTGAGCTCCAGCTCTTGTCCCCCACCCTCTTCCACCCTCAAGTCTTTGTAAATAAACCATCAATTTCCCCGAAATTTTTACCCTCTGTATTTCAGACATAGTAAATATGAAGTAACAAATATAAAACTCTAGCTCTTGTCCTCTGTCCAAGTTCACTCCTGTAAATTCATTACTATCAATCCAAATCCCCCTGAGATTTAAACACCCAACTACATTTTCAGACATAGTAAATAAAAACCAGTTCAGTTATCAAGTTTCAACTCTTGTGCCCCAGCTTAGTTCATTTTGTACAAGTTCTTTATTTCCAACACTATATCACATGAGATTTAAGATCACCTTATTTCTAACGTAGTAAAATTAATCAGGGCATTAACCAAGCTCCATTCCCTCAGCCTTAGATCATCAGACATAAATATTTTCGATCAAGTCCGTCTCCAGCTTAACTCTTACCCTTTTCCCTCCCTTACCTTCTCATCCCCAACTTATCCAAACCTTCAATAATCGTACTGTATTTGCATATTTTCTCTATATTCAGCTGTGTTCTTCGTATTCTTTCCATGTTTTCTGTGTTCATTCCATGTTCTATAAATGTTCACAGCAAGCTCAGTTCAAATTTTTTCTGCCATTTTCCCCGTATGTTCACTATGTTCTTTGTCATATTTTCATGTGCATCATATGTTCTCTGTATAACTTTTTATACTCAATATTCATGTTCTCAAATGTTCTTAGCTTGTTCTTCACACGTTCAGTGTTCATTCTTTGTATTCCCTATGTTCCTTATCATGTCTTCATATTCTCTATAAGTTCTTATTCCCTGCATGTTCACTCTATTCATCAACTTTTTCTTACGTGTTTTCTGTGTTCACCGTATGTTCACTGTGTTCATTCCCTTACTTAACCTCAATTTTTTTATGTTCTTTGTTTCTTCCATTCACTAACTAGTTCTTTGTCAAATATTAGCATCAGCAATACAGTTTCCTCAACAATTTTAGTCACCAAGTTTTTATTTGCAAAAACTATGTCAAAGTAATTCTCGTAGTCAACTTAATAGTTCTACCAGCCATGTTCTTAAACAAATCTACACTTTATTCAGTTCCAAATTTACAAAGACAAACCTTTCTTGTAACTTCTTAACTAAAAATCTTTCGCCAATCAACTGAAACATAGTCACTTTCCTCATTTCTCAACTAACTTATTATCCAATCAACCAAAAAATTGTCAAAGGAATCTTTCCAACACTGTTCATAACTAAACTTATTCCCTAGTCATCAGAAAATAACCGTGTTCTTCATGTTTCATTGTCATTTCATAACTAAAAAATCTTTCGCCAATCAACTAAAAAACATAGTCACTTTCGTCATTTCTCAACTAAACTTATTATCCAGTCAACTAAAAATAGTCAGAAATAGCCTCGTTCAACACTGTTCTTAACTAAAACAACCTTTCTCTTAGCTAAAAATTGTCAAAGGAAACTTTTTTCAGCACTTTCTTAACAGGCGCTATGTTTCATCAAGAAAAAATTGTCAAAGGAAACTTTCCAAAACTGTTCATAACTAGCTTTTTATCCATCGTCAATCAACTAAAAATAATAACTTTCATCATTTCTTAACTAAACATATTCCCCATTCATCAGAAAATAACCGTGTTCATCATGTTTCATTGTCATTTCATAACTAAAATTATCTGCCAATCATCAGAAAAAGTCACTTTCATCATTTCTTAACTAAACTTATTCCCCAGTCATCAGAAAATAACCGTGTTCTTCATGTTTCATTGTCATTTCTTATCTAAAAATTATCCGCCAATCATCAGAAAAAGTCATGTTCATCATGTTTTGTCTTTTGCTCAACTAAAAGTATTCATCGGTCAACTAAAAATAGTCTCGTTCATCATTTCGTAACAACCATTATGTTTTCGTCAAATAAGAAAATATAGTCACAGATATCTATCATCGTCATTCTTAACTGACATTTTATACTTTGTTGAGCACTAAAATAGCCACTTTCGTCATGTCTTGTCTTTTTCCATAACTAAAAGTATTCATCGGTCAACTAAAAAATAGTTACTTCATCATGTTTCCTTGTCATTTCTTAACTGAAATATCACTTCTCTCATTTTAAAATAGTCAGAAATAGCCTCGTTCAACACTGTTCTTAACTAAAGTAACCTTTCACTTCGCTAGAATAGTCATATTCATCGTTGTTCCTAACTAAATTATATGTCGTTAAGTAAGAAATATAGTCAAAGACACTCTTCGAGACATCAAGGACTTACTCAAAGACATCAAAGTTGCACTCAAAGACATCCTTTTCATTCATCAGAGAAACTTTCTAAGACGTCTTTGTTCATTAAAGTTAATCTCTTGTCCACAAAGTTATTCTGAGCTATCAAACTTGTTCTCAAAGACATCAAATGTTATTCACAGAGTCATCAAAGTTATTTTGTAACTCACTTTGTCCACAAAGTTATTCTGAGCTATCAAACTTGTTCTCAAAGTCATCAAATGTTATTCACAGAGTCATCAAAGTTATTTTGTAACTCACTTTGTTCATAAAAGTTATTCTCAGTCATGTTATGTTATTCTCTAACTCACTTCCATTCATCAAAGACATTCTCTAACTCCTCAAAGTTAATCTCTAAGACAACAAAGTCTTTCTCAGAGCTAACAAACTTGTTCTCAAAGTCATCAAAGTTATTCTAAGACATCATCTTTCATCAAAGATATTCTCTCTAAGTCATCAAAGTTACTTTTCATTACATCAAAGACGCATTCAAATACTACCCATGTTCTCAGAAGTCATTCTCAAAGGCACCAAAGTTATTCAAAGAGCTAACAAAAGTTATTCTCAGAGTCACCTTCGTTCTTCAGAGAAACTTTCCAAAACATCTTTGTTCATCAAAGTTATTCTCAGAGTTAACAAAGTCATTCTCTAAGCTATCAAACTTGTTCTCAAAGTCATCAAAGTTATTCACAGAGTCATCAAAGTTAATCCAAGACATCATCTTTCATCAAAGATATTCTCTCTAAGCCATCAATGTTCTTCTCTAAGACATAAAAGTTATTCTCAGAGTCACCTTCGTTCGTCAGAGAAACTTTCAAAACATCTTTGTTCATCAAACTTGTTTTCAAAGTCATCAAAAGTTAATCTAAGACATCTTCTTTCATCAAAGTCATTTTCAGAGACATCTAAAGTTATTCTCAGAGCTATCAAACTTGTTCTCAGAGTCATCAAATGTTATTCTCGAAGTCATCAAAGTTATTTTCAGAGACATCTAAAGTTAATTTCTATGTTATAAAGTTATTCTCAGAGACATCTAAAGTTAATCTTGGTCATCAAAGTTGTTCTCTAAACATCAATGTTGTTCTCCAAGACATCAAAGATGTTCTCAAAATCATAAAAGTTATTCCCAGAGCTATCAAAGTTAATCTCAGAGTTATCCAAAGATATTCTCATGTCCACAAAAGTTATTCCAAGAGACGTCAAAGTTGTTTCAAAGACATCAAAGTTAATCTCAGAGTTATCCAAAGACATTCTCAGAGACATCTAAAGTTATTCTCTAAGACATCAAAGTTGTTCTAAGAGTTATCAAAAGTTATTCTCAGTCATGATATGTTATTCTCTAACTCACTTCCATTCATCAAAGACATTCTCTAAGTCCTGAAAGTTATTCTCTAAGCCAACAAAGTCTTTCTCAGAGCTACCAAAGATGTTCTCTAAATCATAAAAGTTAATCTTAACTCACCTTCGTTCATTAGAGAAACTTTCCAATCCATATTCGTTGACCAGAGTTATTCTCAGAGTCATCAAAGCGATCTCTAATTCATCTTCGTTCTCCAAAGTTGTTCTCTAAGACACCTTCATTCATCAAAGAAACTCTCCTTCTTCCATCATGTTATTCTTTAAGACATCTTCAGTCATAAAATTTTCTCTCCAAAATGTAACTAGTTCAGCTTTTCATACCAAACCTGCATTTCTGTTAAAACATATTTTCTTAGTTGCTTTACCCTAAAACTGTTCTCTGAACTACACTGTTCAAACCTACGTAACCTATCCTCTCCACCCAATGTTACTTAGTTAACGTAACGTTCCTAAACCTAACTTTACCTATCCTAACTTAACTTACCTAACTTATTCTGCTTAACATAACTTACCTTACCTTCCCTAACTTAACCTAACTTTACCTATCCTAACTTAACTTGCCTTTCATAACCTAACCTAACCTAACCTAACCTAACCTTACCTTCCCTAACTTAACCTAACTTTACCTATCCTAACTTAACTTACCTAACTTATTCTGCTTAACATAACTTACCTTACCTTCCCTATCTTTCCTAACTTTACCTATCCTATCCTAACCTAACTTGTCTTACCTAACTTAATCTTACTTTCCCAAACTGATGTATCCTAACTTATCTAGTCCAACCAGACATGATCTAACTTAAGTATTCCTTCTTGTCTTTGTGTTTCGTCAATCATTGTCTCATATTCATTTACTCATTTCAAGGGATAATTTCTCAAATGGACGTTTTTTGCAGATCAAGGGTTATTTGTTAAAGTTCATCAAGTTGCCCATAAGTTGTATTAGTAGGTTCTATCTTATGTTCTTATTTCCCAACCCCTTAACCTAACCTCTTGTAATCTTAGTGTATTTAGTAGGTTCTATCTTATGTTCTTATTCCCCAACCCTTTAACCTAACCTTTCAGATGTAGTTTGTTGAATATATTATCCTTTTCCTAACCTTTCAGATGTAGTTTTGTTTCTCCTTTTTGTATAGTTTTACCCAAACCATCTTTCCTTCTTTACTTTGATTCTCCTACTCCTTCTAACCCTCCTTTTCTATCTCTCTCCCTTATTCTCTCTCTTCCTCCCCCTCTCTCTCCCTCATTTGCTCAAATGCTCTCTTGTTTCTCAAATTCAAGTCTTATTGCTCCCATTCTCACACCCTCATTCTCATTCACTTAGTTTTTCTTTTTCTCAATTCAAGTCTTAGTGCTCCCATGCCCACACTCTCTCTCATTCTCTCTTCTTTGGTCCCATTTTCTTCCGCCCCCTCTCTCTTACTCCTTGCTCTTCTTTCATGCTCTCACTCCCTTGAGCTCTTGTTTCTCAATTTCAAGTCTTAGTAGATCTGATTCTTTACTATTGTAATTTTATTATTACTATGATAAAGAATGAACTTATATGTGAAAACAAAGTAAAGAAGGAAAGAAGGTTAAGTGGGATGGTGGGTTTGGGTAAAAATATACAAAAAGGAGAAACAAAACTACATCTGAAAGGTTAGGAAAAGGATAATATATTCAACAAACTACATCTGAAAGGTTAGGAAAAGGATAATATATTCAACAAACTACATCTGAAAGGTTAGGTTAAAGGGTTGGGGAATAAGAACATAAGATAGAACCTACTAAATACACTAAGATTACAAGAGGTTAGGTTAAGGGGTTGGGAAATAAGAACATAAGATAGAACCTACTGAACTAGTTACATTTTGGAGAGAAAATTTTATGACTGAAGATGTCTTAAAGAATAACATGATGGAAGAAGGAGAGTTTCTTTGATGAATGAAGGTGTCTTAGAGAACAACTTTGGAGAACGAAGATGAATTAGAGATCGCTTTGATGACTCTGAGAATAACTCTGGTCAACGAATATGGATTGGAAAGTTTCTCTAATGAACGAAGGTGAGTTAAGATTAACTTTTATGATTTAGAGAACATCTTTGGTAGCTCCGAGAAAGACTTTGTTGTCTTAGAGAATAACTTTCAGGACTTAGAGAATGTCTTTGATGAATGGAAGTGAGTTAGAGAATAACATATCATGACTGAGAATAACTTTTGATAACTCTTAGAACAACTTTGATGTCTTAGAGAATAACTTTAGATGTCTCTGAGAATGTCTTTGGATAACTCTGAGATTAACTTTGATGTCTTTGAAACAACTTTGACGTCTCTTGGAATAACTTTTGTGGACATGAGAATATCTTTGGATAACTCTGAGATTAACTTTGATAGCTCTGGGAATAACTTTTATGATTTTGAGAACATCTTTGATGTCTTGGAGAACAACATTGATGTTTAGAGAACAACTTTGATGACCAAGATTAACTTTAGATGTCTCTGAGAATAACTTTATAACATAGAAATTAACTTTAGATGTCTCTGAAAATAACTTTGATGACTTCGAGAATAACATTTGATGACTCTGAGAACAAGTTTGATAGCTCTGAGAATAACTTTAGATGTCTCTGAAAATGACTTTGATGAAAGAAGATGTCTTAGATTAACTTTTGATGACTTTGAAAACAAGTTTGATGAACAAAGATGTTTTGAAAGTTTCTCTGACGAACGAAGGTGACTCTGAGAATAACTTTTATGTCTTAGAGAAGAACATTGATGGCTTAGAGAGAATATCTTTGATGAAAGATGATGTCTTGGATTAACTTTGATGACTCTGTGAATAAGTTTGATGACTTTGAGAACAAGTTTGATAGCTCTGAGAATGACTTTTATGCCTCTGAGAATAACTTTGATGAACAAAGATGTTTTGGAAAGTTTCTCTGAAGAACGAAGGTGACTCTGAGAATAACTTTTGTTAGCTCTTTGAATAACTTTGGTGCCTTTGAGAATGACTTCTGAGAACATGGGTAGTATTTGAATGCGTCTTTGATGTAATGAAAAGTAACTTTGATGACTTAGAGAGAATATCTTTGATGAAAGATGATGTCTTAGAATAACTTTGATGACTTTGAGAACAAGTTTGTTAGCTCTGAGAAAGACTTTGTTGTCTTAGAGATTAACTTTGAGGAGTTAGAGAATGTCTTTGATGAATGGAAGTGAGTTAGAGAATAACATAACATGACTGAGAATAACTTTTATGAACAAAGTGAGTTACAAAATAACTTTGATGACTCTGTGAATAACATTTGATGACTTTGAGAACAAGTTTGATAGCTCAGAATAACTTTGTGGACAAAGTGAGTTACAAAATAACTTTGATGACTCTGTGAATAACATTTGATGTCTTTGAGAACAAGTTTGATAGCTCAGAATAACTTTGTGGACAAGAGATTAACTTTAATGAACAAAGACGTCTTAGAAAGTTTCTCTGATGAATGAAAAGGATGTCTTTGAGTGCAACTTTGATGTCTTTGAGTAAGTCCTTGATGTCTCGAAGAGTGTCTTTGACTATATTTCTTACTTAACGACATATAATTTAGTTAGGAACAACGATGAATATGACTATTCTAGCGAAGTGAAAGGTTACTTTAGTTAAGAACAGTGTTGAACGAGGCTATTTCTGACTATTTTAAAATGAGAGAAGTGATATTTCAGTTAAGAAATGACAAGGAAACATGATGAAGTAACTATTTTTTAGTTGACCGATGAATACTTTTAGTTATGGAAAAAGACAAGACATGACGAAAGTGGCTATTTTAGTGCTCAACAAAGTATAAAATGTCAGTTAAGAATGACGATGATAGATATCTGTGACTATATTTTCTTATTTGACGAAAACATAATGGTTGTTACGAAATGATGAACGAGACTATTTTTAGTTGACCGATGAATACTTTTAGTTGAGCAAAAGACAAAACATGATGAACATGACTTTTTCTGATGATTGGCGGATAATTTTTAGATAAGAAATGACAATGAAACATGAAGAACACGGTTATTTTCTGATGACTGGGGAATAAGTTTAGTTAAGAAATGATGAAAGTGACTTTTTCTGATGATTGGCAGATAATTTTAGTTATGAAATGACAATGAAACATGATGAACACGGTTATTTTCTGATGAATGGGGAATATGTTTAGTTAAGAAATGATGAAAGTTATTATTTTTAGTTGATTGACGATGGATAAAAAGCTAGTTATGAACAGTTTTGGAAAGTTTCCTTTGACAATTTTTTCTTGATGAAACATAGCGCCTGTTAAGAAAGTGCTGAAAAAAGTTTCCTTTGACAATTTTTAGCTAAGAGAAAGATTGTTTTAGTTAAGAACAGTGTTGAACGAGGCTATTTCTGACTATTTTTAGTTGACTGGATAATAAGTTTAGTTGAGAAATGACGAAAGTGACTATGTTTTTTAGTTGATTGGCGAAAGATTTTTTAGTTATGAAATGACAATGAAACATGAAGAACACGGTTATTTTCTGATGACTAGGGAATAAGTTTAGTTATGAACAGTGTTGGAAAGATTCCTTTGACAATTTTTTGGTTGATTGGATAATAAGTTAGTTGAGAAATGAGGAAAGTGACTATGTTTCAGTTGATTGGCGAAAGATTTTTAGTTAAGAAGTTACAAGAAAGGTTTGTCTTTGTAAATTTGGAACTGAATAAAGTGTAGATTTGTTTAAGAACATGGCTGGTAGAACTATTAAGTTGACTACGAGAATTACTTTGACATAGTTTTTGCAAATAAAAACTTGGTGACTAAAATTGTTGAGGAAACTGTATTGCTGATGCTAATATTTGACAAAGAACTAGTTAGTGAATGGAAGAACAAAGAACATAAAAAAATTGAGGTTAAGTAAGGGAATGAACACAGTGAACATACGGTGAACACAGAAAACACGTAAGAAAAAGTTGATGAATAGAGTGAACATGCAGGGAATAAGAACTTATAGAGAATATGAAGACATGATAAGGAACATAGGGAATACAAAGAATGAACACTGAACGTGTGAAGAACAAGCTAAGAACATTTGAGAACATGAATATTGAGTATAAAAAGTTATACAGAGAACATATGATGCACATGAAAATATGACAAAGAACATAGTGAACATACGGGGAAAATGGCAGAAAAAATTTGAACTGAGCTTGCTGTGAACATTTATAGAACATGGAATGAACACGGATGAGAATACGAAGAACACAGTGAATATAGAGAAAATATGCAAATACAGTACGATTATTGAAGGTTTGGATAAGTTGGGGATGAGAAGGTAAGGGAGGGAAAAGGGTAAGAGTTAAGCTGGAGACGGACTTGATCGAAAATATTTATGTCTGATGATCTAAGGCTGAGGGAATGGAGCTTGGTTAATGCCCTGATTAATTTTACTACGTTAGAAATAAGGTGATCTTAAATCTCATGTGATATAGTGTTGGAAATAAAGAACTTGTACAAAATGAACTAAGCTGGGGCACAAGAGTTGAAACTTGATAACTGAACTGGTTTTTATTTACTATGTCTGAAAATGTAGTTGGGTGTTTAAATCTCAGGGGGATTTGGATTGATAGTAATGAATTTACAGGAGTGAACTTGGACAGAGGACAAGAGCTAGAGTTTTATATTTGTTACTTCATATTTACTATGTCTGAAATACAGAGGGTAAAAATTTCGGGGAAATTGATGGTTTATTTACAAAGACTTGAGGGTGGAAGAGGGTGGGGGACAAGAGCTGGAGCTCAGTAACTGACTTGATCTTATTTACTACGTCTGAAATATGACTGTTTAAAATTTCAGGGGGATTGGACTGCTAGTAGCGAAAATGTGGTCTCTGTCAAATTTGGGTCTTTAATTGGACTCTGATTAATTTCGATCATGAACTGGACTCTGAATATTTTGGCACAAAGTAGACTCTGGCGAATTTTCGGTATAAACTGGACTCTGATGAAATTTGAGCTTAAAACTGTCTCTGACGAATTTTGCTCTTAAAGTAGACTCTGTTCATTTTTAGGTATAAAATGGTCTCTGATGAAATATGAGCTTAAAACTGTCTCTGACTAATTTTGATCTCAAAGTAGACTCTGGCGAATTTCTGTTGATAATTGGACTCTGATGAAATATGAGCTAAATACTGTCTCTGACTAATTTTGCTCACAAAGTAGACTCTGACGAAAATTGGGTATAAAATGGACTCTGTCAAATTTTCGCAGATTACAGGACTCTGATGAAATATGAGCTAAAACTGTCTCTGACGAATTTTTGCTCTCAAAGTAGACTCTGGCGAATTTTCGGTATAAACTGGACTCTGATGAAATATGAGCTTAAAACTGTCTCTGACGAATTTTGCTCTCAAAGTAAACTCTGGCGAATTTTCGGTATAAATTGGACTCTGATGAAAATTGGGTATAAAATGGACTCTGTCAAGTTTTCACAGATTACAGGACACTGATGAAAATTGCTAGAAAACTGGACTCTGATGAATTTTGCTCTCAAAGTAGACTCTGTTCATTTTTAGGTATAAACTGGACTCTGATGAAATATGAGCTTAAAACTGGGCTCTGTTCAATTTTGGTCTTTACAGGTGAAATAGCCGTAAATGGATATGAAACTAAATGTTATGGCTAAGTTGTACGTTTTCCTTAACAAAACGTCTAAGACAATATTCTCTGAAAATGCTCTTTGAAAATGTGTGATTGAAAACAGGCAAAGGTTGTCCATAGAGTTTACCTGGAAATGCTGTGACACAAACACGATTTTTTCTAAAACTTTTCATTAAGATTTTCCTACTTATTTTCATCATAAGAAACCTTAACAAACTTCTAAAATCTCAGAAATTATTTTCCTCATAAGAATTCCTTACTTCTAAATCTGTGACTCCCCAAATTCGCCGGAAAACCCTGGCGGTCCACAGACGAATTTCTAAATTTACCTGAAACCCTTGGGGCCCACAGACGAATTTCTAAATTTACCTGAAACCCTTGGGGCCCACAGACGAATTTCCCCAAAAACAAAAATTCGTCTGTGGACCGCCAACCCTACTACTAACAGAGGCATTTGGTGATAGTAAATGATCCCATCAGGCAGGGCTCATCACCTTCTCTTATATTTCATGTTCACCAGTGTTTATTTACTTAATAACTACGGGTATAATATCTTGCTATTATAAAACTAATTCTAATATCATAAAAGACATATTTACTCAAAGTTTCAAGCAGAGAATGCATATATAACTAACACGAAGGACTCCTCTTCGCAAGATTCAATTTTTATAATCTTTTGTTTTTGTTCCAAAATCTTAAAATCGATCCCAGTGTTATGTAGTAGAGAAAAATTGAGTTATATCCAGTTTACGTAAAGCTACGAGTGGTCAAAACCACACTTAGCTCCCGGACCAAACTTACGAAGGTTTTTCGACTTAGTGTAGCTACTTGTATACCGACGTAGCCGCCACGAAGGCGCTAAGAAGGAAAATATTCGTAGCTAAGAAGAAAAACCTTCGTAAGTACCTTCGTGAATCTGGCCCCTGATCCATGAAGTCTGGTCTCTTGGAGAGCAACAATTGGATAAATTGGATAAGTTTAGATTTAGGAAAGACTTGGGTAAATACTGGCTCAGTAACAGGGTTGTTGATTTGTGGAACCAATTGCCGCGTAACATTGTGGAGGTGGGGTCCCTCGATTGTTTCAAGCATGGGTTGGACATGTATATGAGTGGGATTGGGTGGTTATAAATAGGAGCTGCCTCGTATGGGCCAAGAGGCCTTCTGCAGTTGCCTTTGTTCTTATGTTCTTATAACTGAAAAAATCCTTTAGGATTTGTCTTTGCTTGCCCTGCTATGCGAACTTCATAATTTCTTTTTGTTTTCCTTATCTCTTTTTTAACATTTCTAACCAGTTGTACGAATTCCTGTTCTAAAGTGACCTCCCCATTTTTAATCCTTTTGTACCAAGCTCTCTTTTTACCTATAAGGTTCATCAAATTCTTTGTTATCCACTTTGGGTCATTAGTATTCGATCTATTCAATTTGTATGGTATACTACGTTCCTGTGCTTTGTTTAGAATATTCTTAAATAAGTTATATATTGAATCCACATCGAAATCCCCATTTAAGTCACCTATCGCTGGGTTCATGTCTCGCTCCAAGACCGGCCCACACCCCATACCCAAGACTTTCCAATCAATTTGACCCAAAAAATTTCTTAGGCTATTAAAATCAGCTTTTCGAAAATCTGGCACTTTAACAGAATTTTCTCCTACTGGTCTATTCCATTCTATGCTAAATCTGATTTCTTTGTGATCACTGTTCCCTAGCTCACTCCCGATTTCGATGTCATTAATTTGTGTTTCCCTGTTAGTTAACACTAAATCTAAAATATTATTTTCCCGTGTTGGTTTCTTAATGTGTTGCGTAAGAAAGCAATCGTCAATTAATTCTAGAAAATCTTCTGCTTCACTATTCCCTGTTTTGTTCAACCAGTTTATTCCACTAAAATTAAAGTCACCCATGACATAAATACTGTTAAATCTAGATGCTCTAGATATTTCATCCCATAGGTGCTTTGCTTCCATTCTGTCTAAATTTGGTGGCCTATATATAACTCCTATTATAATATTATTAGCTTTTTCGTTTAATTCTATCCAAATAGTTTCTGTGTGTGGCTCAGTTTTGATTCCCTCTTTGAGACTACATTTCAAATTGTCCCTAACATATATGGCTACTCCACCTCCTCGTCTAATATATCTATCTGTGTGAAATAGTTTAAATCCATTTATTTGAAATTCAGCTAATAGTTCTCTATTTTCTACATTCATCCAAGTTTCGGTAAGTGCAATAATATCTATTTTTTTCTGTGCAGACAAGAGCATTTAATTCGTTAATTTTATTTCTTAGACTTCTACTGTTAGTGTAATATATCCTAAGTGAATTGTTATTTTGAGGCCCTTCTCTTTCCCTGATCATTTTGCCAATTCCTTTCTCCCACAAACACATACTTTTATTACCTCCTTCCTCCAAATCAATTCCCATACCTCTATCTACTAACAGTTTAAACCCAAACAAACACCTCTAACCACTTCTTCCAACGAGTTCGTAACAGCAACAACCCCAGCTCTCGATAGATGCACCCCATCACGAGCATACATTTCATTTCTTCCATAGAAGTGTTCCCAGTTGTCTATGAAAGATATTGCATTTGATTTGCAATATCTTTCCAGCCGGCAATTGACACCAAGTGCCCTTGACATCCATTCATTTCCCACTCCCTTTCTTGGAAGAATGCCACAAATGATCGGTATTCCTCCCTTGCTCCTAACTAATTCAATGGCTGTCCTGAATCTCTGTATTAGTTCCTCACTCCTAACTCGTCCAACATCATTACCCCCTGCACTAATACAAATAATGGGTTTGTTCCCATTTCCTGTCATAATATCATTCATGTTTCCAACAATATCACCAATTCCAGCTCCCGTATTAAAGTTACTGAAATTCAATTTTATTTTATCTACCTTTTTTCGTCTCTAACATATACCCTCATGAACAAATATACATAATTATAATTAAATAAAATGGAGAGAAAAGGCTGGGAACTCTCCCCTGAAGGCAGTTTCAGCTTGGCTCATAATCATGACAATTCCTACTCCAGAAGGCATGCCGGCTTTTCGTAAAAGCGTTAGTGCCAACAGGTTGCCACTTACTTCGACATTTGGACGAAGTAGGTGTAAGTGGCAACAGGTGTCCACTTACTTACAGAGAGAATACAGTCGTGTCAAGGGCTGAACAGCTTTCAGCATACTGTGCCCTGGTGAATGGCACACGTCTGGCGTTCTTCATGACACAGGTTCAAACTGCTGTGCTCCAGCACTTTACTCAATTTATCCTTCTTACGAAAATATCAAAATATCCTAAAATATCACCATATTGACCAGACCACACACTAGAAATTGAAGGGACGACGACGTTTCGGTCCGTCCTGGACCATTCTCAAGTCGATTGTGAATGTCACAATCTCTTGATTCTCATTCTCACAATCGACTTGAGAATGGTCCAGGACGGACCGAAACGTCGTCGTCCCTTCAATTTCTAGTGTGTGGTCTGGTCAACATACTTCAGCCACGTTATTGTGACTCATCGCCTGCATATCACCATATCTGAAATCTGACAGCCTAGTACAGCTATTCCATGCCAAGTTAAAGCTGAATAGATTCTGATCACAGTTGCCTCGCTCGCCACTATTTTGATGTTATTTGTCTCCACTAAATGTAAAATTTTATTTTTTCCTTTGTTGGCTCTTTATTGTATTGTTTGTCGAGATAATACTCAACTAATTGTAATTCTTCTTTTTCAATATTCCCGCTTTTGTTAGTCAAGTTATTTAGGTAAAGGTACATACATAAAGAGATTTTACAAAGTTTGTTGGCTTTATAGATAGAGCTAGTACATACAATGCCTAAAGCCACTATTACGCAAAGCGTTTCGGGCAGGAAAAAACACTAATGACTAAAGCTTAAAACTAATCGGTAAAAAGAACAAAATGTGTTGAGTACAAATAAAAATAGAGGTAAAAGAGGGGGGAACATTGTTGAAAAAGCAGCACAAATACAATTACAAATTTATGGTAATTACAATTACAATTACAATTTATGGTAAGTATCTTAGGTAAAGCCAATATCGTATTAATTATTTATATCCACACTTCCGTGGAAATAAGCCTAAGTGGATGGAATCCATATTGTACATTTTTCTAGTAATCAGATTAATACAACTCTCTCAGTATTTTTTAATTTTATTGATGAGAAAATCATTGCCTAATTCTACAGCAATATTTCATAAAATCAAAAGAAGAGGTCATTAAATTATCATATTTCATGAGTTAGCATATTAAGCTAAACAAAATTATAATTTTCAATTCTATAAAAAAATTATTCTTGTATAATTAAAAGACATTAAACGATTAGTTTTAATTAAATTCTCACTATTGAATGGATCGAATTCAAAGTTTTGATTCCGCGACCTAAGTTGAAATCTTTAGTAAACTCTACCTTACAAATATAGCTTATCAATAGCTATCATTGCAGCTATTGATAAATATATTATCAATAGCTGCATTGATAATACAGAAAGAACATTTACGACCATGTAAATTGAAACCTTTTCTGTTATAGCCAGAAAAGTCGATGACACCTATATCGTATATATTAGAGTCGTGGTGGACGCTTGGACTCAGATGCAAGGCTGTCGAGACCTTCAGAACTTGGGGAACAATTATGACGCTCGCGACTTTTCCATACTTGCTGTAAGAACACTTAATGAAGAATCATGTTATGAAGTGTGGAACGATGTCGGGAACCTCCATAACAGCATGAAATGATGAATCAGATGATGCTGTGCTGAAAGTTGAATGTAGATCCTTCGCATCAAATGATAAATCAGTTGGCGCTGAGCTGACGATGATCTCTCTCAAGAATGTTAAATGATGAATCTGGATCCAACACAAGAATGTTAAACGACGCTGTGGCACTGAACAATGAATCTTGATACTCTACAAGAATATTAAATGATAGACGGCACTGTGCTGAATGATGAATCTTAATCCTCTCCAAGAATGCTAAATGATGAGTCTTGATCATCCGCAAGAATATAAAGTGATATATCAGACAGAGCTGTGCTGAATGATGAGTCTTCATCCTCCGCAAGAATATTAAGTGATATATCAGACAGAGCTGTGCTGAATGATGAATCTTCATCCTCCCCAAGAATGCTAAATGATATATCAGACGGCGCGGTGCTGAATGATGAATCTTGATCCTCAGCAAGAATGTAAAGTGATGTATCACACGGCGCTGTGCTGAAAGACGAATCTGAATCTTGCTCGAGAATGCTAAATGATGAATCAGACGATGTGGTCCAGAACGATGAATCCGGATCCTCCGCAATAACTTTCAATGATTTATCAGAACTTGCACCTGTGAGAGAATCTATGTCTTCTACATAATCATTAAATGATTTATGAGATGGTGTCGAGCTGAGCAATGAACCTGAATCCTGCATTATACCGACGGCTGGAGCTGGTCCGTATAATGTAACAGCTCTTGACTGGAGCTAGCACGAATGATGTGTGAAGCTAACCCCATGACCAGGGCCATATTTATCGGGAGGTTACCTACACGTCACCTACAAGTAAATCGGTTGATATTACATTCTTCACCATAAATTGATGTAAGTTCATGAATTTCAGAACTTGACGTAAGTTCATGAAATGGCTCAAGTTTATTGAGAAAAGGAAGTACATTTCAAAAGGATAGAGTAGCTTTGGCTAGTTCTACCCCTCGTCATAAGATTATAAGAACAAGGTAACTGGAGCTGCCTCGTGTGGGGCTTCTGCAGTTGCCTTTGTTCTTATGTAATGGACATAACAAAGGGGATATTAATTGGATTTATTAATCGAATGAGATTATTAATCGATTAATAAATGGGATTTATTAATCGAAACATTAGTAACAAGACACCTGGTGTGGTTCTTCAGCTATTTCTTGCTCTGGTTAGGCCCCATTTAGATTATGCAGTCCAGTTTTGGTCGCCGTACTAAAGAATGAATATAAATTCACTTGAACGTGTCCAGCGTAGGATGACTAAGTTAATTCCCCAAATTAGAAATCTTTCATATGAAGAAAGATTAACAAAGCTTAAGTTGCATTCACTGGAAAGGCGAAGAGTTAGGGGTGACATGATAGAGGTTTACAAGTGGGTGAATGGAAATAATAGGGTATTAAAATTATCAACTCAAGACAGAACACGAAACAATGGGTATAAATTGGATAAGTTTAGATTTAGGAAAGACTTGGGTAAATACTGGTTCAGTAACAGGGTTGTTGATTTGTGGAACCAATTGCCGCGTAACGTGGTGGAGGTGGGGTCCCTCGGTTGTTTCAAGCGTGGGTTTTACATGTATATGAGTGGGATTGGGTGGTTATAAATAGCAGCTGCTTCGTATGGGCCAATAGGCCTTCTGCAGTTGCCTTTTTTCTTATGTTCTTATGCATCCACTTGTAAACCTCTATCATGTCTTACCCTAACTCTTCGTCTTTCCAGTGAATGCAACTTAAGCTTTGTTAATCTTTCTTCATATGAAAGATTTCTAGTTCGGGGAATTAACTTTGTCATCCTACGCTGGACACGTTCAAGAGAATTTATATTCATTCTATAGTACGGCGACCAAAACTGAACTGCATAATCTAAATGGGGCCTAACCAGAGCAAGATATAGCTGAAAAACAACACCAGGTGTCTTGTTACTAACGCTTCGATTATAAAACCCCAGTGTCCTATTTGCCTTATTAGGAACATTCATGCATTGATCCTTTGATTTTAAATTCTTACTAATCATAACTCCCAGATCCCTTTCGCAATTCTACTTCGCAATCTCAACACCATCTACCTCGTAACTAGCTCGTCTATATAAGGTCCCCTCAAGGGGCTCACAGAACCATACAGTACACAATTATTAATCATATTCTGTATTTCACATTCCAATGGTAATCACATTGCATAATGTGAGATCTCTTATTGATTATGCTGCCCCTGTTATGGTAAAGGCAGACTAAACAAGTTGGAGAAAGTACAAAATGAAGCCATGGGAATAATCCCAAGATTATTCTCATGGCCCAAGAAATACTATTAGTGAGATAATGATGATATGATTGACCTTACAGAGTACTGGGGATAGAATGTCAGAGATAAATGAAGCTTCGGCGAATAGACTAATGAGAGGCGAATGAGCTAATGAATTAACCCTCTCACTTCACTAGACTACGTCTAGGTTACAGATGCAACTGGGGGATTGGTGAACCCCGACAGAGAGAGTGCATCTTCTGCCAAACTGTCACAGAAAAGCCATTACTTCACTATCTTCTGGAATGTGAAGCAACCAATGACCTTAGAAGAGCTTTAAGAGTTCCTGAATCATGCAGTGGCCACCCTGAAGCCATCAACACAGCCACTCTCCTGGTCAACAAAGGTGTCCAGCAGCTGGACACCCTCATAAAGACTGTGAAGCAGTATCCTCCCCCACGATAACAGCTTGATGGTTAAATGCAAACTCAGAATACTGAGAAAAAAAACAATTGTACCACTTACGGGCTATTCATGCCCGTGCCACCTCTTGGGTGGCTTAATCTTCATCAATCAATCAATCCCGTCACGCAGGGTGCAGTCACACCTTCACAGATCTCCAGTATCAGCTCTTGATACTGGTAATGGCTCAAAAGGGCCACCACTTACGGGCTTTTCATGCCCGTGCTACCTTTTGGGTGGCTTAATCTTCATCAATCGTATAATACATTTCGATATAAAGCGTCCCTTTGCACTTAAAACTGCACACCATCTGGTCACCACTTGGTCCGGGAGACATCTCCCGTCACGCAGGGTGCAGTCGCACCTCCACAGATCTCCAGTATCATCTCTTGATACTGGTAATGGCTCAAAAGGGCCACCACTTACGGGCTATTCATGCCCGTGTCACCTTTTGGGTGGCTTAATCCTCATCAATCAATCAATCTTAAAACTGCAACCTGGCGACCAAAATTCCTGCTGGTCATAAACTGCGAGCGATCATGATCCCATCCATCAACCGATCTCCTGTATCTATTGGTACTGGTAATAGCTCCAAAGGACCTCTACTTACGGGCTATTCATGCCCGTGCCACATTTTGGTTGGCTTAATCTTCATCAATCAATCTGTTGTTGTTGTTTCAGATTTAGCTACTCAGGACGAAGTGTCCATGTAGCACGGGCTATGGTGAGCCCGTAATTGAGTTTGGTTATACATGATAACCTTTTTCCAGTGATATTTGGGTCTAAGTTTAAAATGGAGGAGAGGTCTTCTTTTTTCCTGCTTATTTATCTCTTCTGTTTTAGTGCACTGGTTTTAATCTTGTTTTATTAACATTATCTTGGTGGCGGATGTTGATGCAGAATTGGCGATTGCTTTCTGAGCCAACACATTAAGGAACCAAAGCAGGAAAATAATACTTTAGATTTAGTGTTAACTAACAGGGAAACACAAATGGAGGTATTTAGACAGAACGTTTTGGGCCAGAGATAGGGGGAACAGATTAAGGGATTGCTATCCGGGAGCTGGAATTGGTGATATTGTTGGAAACATGAATGATATTATGACGGGAAATGGGAACAAACCCATTATTTGTATTAGTGCAGGGGGTAATGATGTTGGGCGAGATAGGAGTGAGGAACTAATACAGAGATTCAGGACAGCCATTGAATTAGTTAGGAGCAAGGGAGGAATCCCGATCATATGTGGCATTCTTCCAAGAAAGGGAGTGGGAAATGAATGGATGTCGAGGGCACTTAGTGTCAATTGCCGGCTGGAAAGATATTGCAAATCAAATGCAATATCTTTCATAGACAACTGGGAACACTTCTATGAGATCAGGATTGGCATTATAGTTTAGCGTTTTATATATGTATAATACACATGAGAGAATGTGCAGTGACTTAATGTCTAACATATTCAGAGATTTAAGTAGGGGTATCGAGTGGTGTCTGGGGCCAGAATTGGATATTGTCCTAATAGCAGCTTTGTGTTGAGTAATTAGAGGACGTAAGTGATTTTGGGTAGTAGAGCCCCAAGCACAAATACCATAGTTGAGATATGGATAGATAAGGGAGTAATAGAGAGTCACCAGGGAAGGGCGTGGTACATAATATCTGATCTTAGAAAGAATGCCCACAGTTTTTGAAACTTTTTTTGAAACTCCTCTCAAATTCACTCTCCTCGACTGACTGGCTGCTTTCTGAGTCCATGTGAGTATTGCCGTGGGGAGTAGCCAGTTCTTCTGGTGACTGAGTCTCCATCTCAGTACCCAGCATGGGGGAAGATGTATAGAATGCGATTGATACTAGTCAGTCTCCTTGTGTGCAGACTGAGCTAAACACCAATACTAACTTGCTTTAGGCATTGTATGTGCTAGCTCTATCTATAAATTCATCAATATTTGTATCACACCTTGTATGTATGTACTTTACCTGAATAAACATTTGATTTTGAATTTGAATTTTTTTAAATGAACTACAATATCTCTGTTTGAAACTCCCGCCTTAAACTTCCCATTCTCCTAATCGGCCATGTTGGTCTGGATGTTGTTGTTGTGTTGGCGGCGACGGAATTGATGAACATAGTGCATTCTGCCTTGTGCTATAGCTGCCTTTAACCCACCACAACAACACACCTTTATAAATCAATCTACCAAGTGGCACGTTACGTGTATAGGAGGTGTCTCACGTCACAAGACAACTCATGCAGTCATTGGAAGGAGATAATAATGTATTGTGTGTCAAGGGGCAGCCAGACGCCACAATACAACTCATGCAATCATCGGAAGAAGATAACAATTTTGTATGTGTCAAAGAGGAGCCAGACGTCACAAATTTTGTATGTGTCAAAGAGGAGCCAGACGTCACAATACATTTCATGCAGTCATTGGAAGGAGATAACAATGCGTTATGTGTCCAGGAGGAGCCAGACGTCACAATACAAATCATGCCGTCATCAGGAGAAGATCCCCTTGTGTTGTGTGTCAATGAGACGCCCCACATCACAAGCCAACTCCTTGAGTCATCAGGAGATAACATTATGCAAACAGCAAAGAACAAGGCAAAACCTCACCAGTGTCCGGAGTGTGAGAAAAAATTCAGTAAACTTGGAACTATGAAGAGACACTTGCTGGTTCATACAGGTGTTAAATCTAACAAGTGCCCCGATTATTGGAAAATGGAGGATAATCCTAAACTGCAAGATAGTTTGTCTAAATTTTGTGATAGGCCTAAACTTCGTGATAGGTCTAAACTTCATGAGTGTCCTAAGTGTGGGAAAATATTTAGTCAACGTTCAACTATGAAAACTCACATGATGGTGCATGTGGGTGATAAGCCTCATGAGTGTCCTGAGTGTGGGAAAAAATTCAGTAAACTTGGAACTATGAAGACTCACATGAGGGTGCATATGGGTGCTAAGCCTCATATATGTCCTGAGTGTGGGAAAAGCTTCAATCATCTTGGAACTATGAAGAGGCACCGAGTGGTACATACAGGTGAGAAACGTCACGAATGTCCCGAATGTGGAAAAACATTTAGTCAACTTTCAACTATGAAAACTCACATGATAGTGCATAAGGATGATAAGCCTCATGAATGTCCCGAGTGTGGGAAAAGATTCAGTCTTCCAGGAACTATGAGGAGGCACAGGATGGTGCATATTGGTGTTAAACCTCATGCATGTCCTGAGTGTGGGGAAAGGTTTAGTCAGCTTGGAACTATGAAGAGACACATGATGATTCATACAGGTGCTAAACCTCACAAGTGTCCTGAATGTGGGAAATCATTTAGTCGTCTTACACACATGAAGAGACACAGGATAGTGCATACAGATGAAAAGCCTCACGAGTGTCCTAAGTGTGGGAAAAGATTCAATCAACTTGGAAGTGTGAAGATTCACAGGATCGTGCATACAGATGATAGACCTCATATATGCCCTGAGTGTGGGCAAGCATTTCGTCGTCTTGGACACATGAAGAGACATAGGATGGTGCATATGAATTTGGAATAATGTTCAGAGAAACTAGCAATATAATTAACAAGAGCACATGTAAGTGTTTACATCTGAAAGTGTGTATTTTTTAAATTGCTTACAGTTTCAGTCATTTTAGTAGAATTGTATGAGAAAACTTAGGTGACATTAACTTCCATTGTACTAATCTAGTGTTGCCTGTTTGTTTGTTTTTTGGGGAACTTGTAAACTTCATTATGAAAATACTGTGCAATCCCCTTGTCACCTGGATTTCCTACAAAAGTATTTTTGTCTAACTTGTATTGTATGTGAAATACATTTGGCTATGGATTTTTTTTTAAGAATCTATAAAATTTGATATTAAATATAAAGATTTTTGTTTTAACCATTTTTAAATAAGTATATACTTTAAATTAACTAACTGAACTTTAACTATTCCAATGCACACACACACAAACACACCTAGTGCAATTGGGTCATTGGGGGGAAATAGCTTCCTCTTCCAATGACTTTTAATTGTCTGGTGGTCAGTTGGTCAGAGTACTGGACTTGTCAAGGGGTTCATTGCCCCTGTCAGTCATAGGTTTGATCCTTTCATGAGAAGAGTTCTTTCTAATAAAATATATATTTGCGTGTAAATCACGAAAATTAACACATGATGAAAAATGTGACTAAGTCAGTATTAATTCCTTCTGAAGATGTATTAATATACGAAAGTACTTAAAGAAATTCCTGTTTCAATTCTTCCTCCGTGGTCTGACTTTTGTCACATATATATATACTGTCTCCACTCGATTATCTGGGGCCGGATTCAGGAAGGTACTTACGAAGGTTTTTCCTCTTAGCTAAGAGCGTTTTCCGTCTTAGCGCCTTCGTGGCGGCTACGTCCGTATTCAATTAACTACCCTAAGTGGAAAAACCTTCGTAAGTTCATTCCAGGATTTAAGTGTGGTTTCGATCACTCGTAGCTTTACGTAAACTGGATATAAGTCATTTTTTCTCTTCTACATAACACTGGGATCGATTTATGATATTGGAACATGACCAAAATATTATAGCTGGTGAATCTAGTGGAGAGGAGTCCTTCGTGTTAGTTATATATGCATTCTCTGCTTGAAACTTGAAGTAAATATGTGTTTGATGATAGTAGAATTAGTTTTATAATAGCAAGATATTATACCAGTAGTTATTAAGTAAATAAACACTGGTGAACATGAAATATGAGAGAAGGTGATGAGCCCTGCCTGATGGGATCATTTACTATCACCAAATGCCCCTGTTCACCTAGTAGTAAGGATGTACCTTAGCTATACATACCCATTTCTAATTTATTTAGTTTGGTTTTATTTTGAAATTAAATCTGGGTGAGACATAAAATAAAAATATGCTGCACAAATGATGTTAGGTAAGGAAAAGGGTAAAAATGTCACAAACTTTATTCATTGAATACTTAAAGCTATAATTATGACTATATAGATTATTAAAAAAGAGAGAGGGAAGTAGGGGTCCAAGACCTCTTCCTGTTATACAATTTGGGTGTGGAACAAGTAATTATCAAAAGAAGGCACCATGCCGGGAAGGCTATGTAGCAGTAAGGCAGTGAGGCGAGGCAGCTACTTATTTGAGAAATGCTTATTTTATTTACCTTATTAGCTGAGGCAACTTATTTTATTTGAGGAATACTCAGCTGATTCCTCTACATTTAGCATGGAACAAATTTGTGTCCAAGACCTCTTCCTGTTACTCAATTTGGCTGTGTGTAACCAAACTAGAAGTGCTCTACAAATCAAGGGACCCAGAATGTGGAATGACCTCCCGAATCATGTCAAAGGCTGTACCTCTCTCAACCAGTTTAAGAGTTAAACCAAGTACTGCCAAATTAACTCCATGTAACCTAACTTACCTCCTAAATGTCAACCCATGTCTTGCTATTTTTTAAACAACGCTGTTCACCAACATGTGCAATTGTTGATTTATGCTATGTTAACCCCCTTTTTGTATTTTTTATTCCTTCTTTCAACACAATTTATACCTAATCCCGATTACTATTAAGTTTTAGTCTGTGTTTTTTTTCCCCACACCTTGCCCGAAATGCTATGAGTATTAGTGGCTTTAGGTATTGTATGTACTAGCTCTGCCTATAAATCCATCATTATGTTTGTAAATCAACTGTATGTACTTTTCCTGAATAAAATGTATTTATTATTTATTTTTTAATCAGTAAGTATTAAAAGAAGGCACCAAGCTGGGAAGGCTATGTAGCACCATTGTGTGTAACAATAAACCAAATTTTTTTTTAACAAATAATGCACCTGTATGGGAAAACAAATCCTGTCAGCTGTAAAAATATTGATGCAGTTATTTAAATGAAAAATATAATGAAAGAAATATTACTGGTTTATTTTTATCCTATCTTTTTGTACTGTACAGTATATCCAAGGAAGTGAAAAATTGAGACAATGCACAATTTAATGAATGATTAGCAGTTCAAAAGAAATATGACTTGTCATTACATATCAACATGAGATCTTAATGATCCATGGTCAACATGATTAAATAAGGATAATACAGTACTGTATTTGTAATACAAACTATAATTTAAAATCTTTATTACTGATTTTTTTTATTAAGAAGATTAGGTATACACAGCAATGTGCTGCTACCCTAGTCTATATGGAATATTACACAGTGTAGATAAAAAACTAGCTATAAATTTATCTAATACTCCCATCTCACAGGATGGTTAGACATACTGTACATGGAATCAATTTAGAAAATACCAGCCTCAATACAAAAAACAAATCAACTCTGACTAAACAACTCTAAGCAATTTTCACAAGAGGTAAGCACTGAATCATGGAAACATTATATTATAATTACTCTTACCAGTTTCTACAAAACTCCTCTCAAACAATGTATTTTTTAAACATGTTTAGGTATACACAGCAATGTGCTGCTTCCCTATTCTGTATAAAGGACCACACAGTGTAGATAAAAAACCAGCTACAAGCTCACCCAACATCCTCACCTCACAGGATGGCCAGTCATACATGGAATTAGGAGAGAACAAAATACTTAATGCTGATCTATTAGCCTCCACTGGCAAAATCTGGGTGCAGCACAAGAATATCTTCCAATATTCCTGAGTGTATGAAGTAATTACAGAGCTCAAAATACCTCATACCATTTGGAATGAAGTCACTGATAACAGGACAATCACAGATATAGTGTTGGAGAGTATGTTCTCTCAAGTAGGACTGAAAACAGATGTTTTTTTTCCACCAAGAGGACTATAAACCCATGGAACAGCCTACCCGCTGAAGCCGTAAATGCCAAATTCCAGCTAAAAAATATCATTAAGACAATTGGCGGGCCCTTTAACAAGCCACCGGCTTTCTGTCCTCTTCGAAGTCACTAGATAGTTAGTGGCCCTTGGGTAAATTCAGTAAATATATACAATAATTGTCAGCGCATCTTCCGAGCAACAAGGACAGCTACACAGTATCTCTTAGAATTACGTAGGTAAACAACAAATGTAACATATTTGTTTACTACAATGTCGGTGCTGGCTGTAGAAGTTGAAAAAACATTGTTTTACTTCGAAATATACTAATTTTATAAGAAAATTCGACGTAAATAGGAGGCAGTAGAGCTCCGATAAGCAAGCGCTAAATCTTTAATATGAAGAATGTTGCTGCTCTCTGATTGGCCAAACGAAACACAGTAGTGACCTCTATCGGCACGCAGGTGAACCAACAATTTTCTTCCTAAGTATACCTTATTGAATCGCACCTAAGCATCTTCTTAGGGCGCACTTAGGAACCTTCGTAGCAAACCCACTTACGAAGAAATACACAGAGCTTCCTGAATCTAGGTCCTGGACTATATGGGAAGGACCCCCAGCCGGATATTCATGTGTTCCAGATAATGGTACTTTTTCACCTCTGAGTTCAAAAGTGACCATTTCCAACTATTTTTATATTACAAACAACATAATTTGAATTGTCTTGCCACATATAATTATTAAATATTCAGCTAGAAATCTCAACTTACCTTGTTGGTGTTCATCTTCTTGATTGATGCCACATATTTTGAAGTTAAGAATTCTTAACAATTTACTTAACCTATACTAACACAACACTAAATTTACCACTTAAAATTATTGTATAGTTCATTAAGCAAAGTTAGTTTTGACTGCCAGCTGCTGAAGCCTTACTGGTTGAAGGCATTTGGGTTGCCTGTGAGGCCTCACTTGTTGAAGGAGCTTACTTGTGCTTCACTTGAAGGCGCTTGGCATGCCTGTGAAGCCTCACATGTTGAAGGCATTTGGCTTGCCTGTGACGCCTCACTTGTTAAAGGCGCTTGCTTGCACCTCACTTGTTGTTGGCGTTTGGCTTGCCTGTGAAGCTTCATATGTTGAAGGCATTTGGCTTGCCTGTGATGCCTCACTTGTTGAAGGCGCTTGCTTGCGCCTCACTTGTTGAAGGCGCTTGGCTTGCCTGTGACGCCTCATTGTTGAAGGCATTTGGCTTGCCTCTGATGCCTCACTGGTTGAAGTGTATAACACGTAACTTGTCTTTAATTGTTAGGACAACCTTCTTCCTCTTAACACCTCCAGAACAATTGATGCTGCTACCAGACATAGTCTTGGCCAAAAATGTTCAAAGTTACCATGAAAATAAAAAAGTTATTTAAAAAAATATTTCACTAATGGCATGGCACTGTGGTATAACACGAGGGACGGGAGCACATGGGTTGACCAGTGTTGGATGGGTCCACTTGGGGCAGCTATAGCACGTTACGTAGGCCACCAGGAGGAAAAAAATCAAAATATTTTTTAAAGAAACTTCAGCCTGTGCACATTGTTTTTAGGAAACTTATATATTTGTTATTACATAATTACTAGTATTTCATTTGTTTTTGGCTATGATGAATTGTTCTAAAATTTATGGTAATTCCTGTATCCAGGTGGTCCCTCCCGACGCTTCCCTCCCACCCTCCCGACACCACCCACCCACCCCACCCCCTCCTCCATCATGTGCCTTAAGGCAGCCAGCCACAGCCAGACGGGATTAATACGGTACAGCCCGCCCCATACTTTCATATCCGAACAATTCAATGATTGTCATTGTCAATTCAATTCAGCTGGTTGTCCGGATAGTGTAACATCGGCAGTAAGTTAACAAGCTCCGATTTTTTTATCCGGCTAAACCAGCTTTTATCCGGCTCCCATGGCCATTTTGGCCGGATATTGAGAAAACTTTATCTGGTCATGATTTTGGCTGTATAAGGGCAAATCCCAGATAATTGAGTGGTTACAGTTTATATTTATATACAGTACAACCTCGATTCAATGTACCCCGATTCAAGGAATCTCCGGCTGGTTCGCACACTTTTCAGGCCGGATTTACTCACCTGGTTCCACGAACAATGGTTCGCCGAACAGGGGAATGTTCGGATTTGCTTACGATGTCCAGAGTTCACAGACTGGTGGAAAACTTTCCCATTCTATCACAGATTACAATTAATAATTCTCTCATATGACAAGTTGGATCACACAAGTGGACCACACAAGTGGACCGCATAAGTGGTCCACAAGTGGTCCACAAGCTTACGATGTTGGGACAGAGTTCACAGAGTGGTGGAAAACTTTCTCATTCTATCAGATTACAATTAATAATTCCTTCATTAGACAAGTTGGATCACACAAATGGACCAGACAACAAGTGAGCCATATGAACCAAACACCAGCCAGAGTGTCTCGGTTGTTCACAGAAGTGAATTTCCATGATTTTCGTTCACTGATTTGTGGCACATGTATCTTTGTACATTAATTTAAAGGCTGAAGCATGATTACCTAGCTACATGTGGTAAAATCTCCTTATAGACATTTTCTGTGATGAAACAAGATGAGTGAGGGTGGACAGATAAGAGAGTACTGTACTGTAAACTTTACTTTACAGTGAGGTTTCACTCACTCTCGTCTGTGTCGTCATAGTTCAGTGACCCACGATTTTGAAAGTTTCAGATTAATAAATAATTTCTAAAGCCAGTGTTTTAATAGCTTTTAGTTATCCTTATTAAACTAAACTAAATAAAACCGAAAATATACTGTAATATGATAGACACCTGCTATTTGAGAAATTACTGTATGTTATTAGAACAACGCCAGTGCGAGTGGACAGGTCTAATCCTTGTACACACAGCACCATGCGTGTTTCATTCGGTTTTGTCGCCATAGTTCATTGACTACGGCCTCGAAATAATAAAATTAATAAATTAGTTCTAAAATAAGTTTTTTATATCTCTTATAATCCTAACAATGTTACTAAACTAAATATATTATCCAAAAATATATAAATTGATGTAAATCCAATATTTATCACTTTGGCGTACCCCGCGCGCCACCCCTCAACTGTGTGATTTGGGTCTCAGCGTTTCAAGGGAGCGCGCGTTAATTCTGAAAAGCGCGCGTTAATTCTCTCTTCAACTTTGTCACCTCAATTCTCGTCCTACGAGATTAAATTTGGTATCATTGTGTTCGCAATAGAATTCTCTACATGCACTAAATGCATATAAACTCCAAAAGCCTGGCTAATTACCCGCAGCAAACAGAGAAAGTGCGAACGAGTTACCCAGGAGCGCGCAAAAGCGATAAAATGTTTTTTTTTTTTTTTTTTTTTTTTTTTTTTTTTTTTTTTTTTGAGATATATACAAGAGTTGTTACATTCTTGTACAGCCACTAGTACGCGTAGCGTTTCGGGCAAGTCCTTAATCCTATGGTCCCTGGAATACGATCCCCGCCGCGAAGAATCGTTGTTACATCCAAGTACACATTTTACTGTTGCGTTAAACAGAGGCTACAGTTAAGGAATTGCGCCCAGTAAATCCTCCCCGGCCAGGATACGAACCCATGACATAGCGCTCGCGGAACGCCAGGCGAGTGTCTTACCACTACACCACGGAGACTGCATGTTCACTCTGGTCACCTCAATTTTCGTCCTAAGTCTTTCATTTTGGTATCAATGGGTTCGCAATAGAATTCTCTAGAGGAATATTAGCATATAAAATAAAAAACCTGGTCACACTCCACCCGCCGACGAGTTGAAGACGGGCCACGCGTTAACCGCGAGTGAGCGCCCAGACGCCTTCCCGCTACAGTAATTGCACACACTACCACTGGACCACACACTACCACTGGACCACACACTACCACTGGACCACACACTACCACAGGACCACACACTACCACTGGACCACACACTACCACTGGACCACACACTACCACTGGACCACACACTACCACTGGACCACACACTACCACTGGACCACACACTACCACAGGACCACACACTACCACTGGACCACACACTACCACTGGACCACACACTACCACTGGACCACACACTACCACTACCACTGGACCACACACTACCACTGGACCACACACTACCACTGGACCACACTACACTACCACACACTACCACTGGACCACACACTACCACTGGACCACACACTACCACAGGACCACACACTACCACTGGACCACACACTACCACAGGACCACACACTACCACTGGACCACACACTACCACAGGACCACACACTACCACTGGACCACACACTACCACTGGACCACACACTACCACAGGACCACACACTACCACTGGACCACACACTACCACAGGACCACACACTACCACTGGACCACACACTACCACAGGACCACACACTACCACAGGACCACACACTACCACTGGACCACACACTACCACTGGACCACACACTACCACTGGACCACACACTACCACAAGACCACACACTACCACAGGACCACATACTTCCACAGGACCACACACTACCACTGGACCACACACTACCACTGGACCACACACTACCACTGGACCACACACTACCACCACACACTACCACTGGACCACACACTACCACAGGACCACACACTACCACAGGACCACACACTACCACAGGACCACACACTACCACAGGACCACACACTACCACAGGACCACACACTACCACTGGACCACACACTACCACAGGACCACACACTACTACAGGACCACACACTACCACAGGACCACACACTACTACAGGACCACACACTACCACAGGACCACACACTACCACAGGACCACACACTACCACAGGACCACACACTACCACCCACACACTACCACAGGACCACACACTACCACAGGACCACACACTACCACAGGACCACACACTACTACAGGACCACACACTACCACTGGACCACACACTACCACAGGACCACACACTACCACACGACCACACACTACCACTGGACCACACACTACCACAGGACCACACACTACCACAGGACCACACACTACCACACACTACCACCACACACTACCACAGGACCACACACTACCACAGGACCACACACTACCACAGGACCACACACTACCACAGGACCACACACTACCACAGGACCACACACTACCACAGGACCACACACTACTACAGGACCACACACTACCACAGGACCACACACTACCACAGGACCACACACTACCACTGGACCACACACTACCACAGGACCACACACTACCACTGGACCACACACTACCACAGGACCACACACTACCACAGGACCACACACTACCACAGGACCACACACTACCACAGGACCACACACTACCACAGGACCACACACTACCACAGGACCACACACTACCACAGGACCACACACTACCACAGGACCACACACTACCACAGGACCACACACTACCACAGGACCACACACTACCACAGGACCACACACTACCACAGGACCACACACTACCACAGGACCACACACTACCACAGGACCACACACTACCACTGGACCACACACTACCACAGGACCACACACTACCACAGGACCACACACTACCACTGGACCACACACTACCACAGGACCACACACTACCACAGGACCACACACTACCACAGGACCACACACTACCACAGGACCACACACTACCACAGGACCACACACTACCACAGGACCACACACTACCACAGGACCACACACTACCACTGGACCACACACTACCACAGGACCACACACTACCACAGGACCACACACTACCACAGGACCACACACTACCACAGGACCACACTACCACAGGACCACACACTACCACAGGACCACACACTACCACAGGACCACACACTACCACAGGACCACACACTACCACCACACACTACCACACCACACACTACCACAGGACCACACACTACCACTGGACCACACACTACCACAGGACCACACACTACCACACGACCACACACTACCACAGGACCACACACGACCACACACTACCACAGGACCACACACTACCACAGGACCACACACTACCACAGGACCACACACGACCACACACTACCACAGGACCACACACTACCACTGGACCACACACTACCACAGGACCACACACTACCACTGGACCACACACTACCACAGGACCACACACTACCACTGGACCACACACTACCACTGGACCACACACTACCACTGGACCACACACTACCACTGGACCACACACTACCACTGGACCACACACTACCACTGGACCACACACTACCACTGGACCACACACTACCACAGGACCACACACTACCACTGGACCACACACTACCACTGGACCACACACTACCACAGGACCACACACTACCACAGGACCACACACTACCACACACCACACCACTACCACTGTACCACAGGACCACACACTACCACTGGACCACACACTACCACAGGACCACACACTACCACTGGACCACACACTACCACAGGACCACACACTACCACTGGACCACACACTACCACTGGACCACACACTACCACTGGACCACACACTACCACTGGACCACACACTACCACTGGACCACACACTACCACTGGACCACACACTACCACTACCACACACTACCACAGGACCACACACTACCACAGGACCACACACTACCACTGGACCACACACTACCACTGGACCACACACTACCACTGGACCACACACTACCACTGGACCACACACTACCACAGGACCACACACTACCACAGGACCACACACTACCACAGGACCACACACTACCACTGGACCACACACTACCACAGGACCACACACTACCACTGGACCACACACTACCACCACACACTACCACTGGACCACACACTACCACTGGACCACACACTACCACAGGACCACACACTACCACTCGACCACACACTACCACAGGACCACACACTACCACAGGACCACACACTACCACAGGACCACACACTACCACAGGACCACACACTACCACTGGACCACACTACACTACCACTGGACCACACACTACCACTGGACCACACACTACCACTGGACCACACACTACCACAGGACCACACACTACCACAGGACCACACACTACCACTGGACCACACACTACCACCACACACTACCACAGGACCACACACTACCACTGGACCACACACGACCACACACTACCACAGGACCACACACTACCACTGGACCACACACTACCACAGGACCACACACTACCACAGGACCACACACTACCACTGGACCACACACAACCACACGACCACACACTACCACAGGACCACACACTACCACAGGACCACACACTACCACAGGACCACACACTACCACTGGACCACACACTACCACTGGACCACACACTACCACTGGACCACCACACTACTACAGGACCACACACTACCACAGGACCACACACTACCACTGGACCACACACTACCACTGGACCACACACTACCACAGGACCACACACTACCACTGGACCACACACTACCACTGGACCACACACTACCACTGGACCACACACTACCACTGGACCACACACTACCACTGGACCACACACTTCCACTGCTGCATAAGCACCAGGGTAATAATTTAATATCCTACTCCCACCACTGCCCTGTACGAACCAGGGTGAAGATGCAAATTTCTAGTTTAGGTTATTTATTATGCACCCCATACCCATCCTGTGGGCGGTAGTGGAAAGGGTTACAGAGGCACATAATGGGCTCAGGGACTGAACCCCACAATTCATTTAGCTAAGCAAGTTACAGTCTTGATGAGCTAGTTACAAAATTCAATGCACATCGTCACATCATTATTGGGTTCGAGACCGACCACAAGAACAGTTTCTAAATTAAGCAACTGACATATGTGGAGAGCTAGTGTCACAATTGATGTTCGAATCCTCGTCACGGCCCTTGTGGATTTGTTCATTTGATACATCACGTAATTGTGATTTCTGTGTGTAATTGACGTTTATCTTGCAACCCCCCTCCTCCCCACCCCATCCAGTGGGAGGTGGTGGATAGTTTACAATCACTTAGTTACTACCTACAGTTAGCAAACTGGGGATATTTGGCCAAGAATTTTAGAAGCAGATAATTTTTAACGAAATATTTACATTTTGAACATTTTGATATAGAATTGTCTCTGAATTCACGTATCTTTCCGCACTTCATCACATAGTGAAGGAGGGTGTGCGAATAATTTTGTTGACAGTTTATTTTTAGTCAGGTCTACACTAGCAGATAATGAGAATTCCCAGAGATTCTTGTAACCTAGTCTAAACCTAGCAGTAGTAGCATATATGAGTCTGCTGATTTTATTGGATGGTCCATAGATGTGTACTCACCTATATGTACTCACCTATATGTGCTTGCAGGATCGAGCATTGACTCTTGGATCCCGCCTTTCTAGCTATCGGTTGTTTACAGCAATGACTCCTGTCCCATTTCCCTATCATACCTAGTTTTAAAAGTATGAATAGTATTTGCTTCCACAACCTGTGGATCTTGACCCACAGGTCACAACCTGTGGATCTGTGGATCAATTGCAAATTTGTGTGGCTTCTCTTGCATGATAGTATGATGGTAGATAGAATTACTGGTGTCGATTTCACTTTGCCTCGCATCAACAAGATGCATTAGGTCAAAACACTAACACTGTTCTGTAAGAACCCGGGTCAAGATGTATATACGAACCACACACACTGCAACTGCTCCTTGAGGAGCTTTAAGGATTAGAACCAAAGAATAGGCAGATTTTTAAATTTATTTGAGAATCATAAACAACACTAAATTACTAAAAATACATATTGTGTTTATTGACTTCGTTTCCCTAAAGGCATATAATTCAATGTTAATTTATTACAGCACTTTACATATGTTTACTGGCAATTATTATAATATAATCATGCAAACTTTGTGAGTAATAATAAACCCTTCAGCTCTGCTATAGTTGCAGCTCATAAATAAGGAACACAATACTCATACAAATCTGCTTGATAAACCCCACAGTCAGACGTGCCGAGGAAATACACTTGGATATCTCTGTCCACGACATTTGTCGGGAATCCTGACTTTACCTGAGAGCCACTATATAACACTAGTGGCCTCGATGAGGACAGGAAGACTTCGGTTTGTCGAAGGTTCTCCCCAGTTGCCTTGATGAGTGGACCTTCGACAATCCTGGCGTGGATAACGCTGGCTGCTGCGGTTCCTAGCGTAGGTCTACACATCCTGGGACTCGTGGTCACAGAGTCCCGGGTAGATGATGGAGGGAGAGTCCGGGTGACAAGCGGTGGCTGGGGGGCCCGCTAGGTATTGAGGGGCCCCCAGCACGTTACCCGAGGGCCCGTAGTTACACACATACACATAGCTCTCGCTGCCTGATTGACTTCTGAAGGTCGCGGCTCCACACCCGACCTCCAACGTCCTCGCCCACACCACCTGCAGGAGCGGAGTGCCTCAGTGTTCAGCACACTCGTGGGTGTTGGATGGTCAGTAGTGGCATGATGCTGAGTGTGGGATGGTCAGTAGTGGCATGATGTTGAGTGTGGGATGGTCAGTAGTGGCATGATGTTGAGTGAAGGATGGTCAGTAGTGGCATGATGCTGAGTGTGGGATGGTCAGTAGTGGCATGATGCTGAGTGTGTGATGGTCAGTAGTGGCATGATGTTGAGTGAAGGATGGTCAGTAGTGGCATGATGCTGAGTGAGGGATGGTCAGTAGTGGCATGATGTTGAGTGTGGGATGGTCAGTAGTGGCATGATGCTGAGTGTGGGATGGTCAGTAGTGGCATGATGTTGAGTGTGGGATGGTCAGTAGTGGCATGATGTTGAGTGAAGGATGGTCAGTAGTGGCATGATGTTGAGTGAAGGATGGTCAGTAGTGGCATGATGCTGAGTGTTGGATGGTCAGTAGAGGCATGATGCTGAGTGTGGGATGGTCAGTAGTGGCATGATGTTGAGTGTGTGATGGTCAGTAGTGGCATGATGCTGAGTGTGTGATGGTCAGTAGTGGCATGATGCTGAGTGTGTGATGGTCAGTAGTGGCATGATGTTGAGTGTGTGATGGTCAGTAGTGGCATGATGCTGAGTGTGTGATGGTCAATAGTGGCATGATGCTGAGTGTGTGATGGTCAATAGTGGCATGATGCTGAGTGTGTGATGGATGGGATGGTCAGTAGTGGCATGATGCTGAGTGTGGGATGGTCAGTAGTGGCATGATGCTGAGTGAGGGATGGTCAGTAGTGGCATGATGCTGAGTGTGGGATGGATGGGATGGTCAGTAGTGGCATGATGCTGAGTGTGGGATGGTCAGTAGTGGCATGATGCTGAGTGTGGGATGGTCAGTAGTGGCATGATGCTGAGTGAGGGATGGTCAGTAGTGGCATGATGTTGAGTGTGTGATGGTCAGTAGTGGCATGATGCTGAGTGTGGGATGGTCAGTAGTGGCATGATGCTGAGTGTGTGATGGTCAGTAGTGGCATGATGCTGAGTGTGGGATGGTCAGTAGTGGCATGATGCTGAGTGTGTGATGGTCAGTAGTGGCATGATGCTGAGTGTGTGATGGATGGGATGGTCAGTAGTGGCATGATGCTGAGTGTGGGATGGTCAGTAGTGGCATGATGCTGAGTGTGGGATGGTCAGTAGTGGCATGATGCTGAGTGTGTGATGGTCAGTAGTGGCATGATGCTGAGTGTGGGATGGTCAGTAGTGGCATGATGCTGAGTGTGTGATGGTCAGTAGTGGCATGATGCTGAGTGTGGGATGGTCAGTAGTGGCATGATGCTGAGTGTGTGATGGTCAGTAGTGGCATGATGCTGAGTGTGTGATGGATGGGATGGTCAGTAGTGGCATGATGCTGAGTGTGGGATGGTCAGTAGTGGTATGATGCTGAGTGTGTGATGGTCAGTAGTGGCATGATGCTGAGTGTGTGATGGTCAATAGTGGCATGATGCTGAGGGAGGGATGGATGGGATGGTCAGTATTGGCATGATGCTGAGTGTGTGATGGTCAGTAGTGGCATGATGCTGAGTGTGTGATGGATGGGATGGTCAGTATTGGCATGATGCTGAGTGTGTGATGGTCAGTAGTGGCATGATGCTGAGTGTGTGATGGTCAGTAGTGGCATGATGCTGAGTGTGTGATGGTCAGTAGTGGCATGATGCGGAGTGTGTGATGGTCAGTAGTGGCATGATGCTGAGTGTGTGATGGTCAGTAGTGGCATGATGCTGAGTGTGTGATGGTCAGTAGTGGCATGATGCTGAGTGTGTGATGGTCAGTAGTGGCATGATGCTGAGTGTGGGATGGTCAGTAGTGGCATGATGCTGAGTGTGGGATGGCCAGTAGTGGCATGATGCTGAGTGTGTGATGGTCAGTAGTGGCATGATGCTGAGTGTGTGATGGTCAGTAGTGGCATGATGCTGAGTGTGGGATGGTCAGTAGTGGCATGATGCTGAGTGTGGGATGGCCAGTAGTGGCATGATGCTGAGTGTGTGATGGTCAGTAGTGGCATGATGCTGAGTGTGTGATGGTCAGTAGTGGCATGATGCTGAGTGTGGGATGGTCAGTAGTGGCATGATGCTGAGTGTGGGATGGCCAGTAGTGGCATGATGCTGAGTGTGTGATGGTCAGTAGTGGCATGATGCTGAGTGTGGGATGGTCAGTAGTGGCATGATGCTGAGTGTGGGATGGTCAGTAGTGGCATGATGCTGAGTGTGGGATGGTCAGTAGTGGCATGATGCTGAGTGTGTGATGGATGGGATGGTCAGTAGTGGCATGATGCTGAGTGAGGGATGGATGGGGTGGTCAGTAGTGGCATGATGCTGAGTGTGGGACGGTCAGTAGTGGCATGATGCTGAGTGTGGGATGGTCAGTAGTGGCATGATGCTGAGTGTGGGATGGATGGGATGGTCAGTATTGGCATGATGCTGAGTGTGTGATGGTCAGTAGTGGCATGATGCTGAGTGTGTGATGGTCAGTAGTGGCATGATGCTGAGTGTGTGATGGTCAGTAGTGGCATGATGCGGAGTGTGTGATGGTCAGTAGTGGCATGATGCTGAGTGTGTGATGGTCAGTAGTGGCATGATGCTGAGTGTGTGATGGTCAGTAGTGGCATGATGCTGAGTGTGTGATGGTCAGTAGTGGCATGATGCTGAGTGTGGGATGGTCAGTAGTGGCATGATGCTGAGTGTGGGATGGACAGTAGTGGCATGATGCTGAGTGTGTGATGGTCAGTAGTGGCATGATGCTGAGTGTGTGATGGTCAGTAGTGGCATGATGCTGAGTGTGGGATGGTCAGTAGTGGCATGATGCTGAGTGTGGGATGGCCAGTAGTGGCATGATGCTGAGTGTGGGATGGTCAGTAGTGGCATGATGCTGAGTGTGTGATGGTCAGTATTGGCATGATGCTGAGTGTGGGATGGTCAGTAGTGGCATGATGCTGAGTGTGGGATGGTCAGTAGTGGCATGATGCTGAGTGTGTGATGGATGGGATGGTCAGTAGTGGCATGATGCTGAGTGAGGGATGGATGGGATGGTCAGTAGTGGCATGATGCTGAGTGTGGGATGGTCAGTAGTGGCATGATGCTGAGTGTGGGATGGTCAGTAGTGGCATGATGCTGAGTGTGGGATGGATGGGATGGTCAGTAGTGGCATGATGCTGAGTGAGGGATGGATGGGGTGGTCAGTAGTGGCATGATGCTGAGTGTGGGACGGTCAGTAGTGGCATGATGCTGAGTGTGGGACGGTCAGTAGTGGCATGATGCTGAGTGTGGGACGGTCAGTAGTGGCATGATGCTGAGTGTGGGACGGTCAGTAGTGGCATGATGCTGAGTGTTGGATGGTCAGTAGTGGCATGATGCTGAGTGTGGGATGGTCAGTAGTGGCATGATGCTGAGTGTGGGATGGTCAGTAGTGGCATGATGCTGAGTGTTGGATGGTCAGTAGAGGCATGATGCTGAGTGTGTGATGGTCAGTAGTGGCATGATGCTGAGTGTGTGATGGTCAGTAGTGGCATGATGCTGAGTGTGTGATGGTCAGTAGTGGCATGATGCTGAGTGTGTGATGGTCAGTAGTGGCATGATGTTGAGTGTGTGATGGTCAGTAGAGGCATGATGCTGAGTGTGTGATGGTCAATAGTGGCATGATGCTGAGTGAGGGATGGATGGGATGGTCAGTATTGGCATGATGCTGAGTGTGTGATGGTCAGTAGTGGCATGATGCTGAGTGAGGGATGGTCAGTAGTGGCATGATGCTGAGTGTGTGATGGTCAATAGTGGCATGATGCTGAGTGTGTGATGGCCAGTAGTGGCATGATGCTGAGTGTGGGATGGCCAGTAGTGGCATGATGCTGAGTGTGGGATGGCCAGTAGTGGCATGATGCTGAGTGTGTGATGGTCAGTAGTGGCATGATGCTGAGTGTGGGATGGCCAGTAGTGGCATGATGCTGAGTGTGTGATGGTCAGTAGTGGCATGATGCTGAGTGTGTGATGGTCAGTAGTGGCATGATGTGAGTGTTGGATGGTCAGTAGTGGCATGATGTTGAGTGTGGGATGGTCAGTAGTGGCATGATGTTGATTGTGGGATGGTCAGTAGTGGCATGATGCTGAGTGAGGGATGGTCAGTAGTGGCATGATGCTGAGTGTGTGATGGTCAGTAGTGGCATGATGTTGAGTGTGGGATGGTCAGTAGTGGCATGATGTTGAGTGAAGGATGGTCAGTAGTGGCATGATGTTGAGTGTGGGATGGTCAGTAGTGGCATGATGTTGAGTGTGGGATGGTCAGTAGTGGCATGATGTTGAGTGAAGGATGGTCAGTAGTGGCATGATGTTGAGTGTGGGATGGTCAGTAGTGGCATGATGTTGAGTGTGGGATGGTCAGTAGTGGCATGATGTTGAGTGTTGGATGGTCAGTAGTGGCATGATGCTGAGTGTGTGATGGTCAGTAGTGGCATGATGCTGAGTGTGTGATGGTCAGTAGTGGCATGATGCTGAGTGTGGGATGGTCAGTAGTGGCATGATGCTGAGTGTGGGATGGATGGGGTGGTCAGTAGTGGCATGATGCTGAGTGTGGGATGGTCAGTAGTGGCATGATGCTGAGTGTGTGATGGATGGGGTGGTCAGTAGTGGCATGATGCTGAGTGTGTGATGGATGGGATGGTCAGTAGTGGCATGATGCTGAGTGAGGGATGGTCAGTATTGGCATGATGCTGAGTGTGGGATGGATGGGATGGTCAGTAGTGGCATGATGCTGAGTGTGTGATGGTCAGTAGTGGCATGATGCTGAGTGTGTGATGGATGGGGTGGTCAGTAGTGGCATGATGCTGAGTGTGGGATGGTCAGTAGTGGCATGATGCTGAGTGTGTGATGGATGGGGTGGTCAGTAGTGGCATGATGCTGAGTTTGGGATGGATGGGGTGGTCAGTAGTGGCATGATGCTGAGTGTGTGATGGATGGGGTGGTCAGTAGTGGCATGATGCTGAGTGAGGGATGGTCAGTATTGGCATGATGCTGAGTGTGTGATGGATGGGGTGGTCAGTAGTGGCATGATGCTGAGTGTGTGATGGATGGGGTGGTCAGTAGTGGCATGATGCTGAGTGAGGGATGGTCAGTATTGGCATGATTCTGAGTGTGTGATGGATGGGGTGGTCAGTAGTGGCATGATGCTGAGTGTGTGATGGATGGGGTGGTCAGTAGTGGCATGATGCTGAGTGTGTGATGGATGGGGGTGGTCAGTAGTGGCATGATGCTGAGTGAGGGATGGTCAGTATTGGCATGATGCTGAGTGTGTGATGGATGGGGTGGTCAGTAGTGGCATGATGCTGAGTGTGTGATGGATGGGATGGTCAGTAGTGGCATGATGCTGAGTGAGGGATGGTCAGTATTGGCATGATGCTGAGTGAGGGATGGATGGGATGGTCAGTAGTGGCATGATGCTGAGTGTGTGATGGATGGGGTGGTCAGTAGTGGCATGATGCTGAGTGTGGGATGGTCAGTAGTTGCATGATGCTGAGTGTGTGATGGTCAGTAGTGGCATGATGCTGAGTGTGGGATGGTCAGTAGTGGCATGATGCTGAGTGTGTTATGGCCAGTAGTGGCATGATGCTGAGTGTGGGATGGCCAGTAGTGGCATGATGCTGAGTGTGTGATGGATGGGGTGGTCAGTAGTGGCATGATGCTGAGTGTGTGATGGATGGACTTGTCAGTAGAGTGGTAAATTGCTTATAAAGAAAAATGATTTTTCAAATGAATTTAAGAATTCAATAATCTGTATGACTGGAGCTGAACATGTATAAGTCAGGGTTATACATGGAACATGACTGATTTTTAAGTGTAAGTATACAGCATATACTTACACTGTATATGTGTAAGTCATATTCATGTCACAACATTCACTCGTAAGAGACATGACCTGTAGTTACTATTATATTAATCTCCCGTATGAGACATGTCTATAGTTACATGTCTAACACTAGTCAGAGACAACTCAACTCGTCCTCCTATAACAGAACGTCGCATTTTTGACGTATACTCTACCTAAGGCCAAAAATCTTGGTACTAGAAAATGGAAGCTGCTCACGAAAGTGACATGCTGTCCCATTTTCTGTTTTGGGTCCTCTAGTTGGTTAGGATAAGGTCCCTTTAGTACGACTGTTGCTTGACGTTGGGAAACCTTTGGAGGTCGTGACAGTAACTACAGGTCACACTAGTCACTAGTAAGGTCATGTCAGTAACTACAGGTCACACTAATCACTAGTAAGGTCGTGACAGTAACTACAGGTCACACTAATCACTAGTAAGGTCGTGACAGTAACTACAGGTCACACTAGTCACTAGTAAGGTCATGACAGTAACTACAGGTCACACTAATCACTAGTAAGGTCGTGACAGTAACTACAGGTCACACTAGTCACTAGTAAGGTCATGACAGTAACTACAGGTCACACTAATCACTAGTAAGGTCGTGACAGTAACTACAGGTCACACTAGTCACTAGTAAGGTCGTGACAGTAACTACAGGTCACACTAGTCACTAGTAAGGTCATGACAGTAACTACAGGTCACACTAGTCACTAGTAAGGTCATGTCAGTAACTACAGGTCACACTAGTCACTAGTAAGGTCGTGATAGTAACTACAGGTCACACTAGTCACTAGTAAGGTCGTGATAGTAACTACAGGTCTCATCATTCACTCCTGTGACATGAAAGTAAATACAGGTGAAATAATTCACCATTAGGAGACATGATAGTAACTACAGGTCATATAATTAACCATTAGAAGACATGATAGTAATTACGGGGTCATATAATTCACCAATAGGAGACACGATAGTAATTATAGGTCATATAATTAATTACTAGGAGACCGGATAATAAATACAGGTCGTATAATTCACCATTAGGAAACATGATAGTGACACCAGATCATATAATTCATCCTTAGAAAAAAAGGATAGTAACTACAAGTCATATAATTCATTATTTGAGACATGATCGTAACTACAGGTCACATAATTCACCACTTAAAGACAGGATAGTAACTACAGGTCATATAATTCACCATTAAAAGATAGAATACTAAATACAGATCAAATAATTCATGATTAATAGACACAATAATAACTACAAGATATATAATTCACAATTAGGAGACAGTATATTAACTACATGTCATATAATCACCATTAAGAGACACGATAATAAATACATTTCATATAATTCACAATTAGGAGACGGGATAGTAACTACAGGTCATATAATTCACCATTAGGAGACATGATATTAATTACAGGTCATATAATTCACCATTAGGAGACAGGATAGTAACTACAGGTCATATAATTCACCATTAGGAGACAGGATAGTACCTACTGGTCAGATAATTATCCATTAGGATACAAGACACTAATTACAGGTCATATAATTCACCATTAGGAGACAAGGCAGTAACTACAGGTCATATAATTCACCATTAGAAGACACGATATTAACTACAGGTCATATAATTCACCATTAGGAGATAAGATAGTAACTACAGGTCATATAATTCAGAATTAGGAGACACGATAATAACTACAGGTCATATAATTTACCATTAGGAGAAAGGATAGTAACTAAAGGTCATATAATTCATCATTAGAAGTCAGGATAGTAATTACAGGTCATACATTTCACCATTAGAAGATACAATGGTAACTACAGGTCAAATAGTTTACCATTAGGAGACACAATATTAACTGATTGTAAGAACAGGACAAATGAAATACAGCTGAAAGGTCTCAAAGTAAAATTCAAGTGGATTCCACCTCATGTTGGAATTGTGCTCAACGAGGTGGCGGATGACTTGGCCAAACGCGCCACATCAAAACCACATGTTGACATTGCATGTGTTTTCACAATGAGACAAATAATAATAATAATAATAATAATAATAATAATAATAATAATAATAATAATAATAATAATAATTTTTATTTAGGTAAAGGTACATACATAAAGAGATTTTACAAAGTTTGTTGGCTTTATAGATAGAGCTAGTACATACAATGCCTAAAGCCACTATTACGCAAAGCGTTTCGGGCAGGAAAAAACACTAATGACTAAAGCTTAAAACTAATGGGTAAAAATAAGATCAAAATCAGAAATATTCAGGCACAGGCAGAAGTGGAGAGGAGAGGTATAATGTATGAGGGAAGCCAAACCTTGCAACACTACATATGTGTGAGTCAAAACACCCATGTCACTTATGGTAAAAGGAGAAATGCTTGGAGTGTCTCTGTGCACATGCGGTTCAGGCTTGGGTACAAGTATTACTGGGAATATGGGATAGGTGTTCATGATAATGACATTAAGGGGGCGTATTACGCTATTCTGAAATGTTGTTTAATATCAACCAAACTTTTTTTACTAGTTGTATATAAGAAGGGCTGCAACTGTTTTACGTTTCAGTATGGCACCCTAAATAGAAAAGGAGTATTTTTTTGTTTTTTTTTTAATGAATTTTACACATTTTCAATAATACTCTACAACCACAACTTTCAAATGAAATAATTTCTATGACACTCATCTATCATTAGCATATAATAAAGGATTTTTATAAAAAAGATTATCCAAAATGTGTTTAGTTTTACTAATACAAGTAGTCAAAGTTCCACAAAAAATATATGCCAATATTTCATGTTTGCAAATATTTATACAATCGATAAATGAAATTAGGAATAATGTGCATTTAAAATGTTGTAGAGACGTTAACTCTAAATATAAGGTGTAAATTTCATGTAAATTGAAAAAAAATTAAAGAGGAGAATTAATTTTATGTTACTTGACAATATATAAGATCAAACATTCTGCCACCTGTGGTTGAAGTTGACTTCACCCAATTTCCTCCAAAATTTACACCCTTACAGATAGGCTTACGTTCTGTAAGGTGTATAAGTTTCATGCAAATCGGCTGATAAAAAAATATGAGAAACAAATTCAAAATTTTTTTGTATTTTTTTGTGTGAAATATTTTTTGGGCATAAAACTAAATATTAAAATACTTTATTATATGCTATTGTGATAGCTTAGAGTCATAGACATGATTTCAGTTGACACTTGTGTTCTTTAATGTATATAGAAACACTGGGATAAGGACTGTTCCTGAACAAATACCCTGGTTGGGTCACAATGGAAAGGTTGATGATATTCTGGAGAGATATAAGAATTTTGCACCAAGATTGTAACCTTTTATGGAATTGTCTGAATGTCTCTGGCAAATTGTCTATATACCTAGTCATAAAAGTATTTGTGTGTACGTCTGATACCATAGTACTTGAGTAATGGAAGAAATGTATATGTTTATCTCTTAGAATGTTTGGTAATATGTTTATTGTTTGTGATGTGTGTCTATATATGTACGAACACGTTGTACTGATCGGGATGAGAATAGCTTGAGCTACCTCATCCCTTTGTGTGTATTTTACCTCAATAAACTTATTTCAATTTCAATTTCAATTTCAATATTTACTACAGGACATATAATTAACGATTAGGAGTAACTACATAGTAACGATAGTAACTACAGGTCATATAATTCGCCATTAGCAGACACGATAGAAAACTACATGTCATTTAATTCACATTTAGGAGACACGATAGTAACTACAGGTTTTATAATTCACCATTAGGAGACAGGATAGTAACTACAGATCATATAATTCACCATTAGGAGACATGATAGTAACTACAGGTCATATAATTGACCACTAGGAGACAGGATAGTAACTACAGGTCATATAATTCACCACTAGGAGACAGGATAGTAACTACAGGTCATATAATTCACCACTAGGAGACATGGTAGTAACTACAGGTCATATAATTCACCACTAGGAGATAGGATAGTAACTACAGGTCATATAATTCACCACTAGGAGACAGGATAGTAACTACAGGTCATATAATTCATTCGCAGAGACATGATAGTAAATACAGGTCAAATCATTCACTCGTAAAACTTGAGAGTAATTACATGCTTTATCATTCACTCATAAGAGAATCAAAAATTTCCATAAAATAGTTTGTCTGTCTGTCTAAAACAGGAGGTCAGACTTCATGGGCTAAGTGTGACGATAATCTCTTTCAAGAGAGATTGAGCCTGCTCTTCCCTACACAATTACGTCGTTCAAGTACAAGATATTATATTGAAGATACGTCCACCAGTATCGCTAAACGTTTTGCCCAGGAAGCAAATCGTACCATGCACACCCCGACACACCGGCTACAGCCCGCCGTAACCAGCAAACTGCTCATCCTCCGCCTGCCTGTTGCTGATTGGCTGGTGTCTCGCCGCACCTGCACTCACGCCACCACCAAGAGTCGACGTCTGGGCAGCAGCATGCCGTACTCCTCAGAATATCTCTGTGCTCCTTGGAGTTGACATCTCTCGCTAGTAGACTAAGCCTTGGCTGTCGTGTACTAAGGGAGGTGGCAGCTTGAAGCCAGTATTCCAGCACCTCACTTATTTGATTTATTTTAACTTGCATTCTTGTCTTAGAGTAACTTTTCATTACCAGTAATTATTCATGTTGTTTTGTTTGTTGACCTGTTCTGAATTTTATGAGATTGTCTTTATTCATGTCTTGTTTTCTAGAGTAATTAAAATTTCATTGTTTATATACTTTGTGTTTTGTGTGTCTTCCCATTACCTTACCACAGACGAAAGGACAAACTTCTTTTTTTTTTTTGGCTATGTGACGAGGCCCTGCCTCCAGCTTTTGAAACAGCCGAACACCAACGCTTTACCGTCACAATAGATAGATAGATAGATAGATGGATAGATAGATAGATAGATAGATAGATAGATAGATAGATACAACGTTACACCTACACCCATGACTTTCCTGAGTAATGGACATCATGTACAGCTGTACACCTACACCCAAGACTCACCTGAGTGTAGTGGGTAATCCTCCTGCCAGAGTTATCCACCTGGAGGCTGTCGACGAAGCCTCTTGGCACCCGGACCACCTCGTCGTACCAACCATGCACCGCGCGGCTCCAGTTCTTGCAATGGGGGAAAAAAATACAAATTCGTCTCGTACTACTGCAAAAGTTGGACATGAGTGTTTGTCTAAGAACAATGAGGAGGAACCAGTGACGATGGACGTGGTGGAACAACACGAAGATTCTTACAATTTTTCAGCAGCAATATTTTACAGCATAAGATTGAGACAAGTATATGGAATGAGTTGCAGGGAAGAGAGGTCAAGTTTGCTCAATCCGCGAATTTATTTTTGTATGCTGAGTTAGCTGATAGATGAAAGTCGAAGCAGTTAAACACCGAAGAGAGTCGAAGCAGTAAAAGACCACATGTTTGTTCCAAATGAACACCATTAACCACATGTGTGTTCTAAATAAACGCCATCAGCCACACATATGTGTTCAAAATGGACACCATCCACCACACATGTGTTCTAAATGGACACCATCCGGCGCACACATACGAAAATATTCTAAGATAAAACGATCCACCACATATATATGTGAGTGTTTTAAATGAACACTATCCACCACATGGAAGTGTGTGTTTGAAAGGTACGCCATCCACCACATAAGTGTTTAAGTAAACATGATCAATCACATAAAAGTGAGTGTTCTAAATGAACCCCCATCCACCACACATATGATTGAGTGCTCTAAATGAAAGACATCCACCACATAAACGTGAGTGCTCTAAATGAACGCCATCGATCACATAAACGTGAGTGCTCTAAATGAACGCCATCCACCACATATACGCGAGTGCTCTAAATGAACGCCATCCACAACATATACGCGGGTGCTCTAAGTGAACGTCATGCACCACACATACGTGACTGCTCTAAATGAACGCCATCCACCACATATACGCGAGTGCTCTAAATGAACGCCATCCACAACATATACGCGGGTGCTCTAAGTGAACGTCATGCACCACATATACGTGACTGCTCTAAGTGAACGCCATCCACCACATATACGCGGGTGCTCTAAGTGAACGCCATCCACAACATATACGCGGGTGCTCTAAGTGAACGTCATGCCCCACATATACGTGACTGCTCTAAGTGAACGCCATCCACCACACATATACGTGACTGCTCTAAGTGAACGCCATCCACCACATATACGCGGGTGCTCTAAGTGAACGCCATCCACCACATATACGTGACTGCTCGAAGTGAACGCCGTCCACCATATACACGTGACTGCTCTAAGTGAACGCCATCCACCACATATACGCGGGTGCTCTAAGTGAACGCCATCCACCACATATACGCGGGTGCTCTAAGTGAACGCCATCCACCACATATACGCGGGTGCTCTAAGTGAACGCCATCCACCACATATACGCGGGTGCTCTAAGTGAACGCCGTCCACCACATATACGTGACTGCTCTAAGTGAACGCCATCCACCACATATACGCGGGTGCTCTAAGTGAACGCCATCCACAACATATACGCGGGTGCTCTAAGTGAACGTCATGCACCACATATACGTGACTGCTCTAAGTGAACGCCATCCACCACATATACGTGACTGCTCTAAGTGAACGCCATCCACCACACATATACGTGACTGCTCTAAGTGAACGCCATCCACCACATATACGCGGGTGCTCTAAGTGAACGCCATCCACCACATATACGCGGGTGCTCTAAGTGAACGCCATCCACCACATATACGCGGGTGCTCTAAGTGAACGCCATCCACCACATATACGCGGGTGCTCTAAATGAACGCCATCCACCACATATATACGCGGGTGCTCTAAATGAACGCCATCCACCACATATATACGTGAGTGCTCTAAATGAACGCCATCCACCACATATATACGTGACTGCTCGAAGTGAACGCCATACACATTTTCTCTTGGCGTATTCAAACTTTGGCATAAAATACATAATATTTGGAACATTCAAAATATCGTATTATTTGGAACACTTAAAATATGGTAATAATTAAAACACCCAAAATATGGCAATATTTAGAACATTAAAAATGATGGCAAGGTTTGGAGCACTAAGGATTATAACAATATTTTTAACAATAAAGATTATGGCAATATTTAGAACATTAAAATTATGGTAATATTTTTAATTAAAAAAAATTATGGCAAGGTTTGGATCATAAAAGACCATGACATATATTGAAGATAAAGATTATGGCAAATTTGGAACACAAAAGATTATGTCAAGTTTGCAAAACAAAGATTATAGAAATTTTGGAATACGAGAGTTTGTCAAGTTAATTAAAGGTATATAGAGGTTATGATAAGTTTGTAACACAAAGATAATGGCAAAGTTTGGAGCACAAAGATAATGGCAAAGTTTGGAGCACAAAGATTATAGGAAGTTTGAAATGCCAAGAATAAGCATTGTCAAGTTTGGAAAACTAAAGATTAAGGCAAGATTAAGAAACTAACAAATATTAGAGTTTGGTATTGTAATAACGATTATGTGTGTAGTCAAATGTGTTGGTACTGTGGTACCTGAGATGTGCTGGTATAATGGCACCTGAGATGTGCTGGTATTGTGGTACCTGAGATGTGCTGGTATTGTGGTACTGAGATGTGCTGGTATTGTGGTACTGAGATGTGTTGGTATTGTGGTACCTGAGATGTGCTGGTACTGTGGTACCTGAGATGTGCTGGTATTGTGGTACTGAGATGTGTTGGTATTGTGGTACTGAGATGTGTTGGTACTGTGGTACCTGAGATGTGCTGGTATTGTGGTACTGAGATGTGTTGGTATTGTGGTACTGAGATGTGTTGGTATTGTGGTACCTGAGATGTGCTGGTATGTTGGCACTGAGATGTGCTGGTATAATGGTACCTGAGATGTGCTAGTATTGTGGTACCTGAGATGTGCTGGTATAATGGTACCTGAGATGTGCTGGTATTGTGGTACTGAGATGTGTTGGTATTGTGGTACTGAGATGTGTTGGTATTGTGGTACCTGAGATGTGCTGGTATGTTGGCACTGAGATGTGCTGGTATAATGGTACCTGAGATGTGCTAGTATTGTGGTACCTGAGATGTGCTGGTATAATGGTACCTGAGATGTGCTGGTATTGTGGTACTGAGATGTGTTGGTATTGTGGTACTGAGATGTGTTGGTATTGTGGTACCTGAGATGTGCTGGTATGGTGGCACTGAGATGTGCTGGTATGGTGGCACTGAGATGTGCTGGTATAATGGTACCTGAGATGTGGTGGTCTTGTGGTACTGAGATGTGCTGGTATGGTGGCACTGAGATGTGCTGGTATAATGGTACCTGAGATGTGCTGGTCTTGTGGTACTGAGATGTGCTGGTATGGTGGCACTGAGATGTGCTGGTATAATGGTACCTGAGATGTGCTGGTCTTGTGGTACTGAGATGTGCTGGTATGGTGGCACTGAGATGTGCTGGTATAATGGTACCTGAGATGTGCTGGTATGGTGGCACTGAGATGTGCTGGTATAATGGTACCTGAGATGTGCTGGTATGGTGGCACTGAGATGTGCTGGTATAATGGTACCTGAGATGTGCTGGTCTTGTGGTACTGAGATGTGCTGGTATAATGGTACTGAGATGTGCTGGTATTGTGGTACTGAGATGTGCTGGTATTGTGGTACTGAGATGTGCTGGTATAATGGTACTGAGATGTGCTGGTATAATGGTACTGAGATGTGCTGGTATAATGGTACCTGAGATGTGCTGGTATAATGGTACCTGAGATGTGCTGGTCTTGTGGTACTGAGATGTGCTGGTATGGTGGCACTGAGATGTGCTGGTATAATGGTACCTGAGATGTGCTGGTATGGTGGCACTGAGATGTGCTGGTATAATGGTACCTGAGATGTGCTGGTATGGTGGCACTGAGATGTGCTGGTATAATGGTACCTGAGATGTGCTGGTCTTGTGGTACTGAGATGTGCTGGTATAATGGTACTGAGATGTGCTGGTCTTGTGGTACTGAGATGTGCTGGTATAATGGTACCTGAGATGTGCTGGTATTGTGGTACTGAGATGTGCTGGTATTGTGGTACTGAGATGTGCTGGTATTGTGGTACTGAGATGTGCTGGTATGGTGGCACTGAGATGTGCTGGTATTTTGGTACCTGAGATGTGCTGGTATTGTGGTACTGAGATGTGCTGGTATGGTGGTACCTGAGATGTGCTGGTATTGTGGTACTGAGATGTGCTGGTATGGTGGTACCTGAGATGTGCTGGTATTGTGGTACTGAGATGTGCTGGTATTGTGGTACCTGAGATGTGCTGGTATTGTGGTACCTGAGATGTGCTGGTATTGTGGTACCTGAGATGTGCTGGTATTGTGGTACCTGAGATGTGCTGGTATGGTGGCACTGAGATGTGCTGGTATAATGGTACCTGAGATGTGCTGGTATAATGGTACCTGAGATGTGCTGGTATAATGGTACCTGAGATGTGCTGGTATAATGGTACCTGAGATGTGCTAGTATTGTGGTACCTGAGATGTGCTGGTATTGTGGTACTGATATGTGCTGGTATAATGGTACCTGAGATGTGCTGGTATGGTGGCACTGAGATGTGCTGGTAAAATGGTACCTGAGATGTGCTGGTATGGTGGCACTGAGATGTGCTGGTATAATGGTACCTGAGATGTGCTGGTATGGTGGTACCCGAGATGTGCTGGTATGGTGGCATTGAGATGTGCTGGTAAAATGGTACCTGAGATGTGCTAGTATGGTCACACTTACCAGCTTGACATCAGCTCCGGAGTCGTAATAAAGGTTCTGGCCGACTACGTAGTTCCTGGAGCAGATCTTTCTCTTCTCGAACCCGTCGTAGGCGTATAGACATTGGTTAGCCCAGGCCTGTAAGAACATTGGTTAGCCCAGGCCTGTAAGAACATTGGTTAACCCAGGCCTGTAAGAACATTGGTTAGCCCAGGCCTGTAAGAACATTGCTTAGCCCAGGCCTGTAAGAACATTGGTTAGCCCAGGCCTGTAAGAACATTGGTTAGCCCAGGCCTGTAAGAACATTGGTTAGCCCAGGCCTGTAAGAACATTGGTTAGCCCAGGCCTGTAAGAACATTGGTTAGCCCAGGCCTAGTAAGAGCATTGGTTAGCCCAGACCTGTAAGAACATTGGTTAGCCCAGGCCTGTAAGAACATTGGTTAGCCCAGGCCTAGTAAGATCATTGGTTAGGCCAGGCCTGTAAGAACATTGGTTAGCCCAGGCCTGTAAGAACATTGGTTAGCCCAGGCCTGTAAGAACATTGGTTAGCCCAGGCCTAGTAAGAGCATTGGTTAGCCCAGACCTGTAAGAACATTGGTTAGCCCAGGCCTGTAAGAACATTGGTTAACCCAGGCCTGTATGAACATTGGTTAGCCCAGGCCTGTAAGAACATTGGTTAGCCCAGGCCTGTATGAACATTGGTTAGCCCAGGCCTGTAAGAACATTGGTTAGCCCAGGCCTAGTAAGAGCATTGGTTAGCCCAGGCCTGTAAGAGCATTGGTTAGCCCAGGCCTGTAAGAACATTGGTTAGCCCAGGCCTGTAAGAACATTGGTTAGGCCAGGCCTGTAAGAACATTGGTTAGCCCAGGCCTGTAAAAACATTGGTTAGCCCAGGCCTGTAAGAACATTGGTTAGCCCAGGCCTGTAAGAACATTGGTTAGCCCAGGCCTGTAAGAACATTGGTTAACCCAGGCCTGTAAGAACATTGGTTAGCCAAGGCCTGTAAGAACATTGGTTAGCCCAGGCCTGTAAGAACATTGGTTAGGCCAGGCCTGTAAGAACATTGGTTAGCCCAGGCCTGTAAGAACATTGGTTAGCCCAGGCCTGTAAGAACATTGGTTAGCCCAGGCCTGTAAGAACATTGGTTAGCCCAGGCCTGTAAGAACATTGGTTAGCCAAGGCCTGTAAGAACATTGGTTAGCCCAGGGCTGTAAGAACATTGGTTAGGCCAGGCCTGTAAGAACATTGGTTAGCCCAGGCCTGTAAGAACATTGGTTAGCCCAGGCCTGTAAGAACATTGGTTAGCCCAGGCCTGTAAGAACATTGGTTAGCCCAGGCCTGTAAGAACATTGGTTAGCCCAGGCCTGTAAGAACATTGGTTAGCCAAGGCCTGTAAGAACATTGGTTAGCCCAGGCCTGTAATAACATTGGTTAGCCCAGGCCTGTAAGAACATTGGTTAGCCCAGGCCTGTAAGAACATTGGTTAGCCAAGGCCTGTAAGAACATTGGTTAGCCCAGGCCTGTAAGAACATTGGTTAGGCCAGGCCTGTAAGAGCATTGGTTAGGCCAGACCTGTAAGAACATTGGTTAGGCCAGGCCTGTAAGAGCATTGGTTAGCCCAGGCCTGTAAGAACATTGGTTAGCCCAGGCCTGTAAGAACATTGGTTAGCCCAGGCCTGTAAGAACATTGGTTAGCCAAGGCCTGTAAGAACATTGGTTAGGCCAGACCTGTAAGAACCCAGGCCTGTAAGAACATTGGTTAGCCCAGGCCTGTAAGAACATTGGTTAGGCCAGGCCTGTAAGAGCATTGGTTAGGCCAGACCTGTAAGAACATTGGTTAGGCCAGGCCTGTAAGAACATTGGTTAGCCCAGGCCTGTAAGAACATTGGTTAGGCCAGGCCTGTAAGAGCATTGGTTAGGCCAGACCTGTAAGAACATTGGTTAGGCCAGGCCTGTAAGAACATTGGTTAGCCCAGGCCTGTAAGAGCATTGGTTAGCCCAGGCCTGTAAGAACATTGGTTAGCCCAGGCCTGTAAGAGCATTGGTTAGCCCAGGCCTGTAAGAACATTGGTTAGCCCAGGCCTGTAAGAACATTGGTTAGCCCAGGCCTGTATGAACATTGGTTAGCCCAGGCATGTATGAACATTGGTTAGCCCAGGCCTGTAAGAACATTGGCAAAGACCTAGTTGTTGTGCTTGCGGGGGTTGAGCTCTGGCTCTTTGGTCCCGCCTCTCAACTGTCAATCAACTAATGTACAGGTTCCTGAGCCTACTGGACTCTATCATATCTACACTTAAAGCTCTGTATGGAGTCAGCCTCATCCACATCACTGCCTAATGCATTCCATCTGATAACTACTCTGACACTGAAAAAGTTCTTTCTAACGTCCCTGTGGCTCATTTGGGTTCTCAGTTTTCACCTGTGTCCCCCTTGTTCGCGAACCCTACCATGTTAAACAGTGTATCCTTTTCAACCCAGTAAATTTTTCTGAGAATTTTGTAGGTTGTGATCATGTCTTCCCTTACTCTTCTGTCTTCCAGTGTCGTGAGGTGCATTTCACGCAGCCTTTCCTTGTAATTCATGCCTCTTAGTTCTGGGACTAACCTAGTGGCATGCTTCTGAACTTTTTTCAGCTTCGTCTTGTGCTTGACAAGGTACGGGCTCCATGAGGGTGCTACATATTCCAGGATTGGTCTTACATATGTGGTATACAAGGTTCTGAATGATTCCTTACACAGGTTCCTGAAGGCAGTTCTTATGTTAGCCAACCTTGCATAAGCTGCAGAGGTTATTATTTTTATGTGGGCTTCAGGAGACAGGGTTGGTGTGATATCAACTCCTAGATCTTTTTCTCTGTCCGTTTCATGAAGTACTTCATCTCCCATTCTGTATCCTGTGTCTGGCCTCCTGTTTCCACCGCCTAGCTTCATTACCTTACATTTACTTGGGTCGAACCTTAGTAGCCATATGTTGGACCATTTATTCATTCTGTCTAGGTCCTCTTGTAGCCTCCTACTATCTTCCTCTGTTTTAATCCTCCTCATAATTTTTGCATCAGCAGCAAACACTGAGAGGAACGATTCTATACCCTCTGGGAGATCATTTACATATATAATGTATAGTGTTTGTGAAGCAGAAATATAGCAAACGTAGACATGGGTGTGTCTATTTGAGTGCAAGTAGGAAGGGGGGGGATATGGGTGTTACACAGTGGGGGTTTGTTCATAGGGGGATGGGGGAGGGGAAGGGGGAGGGGAAGGGGGAGGGGCCACGAGGGCCCTAGTCCATATAAGTGTCAAAACGTCTATCCAGAATGAGCCATCCGGAATTGTTGGTCTAAATATCTCGGATATATTTTAACTTAATTACTTTAAGTCTCTCTCTACACCTTATTGATGACCTAGAGAGAGAGAGAGTACCTGTCACTAGCTCACCTCAAGCAAGCACATGCTAGGGGAGTTTCAGGTGATGTCCATATGACGAGGGTTTGGTCACCTGTCCTCTCCTGGTGCTGGTTGGCAATGCTGTCTACACGCGGTCCTGATATACTATTCGTTCCTATCCTTCTCACTGAGCGTCAGTCAACATGTACTACATACCTGGTTGATACCTGGTTGATGGGGTTCTGGGAGTTCTTCTACTCCCCAAGCCCGGCCCGAGGCCAGGCTCGACTTGTGAGAGTTTGGTCCACCAGGCTGTTGCTTGGAGCGGCCCGCAGGCCCACATACCCACCACAGCCCGGTTGGTCCGGCACTCCTTGGAGGAATAAATCTAGTTTCCTCTTGAAAATGTCCACGGTTGTTCCGACAATATTTCTTATGCTTGCTATGAGGACGTTGAACAACCGCGGACATAGTATACGTTTCTACACGGTGCACACACTTTGGGGGATCGATCACCATGTCTGTTATATTTCACCTTCACAAACAATATTCTCGCCAATTAGTCAGACCTGACTTACGGTATGGCACTGATGTTGCCATTCAACCTTATTTTTTCCTTATCTGATCTAATGCTATCGGTGCTCACTATATACTTGATCACATCGTTTGTGTACACTCCTGTGATAAGAAACTATGTTTCTTGTCACAAGAGCGACAATAAATATCTTGTGACAAACTATGTTTCTTTTCACAGGAGTGACAAGAGAGAGAGTGTTTCTTATCTCTGTAACACTTCAATTTCTCGAGACAACAGATGTTAGTTCACTGACACGTGTGTCTCTCACGACCCCAGAATTCAGACAGTGTGTGTATCTGTACACACCTAATTGTGCTTGCAGGGGTTGAGCTCTGGCTCTTTGGTCCCGCCTCTCGACCGTCAATCAACAGGTGTACAGGTTCCTGAGCCTATTGGGCTCTATCATATCTACACTTGAAATTGTGTATGGAGTCAGCCTCCACTACATCACTTCCTAATGCATTCCATTTGTCAACCACTCTTACACTAAAAAAGTTCTTTCTAATATCTCTGTGGCTCATTTGGGCACTCAGTTTCCACCTGTGTCCCCTAGTGCGTGTGCCCCTTGTATTAAATAGCCTGTCTTTATCTGCCCTATCGATTCCCTTGAGATTCTTGAATGCGGCGATCATGTCCCCCCTAATTCTTCTGTCCTCCAGCGAAGTGAGGTTTAATTCCCGTAGTCTCTCCTCGTAGCTCATACCTCTCAGCTCGGGTACTAGTCTGGTGGCAAACCTTTGAACCTTTTCCAGTTTAGTCTTATGCTTGACTAGGTATGGACTCCATGCTGGAGCCGCATACTCCAGGATTGGTCTGACATATGTGGTATATAATGTTCTGAAAGATTTCTTACACAAGTTTCTAAAGGCCGTTCTTATGTTGGCCAACCTGGCATATGCCGCTGATGTTATCCTCTTGATATGAGCTTCAGGGGACAGGTCTGGCGTGATATCAACCCCCAGGTCTTTCTCTCTCTCTGACTCTTGAAGTATTTCATCTCCCAAGTGATACCTTGTATCTGGTCTCCTGCTTCCTACCCCTATCTTCATTACATTACATTTGGTTGGGTTAAACTCTAACAACCATTTATTCGACCATTCCTTCAGCTTGTCCAGGTCTTCTTGAAACCTCAAGCTGTCCTCCTGTCTTAATCCTTCTCATAATTTTGGCGTCGTCAGCAAACATTGAACGGAATGAGTCTATACCTTCTGGGAGATCATTTACGTATATCAGAAACAAGATAGGACCGAGTACAGAGCCCTGTGGGACTCCACTGGTGACTTCCTGCCAATCTGAGGTCTCACCCCTCACTGTAACTCTCTGCTTCCTATTGTTTAGGTACTCCCTTATCCACTGGAGCGCCCTACCAGTTACTCCTGCCTGTTTCTGCAGCTTATGCATCAGCCTTTTATGGGGTACTGTGTCACAGGCTTTCCGACAGTCCAAAAAAATGCAGTCCGCCCATTCTTCTCTTTCTTGCTTAATCTTTGTCACCGGATCGTAGAATTCTATTAAGCATGTAAGGCAAGATTTACCCTCCCTGAACCCATGTTGATGGATTGTCACGAAGTCCTTTCTCTTCAGATGTGTTGCTAGGTTTTTTCTCACGATCTTCTCCATCACCTTGCATAGTATACAAGTTAGGGACATTGTCCTGTAGTTCAGTGCCTCTTGTCTGTCACCCTTTTTGTATATTGGGACTACATTAGCCATCTTCCATATTTCTGGTAGGTCTCCCGTTTCCAGTGACCTACTATACACTATGGAGAGTGGCAAATATAGTGCTCCTGCACACTCTTTCAATACCCATGGTGAGAGTCCGTCCGGCCCAACAGCCTTTCTCACGTCCAGCTCCAATAGATGCTTCTTGATCTCATCTCTTGTAATTTCGAACCCTTCCAAGGTCGCTTGGTTTGCTGCCACCTCTCCTAGCGCCGTGCCCTCTCCTTGTTCTATTGTAAAGACCTCCTGGAACCTTTTGTTGAGTTCTTCTCACACCTCTTTGTCATTCTCTGTGTACCTGTCCTCACCCGTTCTAAGTTTCATCACCTGTTCCTTCACTGTTTTCTTCCTCCTGATGTGACTGTGTAGTAGTTTAAGTTCGGTCTTGGCTTTATTAGCTATATCACTTTCATACCTTTTCTCAACTGCTCTTCTCACACTAACATACTCGTTCCTGGTTCTCTGGTATCTCTCTCTACTTTCTGGTGTTGATTATTACGGAAGTTCCTCCATGCCCTTTTGTTCTGCTCCTTTGCTTTCATACATTCCCTATTAAACCACGGATTCTTCCTTTGCTTCTCGGGGTTTTTCCTGTCGGGCTGGGACAAACCTGCTTACAGCCTCCTGACACTTTTGGGTGACATAGTCCATCATGTCTTGTACGGACTTGGTTCTGAGTTCTGTGTCCCATGGTATATTCCTTAGGAACTTATCATAGTTTCTGTAAATCCTCAACTAGTTTGAAACTATGAATCCTCATAGTTTCCCTTTCGGTATGCCAGCCCTTTGTTTCCCCAGTTCTTTTTTGAGGGAGATAATTCCTAGCTCAACCAGGTACTCTAAGCTCAATACTCTATGATCACTCATTCCCAAGGGGGCTTCCAACTTAACTTCCCTTATATCCGACTCATTTAGGGTAAATATCAGATCAAGCAAAGCTGGTTCATCCCCTCCTCTCATTCTTGTCGGTCCCTTGACGTGTTGACTTAGAAAGTTTCTTGTTGCCACATCCAGCAGCTTAGCTCTCCATGTGTCTGGGCCTCCATGTGGGTCTCTGTTCCCCCAATCTATCTTCCTATGGTTGAAGTCTCCCATGATTAGACGTCTGGATCCGTTCCTGCTAGCCACAGAAGCTGCTCTCTCTATTATATTGATGGTGGCCAAGTTGTTTCTATCATATTCCTGTCTGGGTCTTCTGTCATTCGGTGGGGGGTTATATATGACTACTACTATAATTTTCTGTCCTCCAGTTGCTATGGTGCCTGATATGTAGTCACTGAAACCTTCACAGTTCTGAATTACCATCTCTTCGAAACTCCAACCTTCTCTTAGTAGCAAAGCTACACCACCTCCTCCTCTCCCTTCTCTCTCTTTCCTCACTACATAGTAGCCCTGTGGAAACACTGCGTTTGTTATGATTTTCGTTAACTTTGTTTCTGTGAGTGCTATTATGTCTGGGTTTTCTTCTAGTGCCCATTCTCCAAGTTCACTTGTTTTATTTGTAATCCCATCTATGTTAGTGTACATCGCCTTGAAGCTCACTTTCTTCTGTTCATTTTCATGTCCCTTTCTTGGCAAGCATTCTGCTGGTGTGGGAAGCTGTTCCGTGGGTGAGAGGATCTGTGAGGTGGTTTGCAGGGTCTCAGAGGATTTTGGGGTGGGGGGTGGGGGTTTAAGGGACTGGTAGGGTGTGGGTTAAGGAGATAGGGGGGACATGGAGGATACGGGGTGAGGGGGGAGGAGGGATAGGGAGGGTATGGGATGAAGGGGGAGGGGGGACAGGGGGAAAAAGGTGGGAGGGGGGACATGATGGGAATGGGGAAGGGGTGTCAAGGTCAGAATGGGGTGGGGGGGGGGAGGGAGGGTTGGGTGGGGGCAGGTAGGGTGAGGGGAAGGGAGGGTTTCTATGCAGAGGGGGGGTGGTGGTGTTGCCCCCCCCCTCTAGTGTGTGTGTGTACTCACCTATATGTACTCACCTATATGTGCTTGCAGGATCGAGCATTGACTCTTGGATCCCGCCTTTCTAGCTATCGGTTGTTTACAGCAATGACTCCTGTCCCATTTCCCTATCATACCTAGTTTTAAAAGTATGAATAGTATTTGCTTCCACAACCTGTTCCCCAAGTGCATTCCATTTTTCTACTACTCTCACGCTAAAAGAAAACTTCCTAACATCTCTGTGACTCATCTGAGTTTCCAGTTTCCACCCATGTCCCCTCGTTCTGTTATTATTACGTGTGAACATTTCATCTATTTCCACTTTATCAATTCCCCTGAGTATTTTATATGTCCCTATCATATCTCCTCTCTCCCTTCTTTTCTCTAGTGTCGTAAGGTTCAGTTCCTTCAGCCGCTTCATATTCCATCCCTCGTAACTCTGGGAGAAGCTTCGTCGCAAACCTCTAAACCTTCTTCAGTTTCTTTATGTGTTTCTTCAGGTGTTAACTCCATGATGGCGCGGCATACTCTAAGACTGGTCTCACGTAGGCAGTGTAAAGCGCCCTAAAAGCCTCCTCACTTAGGTTTCCGAATGAAGTTCTAATTTTCGCCAGAGTAAAGTACGCTGCTGTCGTTTTCCTATTTATATGTTCCTCGGGAGTTAGATTAGGTGTCACATCCACTCCCAGGTCTCTTTCTCGAATCGTTACAGGTAGGCAGTTCCCCTTCATTGTATATTGTCCCTTTGGTCGCCTATCACCTGATCCCATTTCCATAACTTTACATTTACTCATGTTGAGCTCCAGTAGCCATTTCCCTGACCATCTCTGCAACCGGTTTAAGTCCTCTTGGAGGATCCTACAATCCTCATCTGTCACAACTCTTCTCATTAATTTTGCGTCATCCACAAACATTGACATCTAGGATTCCACTCCTGTAAACATATCATTCACGTAAATTAGATAGAGGATTGGTCCCAGCACCGATCCTTGAGGTACTCCACTCGTTTCTGTTCGCCAGTCCGACTTCTCGCCCCTTACCATTACCCTTTGACTCCTTCCTGTTAGGTAGTTCTTCACCCATGCTAGGGCCTTTCCGCTTACTCCTGCCTGCCTCTTAAGTTTGTATAGCAGTCTCATGTGCGGTACTGTATCAAAGGCCTTTTGGCAGTCAAGAAATATGCAGTCTGCCCAGCCTTCCCTGTCCTGCCTTATCCTTGATACTTTATCATAGAATTGTAAAAGGTTTCTTAGGCATGATTTTCCTCTCCAGAACCCATGTTGGTGCTTGTTTACAAACCCAATGCTCTCCAGGTGTTAGCCTAATTATTCTTTCAAGTATTTTGCAGGGGATGCTTGTCAGTGATATGGGTCTGAAGTTAGGTGCCTCCTCCCTATCGCCTTTCTTGAAAATCGGTACGACATTTGCCTCCTTCCAGCAACTGGGCAATTCTCCCGACATAGGTGACTCATTAAAGATCATTGCCAGAGACACGCTGAGGGCCTGCGCTGCCTCCTTTAGTATCCACGGTGATACTTTGTCTGGTCCAACCGCTTTTGGTGCATCCAGTGTTGTCAACTGTTTCATTACCTCCTCTGCTGTCACTCCTATATCTGATAGTCTTTCATCTAGGGTCTTCTTAGGTTTATCTAGCTCTTCTAACAATGGGAACTGCTCAGGCTCGGTTGTGAACACCCCATGGAAACTTGCATTCAGTACCTCACAGATTTCCTTGTCGCTTTCTGTATATGCCCCTTCTGTTTTCCTCAGTCTTGTCACTTGATCAATTACCGACATCTTCCTTCTTATTTGGCTGTGTAGTAATTTAGGTTGCTTTTTCGCTTTGACTGCAATATCATTCTCATAATTTCTTTCTGACACTCGTCTTATGTTAATGTAATCGTTCCTAGCTCTGTTGCATCTAATCCTGTTGTCCTCTGTCTGTACTTCCTCCACTCCCGCCTGCTGGCCATTTTTGCTTCGTGACACTGTCTATTAAACCATGGGTTATTATATTCCCTCCTGCTTTTTTCCTTTACTGTTGGAATAAATCTCTCTTCCGCCTCCTTGAATTTCTATATGACTTGGTTCTTCATATCTTGCACTGTTATTCCTCTAATTTCTTTCTCCCACTGCACTTCTCTCAGGTAGTCCCTTATCCTTCTGTAGTCCCCTTTTCTGTAATCAAGTCTCCTTTCCCGGACCTCTTGTCCTTTGGTCACAATTTTAAGCTCCATCATGTAGTCAAAGACTAGGACACAATGGTCACTAGCTCCTAGTGGTATTTCATGTTCCAACTGCTCGATGTCTTCTGCATTCTGGGTGAAAATGAGAACTAATAGGCTGGGCATATCCCCTCCTCTTTCCCTAGTATCTTCTTTCACATGCTGTGTTAGGAAATTCCTGTCAATAACGTCTACCAGCTTCGCTCCCCAGGTCTCCTCCCCGCCATGGGGATTCCTCGTTTCCCAATCTATCTCTCCGTGATTTAGGTCCCCCATGACCAGCAGCTTCGCTCTCATTCTATGCGCTAAAGTTGCTGCCCTCTGCAGTTCATCTATACATGTCTTGTTACTGTCCTCGTACTCCTGCCTGGGCCTTCTACTGTTTGGTGGGGGATTGTAGAGTATCAAGATTACAATCTTCTTCCAATCCACTGTCAGAGTTCCATGTATGAAGCTCGTGCTTTCATTGGTACCCGGATTTTCCAGCTCATCAAACTTCCATTTCCGCTTTATTAGTAGTGCCACTCCTCCTCCCTGTCTCTGTGTCCTTTCTTTTCTTATCACCTGGTACCCCTCTGGAAAGATTGCATCCGAGATCATGCCATTTATTTTAGTTTCCACTATTGCCACTATGTCTGGGTCTGCCTCACTAACTCTTTCTTTTATCTCTTCTGCTTTATTGGCTACCCCATCAGCATTGGTGTACGAAACCTTGAGACTCTTCTTGGAAACTCGGGTGTCAGAGTTCCCTCTTTCACCAGGGGTCTGGGGGCAAGTGGGGGCTGTGGGGGTGAGTGGCGGGGTGCTAGGGGGGTGCCTGGGAGTGCCTGGTAGGCGAATGGGGTCTGGGCATCTAGGGGGGTAGGAAGGGCATAATGGGTCTGAAAGTTAGGGGTCTGAATAGCATAGGGGGGTTAAGAAATAGAGTAAGACTGAGAGTCAGATAGAGGTTGAGAGGTTGGGGGGGAGAGGGATACTGAGGGCAGAGGGCTGAGATGAGAATGGAGCATGGGTGCTGGGAGTGGAAGAGAGGGGAGGCTGAGGCAGGGGGGAGGTATAGGAGGGCTGAGTTCGGGAGGATGCGACCTGGGAGGTGACCTGGGAGGTGGCCTGGGAGGTGACCTGTGTGTGACCTGTGAGTGTGTACTCACCTAAGAGGTGCTAGTGCGGTGTCGTTGTTGCCAGCTATTCTTGTGGGCTCTTTGGTCATCTTTCGTCCTCTCTATAAACACATTGTAATGGGTTTCACTTCCTCTGAGTAAATGCTTGTTCCTCATTATGTACTCCACAGCCTCCTCATTGGAGAATTGCACCAGAACAGGTCTATTCTTGGTACAATTGTAAGGTCCAACCCGGCGGCTGATATCCACCTCGTGTTCTGCCATTCCTGCTCCAATACATCTCAATATCTCGTGCAATTCGTATTTTTTTCGTTTCTATTCTCTCTTGTCTTGTTGGTGCCCCAGATTCGAATAATCCATGTATTATAATAGACCGTCTCCTCAGTAATTCATTGTCAAGCTGGTAGCCTGTCCCCTGGGGATTCTCCATCCCAACCGCAGTCACTAACCCATCCTCCACTAATCCTCTGTCCTTAGCCATGCTGTTAATCCTTCCTAATTCGTTTGTGATACGAGCACATTCCCTCTCCCAGTCCTCTCTTCCCTTCCTAATCTCTTCCTGAATATAGAGCATAAGTTCTTGTTTCTGCTTCTCTACCGCATCCTGTATTTGCTGAAATAACTCACTTTTAATCCCTTGAATTAGATCCTCCATCCAATCGCTCCTTCTCTCTACAAATTTCCCTATTAATTTGTCTACAAATCTGTCCTCCTCCTCATCCCTGCTGGTGATTGACCTTGAACCCCTTCTAGTCATTGCAGTAACAATCTAGTGTGTGTGTGTGTGTGTGTGTGTGTGTGTGTGTGTGTGTGTGTGTGTGTGTGTGTGTGTGTGTGTGTGTGTGTGTGTGTGTGTGTGTGTGTGTGTGTGTGAGTATGCGCGCATGACTGAGTGACAGCATATTCACATGTCAAATAACAACATGGACACTTTAGTTGCAACTGTAGCTAGTAGATTATCCCAATAATATGCTCGCTCCAAACGCATTAGCCTAATGAGAGACGCAAAGCTCTTCTTAGTACTAATTATGGAACTTCCCTATTTCCAGTTAATATTCCAGTTAATATTCCTGTCACCCTTTGGAGAATGATGAGGTGTTGCCCGAGCATATAAGCAGCAGAGTAGCGAATAATAACTAGTCCACTTTCAAGTGTGGTCTAGAACAGACACTTGCGAGATACTGTACCGACGCTCAGTGCGCTCCTCGCACACCATTGCTCACCAAAGTATCACCTGCGTACTTCTCTATACTCGACAAAATATATATATATTCTCTTAGTGTTTGTGTTTATTGTCGCCATACTTTACGTTACAATAGAACCGTTACATTGGTCACTCCGGGGTCACCAATGTAACGGTTCTATTCACAACAAATATTTGCATTCAATGACTGCGACAATACTAGACACACCTGAGCAACAGCGGCCAGCTCCTCATTCCAGCGCAGGACGGCCATGTTGGCGGCTTGTGGCTGTGGACCAGGATCTCCCCGGAGCTCCTCTCCTCTCGCTACCTGTAGGAGGACAAGTGTGAGTCGTGTGGTAGTGTGCTCCTCTGGCAGTGTGCTCCTCTGGCAGTGTGCTCCACTGGCAGTGTGCTCCACTGGCAGTGTGCTCCTCTGGCAGTGTGCTCCACTGGCAGTGTGCTCCTCTGGCAGTGTGCTCCACTGGCAGTGTGCTCCTCTGGCAGTGTGCTCCACTGGCAGTGTGCTCCACTGGCAGTGTGCTCCACTGGCAGTGTGCTCCTCTGGCAGTGTGCTCCACTGGCAGTGTGCTCCTGGCAGTGTGCTGGCAGTGTCCTCTGGCAGTGTGCCCACTGGCTGTGCTCCTCTGGCAGTGTGCTCCAGTGTGCTCCTCTGGCAGTGTGCTCCACTGGCAGTGTGCTCCACTGGCAGTGTGCTCCACTGGCAGTGTGCTCCTCTGGCAGTGTGCTCCACTGGCAGTGTGCTCCACTGGCAGTGTGCTCCACTGGCAGTGTGCTCCACTGGCAGTGTGCTCCTCTGGCAGTGTGCTCCACTGGCAGTGTGCTCCACTGGCAGTGTGCTCCTCTGGCAGTGTGCTCCTCTGGCAGTGTGCTCCACTGGCAGTGTGCTCCACTGGCAGTGTGCTCCTCTGGCAGTGTGCTCCACTGGCAGTGTGCTCCTCTGGCAGTGTGCTCCACTGGCAGTGTGCTCCACTGGCAGTGTGCTCCACTGGCAGTGTGCTCCTCTGGCAGTGTGCTCCACTGGCAGTGTGCTCCACTGGCAGTGTGCTCCTCTGGCAGTGTGCTCCACTGGCAGTGTGCTCCACTGGCAGTGTGCTCCACTGACAGTGTGCTCCATTGGCAGTGTGCTCCACTGGCAGTGTGCTCCACTGGCAGTGTGCTCCTCTGGCAGTGTGTGCTCCACTGGCAGTGTGCTCCACTGGCAGTGTGCTCCTCTGGCAGTGTGTGCTCCACTGGCAGTGTGCTCCACTGGCAGTGTGCTCCACTGGCAGTGTGCTCCACTGGCAGTGTGTGCTCCTCTGGCAGTGTGTGCTCCACTGGCAGTGTGCTCCACTGGCAGTGTGCTCCACTGGCAGTGTGCTCCACTGGCAGTGTGCTCCACTGGCAGTGTGCTCCACTGGCAGTGTGCTCCACTGGCAGTGTGCTCCACTGACAGTGTGCTCCACTGACAGTGTGCTCCACTGACAGTGTGCTCCACTGGCAGTGTGCTCCACTGGCAGTGTGCTCCACTGGCAGTGTGCTCCACTGGCAGTGTGTGCTCCTCTGGCAGTGTGTGCTCCACTGGCAGTGTGCTCCACTGGCAGTGTGCTCCACTGCAGTGTGCTCCACTGACAGTGTGCTCCACTGGCAGTGTGCTCCTCTGGCAGTGTGCTCCACTGGCAGTGTGCTCCACTGACAGTGTGCTCCACTGGCAGTGTGCTCCTCTGGCAGTGTGCTCCACTGACAGTGTGCTCCACTGGCAGTGTGCTCCACTGGCAGTGTGCTCCTCTGGTAGTGTGCTCCACTGGCAGTGTGCTCCTCTGGTAGTGTGCTCCACTGGCAGTGTGCTCCACTGGTAGTGTGCTCCACTGGCAGTGTGCTCCTCTGGTAGTGTGCTCCACTGGCAGTGTGTTCCAATGGCGTTCATCACACACTTGATCTCAGGACACGCACACTCAGAGTCGCCCCACTACCAGACTGCTCATATCAGTACATATGTACAGTCTACAGTCTGGTTACATCATGACGTATTGCAAGTCATGATCACACCAGAGCATCATCTGCCTTGTGTGAAGACTTTTCACAGAACTTACCTGAGGCTGTTGTGTACCAATAGTCACGGAACTAACCTGCGTCCTGAGGCTGTTGTGTACCCTTATTGTCACGGAACTAACCTGCGTCCTGAGGCTGTTGTGTACCCTTATTGTCACGGAACTAACCTGCGTCCTGAGGCTGTTGTGTACCATTATTGTCACGGAACTAACCTGCGTCCTGAGGCTGTTGTGTACCCTTATTGTCACGGAACTAACCTGCGTCCTGAGGCTGTTGTGTACCATTATTGTCACGGAACTAACCTGCGTCCTGAGGCTGTTGTGTACCCTTATTGTCACGGAACTAACCTGCGTCCTGAGGCTGTTGTGTACCATTATTGTCACGGAACTAACCTGCGTCCTGAGGCTGTTGTGTACCCTTATTGTCACGGAACTAACCTGCGTCCTGAGGCTGTTGTGTACCATTATTGTCACGGAACTAACCTGCGTCCTGAGGCTGTTGTGTACCCTTATTGTCACGGAACTAACCTGCGTCCTGAGGCTGTTGTGTACCATTATTGTCACGGAACTAACCTGCGTCCTGAGGCTGTTGTGTACCATTATTGTCACGGAACTAACCTGCGTCCTGAGGCTGTTGTGTACCATTATTGTCACGGAACTAACCTGCGTCCTGAGGCTGTTGTGTACCATTATTGTCACGGAACTAACCTGCGTCCTGAGGCTGTTGTGTACCATTATTGTCACGGAACTAACCTGCGTCCTGAGGCTGTTGTGTACCCTTATTGTCACGGAACTAACCTGCGTCCTGAGGCTGTTGTGTACCCTTATTGTCACGGAACTAACCTGCGTCCTGAGGCTGTTGTGTACCCTTATTGTCACGGAACTAACCTGCGTCCTGAGTCACGGAACTGTTGTGTTGTACCCTTATTGTCACGGAACTAACCTGCGTCCTGAGGCTGTTGTGTACCCTTATTGTCACGGAACTAACCTGCGTCCTGAGGCTGTTGTGTACCCTTATTGTCACGGAACTAACCTGCGTCCTGAGGCTGTTGTGTACCATTATTGTCACGGAACTAACCTGCGTCCTGAGGCTGTTGTGTACCCTTATTGTCACGGAACTAACCTGCGTCCTGAGGCTGTTGTGTACCATTATTGTCACGGAACTAACCTGCACGGAACTCCTGAGGCTGTTGTGTACCCTTATTGTCACGAACTAACCTGCGTCCTGAGGCTGTTGTGTACCATTATTGTCACGGAACTAACCTGCGTCCTGAGGCTGTTGTGTACCATTATTGTCACGGAACTAACCTGCGTCCTGAGGCTGTTGTGTACCATTATTGTCACGGAACTAACCTGCGTCCTGAGGCTGTTGTGTACCCTTATTGTCACGGAACTAACCTGCGTCCTGAGGCTGTTGTGTACCATTATTGTCACGGAACTAACCTGCGTCCTGAGGCTGTTGTGTACCATTATTGTCACGGAACTAACCTGCGTCCTGAGGCTGTTGTGTACCATTATTGTCACGGAACTAACCTGCGTCCTGAGGCTGTTGTGTACCATTATTGTCACGGAACTAACCTGCGTCCTGAGGCTGTTGTGTACCATTATTGTCACGGAACTAACCTGCGTCCTGAGGCTGTTGTGTACCCTTATTGTCACGGAACTAACCTGCGTCCTGAGGCTGTTGTGTACCATTATTGTCACGGAACTAACCTGCGTCCTGAGGCTGTTGTGTACCATTATTGTCACGGAACTAACCTGCGTCCTGAGGCTGTTGTGTACCATTATTGTCACGGAACTAACCTGCGTCCTGAGGCTGTTGTGTACCATTATTGTCACGGAACTAACCTGCGTCCTGAGGCTGTTGTGTACCATTATTGTCACGGAACTAACCTGCGTCCTGAGGCTGTTGTGTACCATTATTGTCACGGAACTAACCTGCGTCCTGAGGCTGTTGTGTACCATTATTGTCACGGAACTAACCTGCGTCCTGAGGCTGTTGTGTACCCTTATTGTCACGGAACTAACCTGCGTCCTGAGGCTGTTGTGTACCATTATTGTCACGGAACTAACCTGCGTCCTGAGGCTGTTGTGTACCAATAGTCACGGAACTAACCTGTGCCCTGAGGCTGTTGTGTACCATTATTGTCACGGAACTAACCTGCGCCCTGAGGCTGTTGTGTACCCTTATTGTCACGGAACTAACCTGCGTCCTGAGGCTGTTGTGTACCATTATTGTCACGGAACTAACCTGCGTCCTGAGGCTGTTGTGTACCATTATTGTCACGGAACTAACCTGCGTCCTGAGGCTGTTGTGTACCATTATTGTCACGGAACTAACCTGCGTCCTGAGGCTGTTGTGTACCATTATTGTCACGGAACTAACCTGCGTCCTGAGGCTGTTGTGTACCCTTATTGTCACGGAACTAACCTGCGTCCTGAGGCTGTTGTGTACCATTATTGTCACGGAACTAACCTGCGCCCTGAGGCTGTTGTGTACCATTATTGTCACGGAACTAACCTGCGTCCTGAGGCTGTTGTGTACCAATAGTCACGGAACTAACCTGCGCCCTGAGGCTGTTGTGTACCATTATTGTCACGGAACTAACCTGCGCCCTGAGGCTGTTGTGTACCCTTATTGTCACGGAACTAGCCTGCGTCCTGAGGCTGTTGTGTACCAATAGTCACGGAACTAACCTGCGTCCTGAGGCTGTTGTGTACCATTATTGTCACGGAACTAACCTGCGTCCTGAGGCTGTTGTGTACCAATAGTCACGGAACTAACCTGCGTCCTGAGGCTGTTGTGTACCAATAGTCACGGAACTAACCTGCGTCCTGAGGCTGTTGTGTACCCTTATTGTCACGGAACTAACCTGCGTCCTGAGGCTGTTGTGTACCATTATTGTCACGGAACTAACCTGCGTCCTGAGGCTGTTGTGTACCAATAGTCACGGAACTAACCTGCGTCCTGAGGCTGTTGTGTACCATTATTGTCACGGAACTAACCTGCGTCCTGAGGCTGTTGTGTACCCTTATTGTCACGGAACTAACCTGCGTCCTGAGGCTGTTGTGTACCCTTATTGTCACGGAACTAACCTGCGTCCTGAGGCTGTTGTGTACCCTTATTGTCACGGAACTAGCCTGCGTCCTGAGGCTGTTGTGTACCCTTATTGTCACGGAACTAGCCTGCGTCCTGAGGCTGTTGTGTACCAATAGTCACGGAACTAACCTGCGTCCTGAGGCTGTTGTGTACCATTATTGTCACGGAACTAACCTGCGTCCTGAGGCTGTTGTGTACCATTATTGTCACGGAACTAACCTGCGCCCTGAGGCTGTTGTGTACCCTTATTGTCACGGAACTAACCTGCGCCCTGAGGCTGTTGTGTACCCTTATTGTCACGGAACTAACCTGCGTCCTGAGGCTGTTGTGTACCATTATTGTCACGGAACTAACCTGCGTCCTGAGGCTGTTGTGTACCAATAGTCACGGAACTAACCTGCGCCCTGAGGCTGTTGTGTACCCTTAGGATTTCCTTCTTCTCCTGCTGAGGAAGACTCGTCCTGGTGGTGGTACACTGGGAGCTGCCACTCAGTACCATACTGTGGTTGTGGTGGAACTTGGAATAGTCACATTGTGGCTGGGCTGCAGTGGGCACAGCTGTATCCTCTTCTGGATACGCAATATTATAGCTGGCTCTCAGGTAAGATGTATAGTCTTGGTGGGAAGTGTCTTGATCCGGTTCTAATTGTTCCTTTTGCAGGATAGGATTATGTTCTTCATGCATAGATGTGATAGCTTGGTTGAAAGGACTATGTTGTTCTCCATTAAAAGAAATATGTTCTTGGAAAGTAGTATGTTCTTCAAGGTGGGAAGGAGAGTGTTCTTCACTATGGTAAGGAGTATGCTCTTTTGGGTGGACAGGAGTTTGCTGCTGTCCATGGAAAGTGATATTTTCTTTGAGGAAAATTTTTTGTTCTTGTTGTTGGGAAGGAGCATGTTCTTGGTGGGAAGGAGCATGTTCTTCTTGGAAAGGAGCATGTTCTTGGTGGGAAGGAGGGTGTTCTTGGTGGAAAGGAGGGTGTTCTTGGTGGAAAGGAGCATGTTCTTGGTGGGAAGGAGGGTGTTCTTGGTGGAAAGGAGCATGTTCTTGGTGGGAAGGAGGGTGTTCTTGGTGGAAAGGAGCATGTTCTTGGTGGGAAGGAGCATGTTCTTGGTGGGAAGGAGCATGTTCTTGGTGGCCCGGAGCATGTTCTTGGTGGGAAGGAGGGTGTTCTTGGTGGAAAGGAGCATGTTCTTGGTAGGAAGGAGCGTGTTCTTGGTGGAATGGAGCATGTTCTTGGTGGAAAGGAGGGTGTTCTTGGTGGAAAGGAGCATGTTCTTGGTGGGAAGGAGGGTGTTCTTGGTGGAAAGGAGCATGTTCTTGGTGGGAGAGAGCACGTTCTTTCTGGGAAGGAGAGTGTTCTTGGTGGGAAGGAGCGTGATCTTGGGGGGAAGTAGTGTGTTCTTGGTGGAAAGGTACATGTTCTTGCAGGTGGGAAGATGCATGTTCTTGCAGGTGGGAAGGTGTGTGTTCTTGCAGGTGGGAAGAATGTTCTCCAGGGTGTAAAGTGGAATGTTCTCCAGGGTGTAAAGTGGAATGTTCTCCAGGGTGTAAAGTGGAATGTTCTCCAGGGTGTAAAGTGGAATGTTCTCCAGGGTGTAAAGTAGAATGTTCTCCAGGGTGTAAAGTGGAATGTTCTCCAGGGTGTAAAGTAGAATGTTCTCCAGGGTGTAAAGTGGAATGTTCTTCATAATGCATCGTGGACTTAACTTGGTGGACAGGAGAAACTTGTTGGAAAGAGGTTTCTTGATGGAATGTGTCATTGAGTTTTTGGGAAAGAATATGTTCTAATTGGTGGGAAAGAATATGTTCTCTTACGTGAGAGGCATTATGTTCTTGCTGGGGAGGGTTATGTTCTTCATGCTGAGAAGGAATATGTTCTATTATGTGAAAAGGATCATGTCCTTCATGCTGGGAAGGATTATGTTCTTTCATGTGAGAAGGATTATGTTCTTTCATGTGAGGAGGATTATGTTCTTTCATGTGAGAAGGATTATGTTCCATCATGTGAGAAGGATCATGTTCTTTCATATGAGGAGGATTATGTTCTTTCATGTGAGGATTATGTTCCTCTCGGGGAGAAGGTGTATGTTCTACAAGATGAGAAGGATCATGTTCTGTCACGTGAGAAGGAAAGTGTTCTCGGTGGGAGGGAGAATTTTCTTCTCGGTTGAAAGAACTATGTTCTCCATAGAGGAAAGGAGTAAGTTCTTCTCTTTTGGAAGAATTATACTCTCCTTGGGTAAAAGAAGTATGTTCTTCGTGGTATGGAGAACTTTGATCTCGGTGCGACTGATAAAGTTCTCTTTGAGAAGGAGTGTGTTCTTTACGGTGGGAAGGCGTATGAACTTCTCGATGGTATGCAGAATGTTCTCCGTGGTAGAAAGGGGTAGTGGCATGTTCTTCATAGTAAGACGTGACATGTTCTTTCTGGTATAAGTTTGCATTTTCTTGATAGGAATGAATGTGTTCTGGGTGAACACTGACATTACCAAGAGGGAGAGGAATGCCTTCCTCTGACTCGGAAGGGACATGTTCTCCTTGGTTGAAAGGGAGTTGTTCTTTTTGATAGAAGAGAGGCTTTTCTAGCATGGTAAAGGGCTGTTCTGAATGCGTATGAATATTATCCCCTTGTAAATTGACCCCAGTTTGTTGGACTGGACTATATTTGTATATTTCTAAAGTGGAATGTTCTGTTGGATAAACCAGGGTTGGTTTTGGTTGGAAAGTTTCATTAACTACTGTGAAAGTTGTGTTGTGTGCGTGGAGGAAAAGGTGTTGCTCCTGTGTTTGGTGTTCAGGCCCAAGTTCTCCTTGAGGAAAGGGAGGATGTTTCTGACTGTGAAAAGCATCATGATCTCTGTGGGAAGGTGCGTGTTTCCCTTGATGGGAAGAGGTATATTCGTCTCCGTGGCTTGGGGTATATTCTTCACCGTGGCTTGGGGTATATTCGTGCCTCTGGAAAGTGTCATTAGGTTGGTGGAAGAGAGTATGGTTTTCTTGTTGGTATAATGTATTCTTTAGTAGGTGGAAAGAAGTATTTTCCTTCTCCTGCAGAGGTGTCTGTTCTTGTTTATGAAAAGAGGAATTTAGCTGATGGAATAGAGGTTGTTCTTTTTGACTGACAGAGTTCTGTTCTTCTTGGTGGGAGAAATAATTATGGGCCTGTGGGTGGTAAGTGGAATTTGCTTGCTGGAAACTGGTGCGTTCTTCGTCGTTGAAAGATGTGTCTGCTCGGTTGGGAGAGGAATTTGTTTCATCGTGAGAGAAAGATTTTCCTCTGCGGAAAGTGCTATGTTCTGTAGGACGGCAAAGTAGTGTATTGGGCCTGTTGTAAGTGATTGATTCCGTTGGTTGGAAAGTAAGTGATTCGTTTGGCCGGGAAGTGAATTGTTCAAATGGATCGAAAACAGGTGATTCTTTTATAATGGAGGTGATTGGTTCTGTTGTTTGGGAATGGGGAAAATGTTCGTCATTTGTAATGTAACAGATTAATTCCGTAGTGCCGGGAGATATCTTTTGCATCAACTTGTCTGGAATGTGAAAGACTAATGTATTTGTCTGGAGAGGCATCTGCTCTTTAACGTCATCATTTGTATACTCTGAGATGAATGGCTCTGAGAGCTTGGGGAGACCTGGAGTTTCTCTTCGAATGTTTGAAGAAGAGTCCCAGTGGGACCCGGAGAACCCGATGCTAGACGAGTTGACTGCATCATCTCTCTTTCTGTCCCAGTCTCCTTCCACCACCAAACCTGATAAAAGAGCATAGAGTTATATTTTGTTAGTTGGTTATATATATATATATATATATATATATATATATATATATATATATATATATATATATATATATATATATATATATATATATATATATATATATATATATATATATATATATATTCTCATATATATATATCTACCTATATATATATATTTTTTTGGCTACCTATTGTGACGGTGTTCCCCCCATACTTATATTTCTCCCACGCCTGCAGTAAGAGTCATGTCCACTTTACCCGAGCGTTCTCTACGTCGCAGGCATCAATTTGGTATATGTGGGGGAATGTAGTGTTCTCGGAGTGCCGAGAAATTTATCAAAGAAGAGTATTTTGGCCTGTGGTTTAGGCCCTTTAGGAAGCCAATATGGCGCTGGCTCTTCTGTTTTGCCGCCAAAACTATGTGACGTCAGTGACACCGGATTGGTCACCTACAGCGATGTGGCACAGGGAGCCAATGAAAACCTCCTGTGGCGAATGTGACGTCACGAAGGAAGGGGGGTCCGGTCAGAGCGCCACGGCGGCGCCATCAGTCTGACACGACACGTCAAGGTGGTTGGACGTGCGAAGATTGGTCCTGTCAGTTTGACAGTTGTTTCCCGTTCCCGTTGATTTTACGCGTCACCCGAAGTCTGCCAGTACTCTGTGAGGTCTTCCTTCGTTCCTGTGTTGGACCAGAGAGGGAATCGACGGGATATTGAGCAACAAGCGTTCCGGGACAGGTACTGTGCAAGAAGAAGTGAAGCCTGTGCAGTGACGTATACGACGTCTGAGGCCGTTCACCCGTTTGTGACGGCGTAGTGGCTGGACCGAGCCACCGGGAAGCAGTGGAAGAGGAAAACTGTTCGGGAATCCGAACGACTGCAGCCGAGACGTAGGCGGGCAGCCGTAGCTGGGAGGAGAAGTCAACGGCCGGGAGACCGACTCCAACCCCACAAGAAGTCGAGGAGGAGCACGGACCTGCAGTGAAAAGGCACGGAGACGACGCGCTTACGGTGGGACGTTGATTGAGTTCCTGGAGGACACGACAGTGTGTGTGTGGGGGCGTTCCCTACACGAGGCCGGAGCCAGGACCAGGAGCTACAACTCAACTCTCACCGGAGGATAGGTGGAAGTAGGTGATACTAGTTTCCCTCCCAATTCCCCTTTAGTCAGCTATATTATTTAGCCAGAGTATTTTGTATGTCGTGAGCAAGGCTCACCTATGTCACAGTAAGGCACCAGTGTGAAGAGTGGGACTATAAAGAGTACTCACGATGTTTATGATTATTATTGGTGTGTACAGGCACCCGGAGTAATTGATGAATTTACCGTGTTGATAACGTCTTTCATGAGACTTTAATAAGATCATTTAGTGAGAGAATATATATATAAATATGCCAGTGTTTGGAGTTAGGCTATGTGCCCAGTAACTATGTTATTACCATTATTGATGTCTGACTCATCCATATATATATATATATATATATATGTCTATGCTCGTGTATTGAATAATCATTCATGTGTGCAGTGATTAATTGTGTTATCGCCCACAAAAGGAATTACTGAGAACTCCAGTAATATATACTTGCATACATTATCATTAAATGAAGGGCAGTGTGTAATACCATGACAGTGAATTATTGTCACCTTTAATATAGAAATGTTTGATTGAGCTCAAGATCAGTGTAGCGAAGTGTTTACGTGCTATTGTCGCGAATATTGTGTGTTCGATCTTGTAGTGATCTTTGAGAACTTAAAGAAACTGGCGCGTCACGCCACAAGCAAACAGATAAAGTGACATTCGCGCGGGGGTAGTCGCCCGGCTGATTTTGACATTGACGTGAGGGGGAGCATTGCCAGCTTGGCGAGTTCATATTATATGTGGGAACGAGCGGCTCCCGCCTGAAACAGCTGTTTGCTTATTGATATAATCTTGTGATGTCTTTGAATGAGTTTTAAGTAAAATACAAAGTACATTGGTGTTTATATCATCCCCTCCATATTTCTTGTGGCTATATAATACCTGAAAGCAGAGAGCGATAGAAGTAAATACCTGCCTGATATCAGACATATTGAGTGTGTTCTTGCCACTGTTACCACAATTCAACAAAACCACTGACGTGTTACTGGACACCGAAAACACCAGTTGGCGACCTTGTGGTTAGTAGTAGAGCCCTATGTTGGGGCGGGCATACAACAGTTAAGTGAACAAGTTGTGTTCCCACTCCTTCTCGATCAGAGGCCGGTTGGGATTGACTGGGATACTCTCCTGGCGTACAGTGGCGCCGCGAGGATAGAGTGAAGACCCGCAGGGCTACGGTGAGTGACCTTGAGTATACTCTTACTCGCCCCTTTCCCCTCTCATTGGAGGTGAACCCCTTGACATTGGCGACCTTGCCAGGATTAAGCACTTATATTGTCGCTCACCGAGTAACCCTGACAATATATAAATATATATATATATTCGGTCATATATATATATATATTGATCATATATGTATATATATATATATATATATATTAGGCAAATCGGGCCTTGAATATATATATATATATATATATATATATATATATATATATATATATATATATATATATATATATATATATATATATATATATATATATATATATGCGAACAAGCCTGAATGGTCCCCAGGACTATATGCGTCTGAAAACTCACACCCCAGAAGTGACTCGAACCCATACTCCCAGGAGCAAGGCAACTGGTAACTACGGGGCGCCTTAATCCGCTTGACCATCACGGCCGGACAAAAGGAAGTGATAGCCGAAGCTATTTGAACCACTTCCCCGCCGGCAACTCGGATGGTAATCTTGGGCATAGCATTTTATCAAATCACCTCATTCTTTGGGGCACACGTGAGGAACACAAATGCGAACAAGCCTGAATGGTCCCCAGGACTATATGCGTCTGAAAACTCACACCCCAGAAGTGACTCGAACCCATACTCCCAGGAGCATACTCCCAAAAGAATGAGGTGATTTGATAAAATGCTATGCCCAAGATTACCATCCGAGTTGCCGGCGGGGAAGTGGTTCAAATAGCTTCGGCTATCACTTCCTTTTGTCCGGCCGTGATGGTCAAGCGGATTAAGGCGCCCCGTAGTTACCAGTTGCGTTGCTCCTGGGGTGTGAGTTTTCAGACATATATATATATATATATATATATATATATATATATATATATATATATATATATATATATATATTGTATGTGTATATATATATGTATGTACCTTTGCCTAAATAAAAAATATTATTATTATTATATATATATATATATTTTAAGATAAATAGGAAAACCAGGGATATACTGAACATCTTGTTTCAGAATCTTTACTTTAAAATGCATAACGTTTCGAATACTTCTCGTATTCATCATCAGATCTAAAAGAAAAAACTGAAATCACAATCAAATAGCTGGTAAACAAAGAACTCATACTGAATATAATTGCCTATCAAAGAAAGGAAAATGCTTGAAAAACAAAACACTTAAGCACACTTAAAGTGATCAATACAAATAAAACTTATTAACTGTCACATATGTTAAAACTAATTTAAAATCCATTAAACTACAAGATGAAATTTATAACTACTAAAACAAACCATTCTATTAAACTTACGTGAAGTGATCAGAAGTGAAACTTGATACCTAACACATAGATACTAAACACTATAAAAAATATTTATATAATGACCACAAATCTACAAAAAATGTATGTAAAATACAAACAGAATAAACGACAATTATAAAGTACAAACCAAAATCATATAAAAAACTCAAATATTAAAAAAAATTAAATACCAAAAAATGTATTATATATCCTAAATAAAAGATTATATTAATGTACAATGTTAAGACTTGAAATAAGTAAGAAAGGGCAAAGACATGGTAAACTAAACAAAATTAAATTACCAAAACAAACTAAAAATCAAATTACAGGGCCTACTGTGCACTATACAGTGTACAATTGAACAGCTGAAAGGTTGCTATTTAACAGAGGCCGCAGCTCCTTTATATATAAGGATTCCATTACTCTCAAATCTGACTGGCCATTCATACAAGTGTCCAGAATTTTAAAATCAGATTCCAGCAGAGAATGATCAAACTCATAACAATGGTTTCTAATCTCCGAAAATGCTGGTTTAGACAATGGTAATCCAGTCCTAAAAGATAATCCCCGGTGCTCAAGTATCCTAATCTTAAAGTTCCGAATGGAACTCCCGATATATCCAGCATTACAGCTGGAACAATTATACATATATACGACATTTGAGCACAAGGGGGTAGGCACTTTATCTTTAAATTTAAAATAAGAGCCTATGGTATTTGTGTTGACAAAAATAAATCTAAAGTCTACTTGAGGATAACACTGCTGCAACAGTCTCCTCAAACGACTCCTTACAGAAAAGCTAATAGTGCCATAAAATGGTAATTTAATATATTTAAGATCCCTTTCCACTGTAGTAATCCTACACGATGGGTGAAACTTCTTATTTAAGAAATTCCTTATAAAGGTATAAACCATATGCACAGGATAACCATTATTTGAAAAAAATTTCACAAGAAAATTAATTTCCTGATCAAAGTTATTCCAATTAGAACATAAAACAAAGGCCCTATTCAGTAGAGTGTTAATAGCATTTTTCTTAAAAATATCAGGAACAAAGGAATTAAAATTTAAACCTAAACCAGTAAAGGTTGGTTTCCTAAAAACATTAGTGTTGAACCCATTGAGGTTATTCACTTTTACATCAAGAAACGACAATGAATTATTAACTTCACACTCTGCAGTAAACCGTATATTACTATGTTGTGCATTAAGATACTCTCTAAATTTCTCAATATGACATTGGTCCTTAAACAACAAAAAAGTGTCATCTACATATCTCCTGTACAAGACTGGTTTAAAGGCCGAAGGACAATTATCAAGCCAATTAATTTCGTGAAAACTCAAAAAAGCATTAGCCAGTGCAGGACCTAAAGGAGACCCCATTGCTACTCCATCAATTTGTTTATAATAAATATTATTAAACATAAAGATGGAGACTTTAACTGCTATTTCTAACAGCCGTCTGAATATTTTACTGCAAAATCCAGACACTAAGTTAGTGTCAGCAAATAATTGACTTACACAGATGTCAATGGTTTCCAACAGAGGAATATTAGTAAAAAGTGATTCAACATCGAAACTGGCCATTATAGTTGGGAACTCCAAATTTAAAGAGGAAAGTTCTTTTACAAAATCCTGAGAATTTCTCACAGTAAATTCATTATGCGTTAATGGTTCTAATAATGGAACCTGAAACTTAGCCAGTTTATAATTAAAAGTGCCAATCGCTGATAAAATAGGACGAATCGGTATACCTGTTTTATGAACTTTAGGTAACCCATATAAGATGCCAGGCTTAGAGCCAGTTGCAAGTAATTTAGTATAATCGAAAAGAGAGTCTTTCAAACTTCTTAAAACTCTATTCAGTTTATCCTCACATTTCAAAATATACGAGAATGGGTCTATATCAACCAACGTAAATTTAGAGGGGTCTTCTAACAACCTTTCCACCTTATTAACATACTCTAACTTGTCCAAAACCACTATACCCCTACCTTTATCTGGCCTGGTAATGCAAATACTCTCTTTTCGATTATACTAAATTACTTGCAACTGGCTCTAAGCCTAGCATCTTATATGGGTTACCTAAAGTTCATAAAACAGGTATACCGATTCGTCCTATTTTATCAGCGATTGGCACTTTTAATTATAAACTGGCTAAGTTGAGAAAATTGACAAACCATGGATACACAGGTCAGATACCATAGATACAGTGGTCAAATCACATGGAGACACTGGTCAGATCCATGAATAAACTGGAGAGATTCAAAGGATTCACTGGTCATGGTCATATACCATGGATACAGTGGTCAAACACAATTCAGACACTGGTCAGATCCCATGGATACAGAGGTCAGATACCATGGATGCACTGGTCAGATACCGTTGAGACACTGGACAGATCTATGGATACAGTGGTGAGACACAATGTATACATTGCTCATATACAATGGATACACTCGCAAGACCATCTTGAGGTTATCTTGAGATGATTTCGGGGCTTTATTTTTAGTGTCCCCGCGGCCCGGTCCTCGACCAGGCCTCCACCCCCAGGAAGCAGCCTGTGACAGCTGACTAACACCCAGGTACCTATTTTACTGCTAGGTAACAGGGGCATAGGGTGAAAGAAACTCTGCCCATTGTTTCTCGCCGGCGCCCGGGATCGAAACCGGGACCACAGGATCACAAGTGCAGTGTGCTGTCCGCTCGGCTCCCCCCATGGATACCCTGGTCATATACCTTGAATACACTAGTCAGACCCCCTTGATACAGTGGTCAGATACCTTGAATACACTAGTCAGACCCCCTTGATACAGTGGTCAGATACCTTGAATACGCTAGTCAGACCCCCTTGATACAGTGGTCAGATACCTTGAATACACTAGTCAGACCCCCTTGATACAGTGGTCAGATACCTTGACACACTAGTCACTTCATGGATACACTGGTAAGATCCATGGATACTCTGGTAAGATACAACGGATACACTCATCAGACCATGGATACAATGGTCACGAACCAGGATACAATGGTGAGTGTTGGAAATTCCCAACAGTTTTTTTTTTTTGAGATATATACAAGAGTTGTTACATTCTTGTACAGCCACTAGTACGCGTAGCGTTTCGGGCAAGTCCTTAATCCTATGGTCCCTGGAATACGATCCCCGCCGCGAAGAATCGTTTTTTCATCCAAGTACACATTTTACTGTTGCGTTAAACAGAGGCTACAGTTAAGGATTTGCGCCCAGTAAATCCTCCCCGGCCAGGATACGAACCCATGACATAGCGCTCGCGGAACGCCAGGCGAGTGTCTTACCACTACACCACGGAGACTGTAAAGACTTTTATACATCATTTGTATTTTATACAACATTTCTGCATTAATCACAAGTAGTTACTAAAAATTACTAACTTGTAGAATTAACCATAATCATGATTTTATAATTCGCAATATTCTGCCAAATTCTTCCTGAGTCCAGTTTATAACTACCTTTACTAAGGATAATTACTCACTAACAAGTTTATTTACGTAGCACCTTACTGCTTACTGGAACTCCCTTATATTAACCACACCAGTAGACATTAATAAAAAGTAAAACAATTTCACTTTATACTCCTCATTCCTTTATGCAGCTTTAATAAACCGACTTACGCCGCGAGAGGTTAGAATATAACACTAAATATATAAACGTGACATAAATATTCATCACAATCTCTTCCTTCGGTATTTAACTCCGAAATACTTAAATTCATTTACGCTCGAGGTATCTAGCGAGAGCCGCGCATGCGCACTAGGAGCGAGCGAGGAGGAGTGACGCCAGCCACCTTGGGACTCGGACGCCATTATATGGAGAGAGTGTGGGCATCAAATTTGCCTAGTTATTGTGTTGCAGAAGTCCTAATCAACGACTCTTAATTACGTCACACTTGCAGCAGCGGGTGGTAGAGTTCGTGGAGACCCACATCTGCATTTTAATCAGTCTCCGTGGTGTAGTGGTAAGACACTCGCCTGGCGTTCCGCGAGCGCTATGTCATGGGTTCGTATCCTGGCCGGGGAGGATTTACTGGGCGCAATTCCTTAACTGTAGCCTCTGTTTAACGCAACAGTAAAATGTGTACTTGGATGAAAAAACGATTCTTCGCGGCAGGGGATCGTATTCCGGGGACCATAGGATTAAGGACTTGCCTGAAACGCTACGCGTACTAGTGGCTGTACAAGAATGTAACAACTCTTGTATATCTCTCTCTCTCTCTCTCTCTCAACACAATTCCAGACGAGGATAATTACCTTTTATAATGATTTTTGTTAGAAAGTGCACTTGATAACATTCTCATGTATAGGTAGCTCGTTCGTTGTCCCACGCGCAACCCGTTCTCGCAAATTTAATAAGTCAATATTGACTTATTAAATATGTGCATAGGTGACATACTTAACATAATAGATACCCTTAAAAAGATTCATAGAAAACATCGACCTTACCTAACCTACTTAGTATGTTAAGATAAGCATCTTATTGCTTCGTAATTACAATTATTACCTAACCTATAATAGGTATAGGTTAAGTAATAATTGTAATTACGAAGCAATAAGATGCTTATCTTAAGATACTAACAAGGTTAGGTAAGGTCGGTGTTTTCTATGAATCTTTTTAAGGGTATCTATTATGTTTAGTATATCACCTATGCACGTAGTTAATAAGTCAATATTGACTTTACGAATTTGCGAGAACGGGTTGCCCACGCGACAACAACGTCATCAAAGTTAGTTCCATTAAGACTAGACTCTCACCTTTTCAATCAGAAATAGTGATATTAAATGCAGTCTAGACAACCTTTACATTTAATTTGCCTTTCAGCTTGACTGGTAGAAGCGTAAACAAGAATAATAATATTCATTCCCTGGGTGTTATCTTGAGGTTATCTTGAGATGATTTCGGGGCTTTTTAGTGTCCCCGCGGCCCGGTCCTCGACCAGGCCTCCACCCCCAGGAAGCAGCCCGTGACAGCTGACTAATACCCAGGTTCCTATTTTACTGCTAGGTAACAGGGGCATAGGGTGAAAGAAACTCTGCCCATTGTTTCTCGCCGGCGCCTGGGATCGAACCCAGGACCACAGGATCACAAGTCCAGCGTGCTGTCCGCTCGGCCGACCGGCTCCCCACCTGGACATGGTGTTGTAGCAAGTGTGCTATCGTTATCGCCCCACACTTGCCACACTAATTCAGTCGAACACCTAAGCTGACATTATTTTTTGTAGTGTAGTATTAGATATATTAACATTAAGCTACATGAATGATTTCCTTTCAAATTGCCATTTACTCGCCATTTGTGAATGAATGATATATTATTTTCTAACCTCATTTCATATTTGATTTTATGTGTATGAAATATAACTTGAATTTATATTAGTAATTCTTACCGACGGTTGAACCAACGTCAGATTACAGGTGCTAAGATTCAATTGTATCCTAGCGCTTAACCCCCCAATTTTGTGAAAGTTAATTTGACTCTTGATTTATGATAAATTACAATCCTATTAAGATCCATAAGACTTGGTATCTTGGTATCAATATTAATCCATTTGCTCACTTTTGTTTTCCATTTTTACTCAAAAAGTGGCGGTCCTTCGCAGCTATTGAAGTTATTATTATTTATTTCAAATACTGGAGTCAGATTTTCCCACAGTGAGATACCATGGATACAATGGTCAGGTACCAGGATAGACTGGTGAGATACCATGGATACAATGGTCTGGTACCAGGATAGACTGGTGAGATACCATGGATACAATGGTCAGGTACCAGGATAGACTGGTCAGATACCATGGATACAATGGTCAGGTACCAGGATAGACTGGTGAGATACCATGGATACAATGGTCAGGTACCAGGATAGACTGGTGAGATACCATGGATACAATGGTCTGGTACCAGGATAGACTGGTCAGATACCATGGATACAATGGTCTGGTACCAGGATAGACTGGTGAGATACCATGGATACAATGGTCTGGTACCAGGATAGACTGGTGAGATACCATGGATACAATGGTCTGGTACCAGGATAGACTGGTGAGATACCATGGATACAATGGTCTGGTACCAGGATAGACTGGTCAGATACCATGGATACAATGGTCTGGTACCAGGATAGACTGGTGAGATACCATGGATACAATGGTCTGGTACCAGGATAGACTGGTCAGATACCATGGATACAATGGTCTGGTACCAGGATAGACTGGTGAGATACCATGGATACAATGGTCAGGTACCAGGATAGACTGGTGAGATACCATGGATACAATGGTCTGGTACCAGGATAGACTGGTGAGATACCATGGATACAATGGTCTGGTACCAGGATAGACTGGTGAGATACCATGGATACAATGGTCAGGTACCAGGATAGACTGGTGAGATACCATGGATACAATGGTCAGGTACCAGGATAGACTGGTGAGATACCATGGATACAATGGTCTGGTACCAGGATAGACTGGTGAGATACCATGGATACAATGGTCTGGTACCAGGATAGACTGGTGAGATACCATGGATACAATGGTCTGGTACCAGGATAGACTGGTGAGATACCATGGATATAATGGTCAGGTACCAGGATAGACTGGTGAGATACCATGGATACAATGGTCTGGTACCAGGATAGACTGGTGAGATACCATGGATACAATGGTCTGGTACCAGGATAGACTGGTGAGATACCATGGATATAATGGTCAAGTACCAGGATAGACTGGTGAGATACCATGGATATAATGGTCTGGTACCAGGATAGACTGGTGAGATACCATGGATACAATGGTCTGGTACCAGGATAGACTGGTGAGATACCATGGATACAATGGTCTGGTACCAGGATAGACTGGTCAGATACCATGGATACAATGGTCTGGTACCAGGATAGACTGGTGAGATACCATGGATACAATGGTCTGGTACCAGGATAGACTGGTCAGATACCATGGATACAATGGTCTGGTACCAGGATAGACTGGTGAGATACCATGGATACAGTGGTCTGGTACCAGGATAGACTGGTCAGATACCATGGATACAATGGTCTGGTACCAGGATAGACTGGTCAGATACCATGGATACAATGGTTTGGTACCAGGATAGACTGGTCAGATACCATGGATACAATGGTCAGGTACCAGGATAGACTGGTGAGATACCATGGATACAATGGTCTGGTACCAGGATAGACTGGTGAGATACCATGGATACAATGGTCTGGTACCAGGATAGACTGGTCAGATACCATGGATACAATGGTCTGGTACCAGGATAGACTGGTCAGATACCATGGATACAATGGTCTGGTACCAGGATAGACTGGTGAGATACCATGGATACAATGGTCTGGTACCAGGATAGACTGGTCAGATACCATGGATACAATGGTCTGGTACCAGGATAGACTGGTGAGATACCATGGATACAATGGTCAGGTACCAGGATAGACTGGTGAGATACCATGGATACAATGGTCTGGTATCAGGATAGACTGGTGAGATACCATGGATACAATGGTCTGGCACCAGGATAGACTGGTGAGATACCATGGATACAATGGTCTGGTACCAGGATAGACTGGTGAGATACCATGGATACAATGGTCAGGTACCAGGATAGACTGGTGAGATACCATGGATACAATGGTCTGGTACCAGGATAGACTGGTCAGATACCATGGATACAATGGTCAGGTACCAGGATAGACTGGTGAGATACCATGGATACAATGGTCTGGTACCAGGATAGACTGGTGAGATACCATGGATACAATGGTCTGGTACCAGGATAGACTGGTGAGATACCATGGATACAATGGTCTGGTACCAGGATAGACTGGTGAGATACCATGGATACAATGGTCTGGTACCAGGATAGACTGGTCAGATACCATGGATACAATGGTCTGGTACCAGGATAGACTGGTGAGATACCATGGATACAATGGTCAGGTACCAGGATAGACTGGTGAGATACCATGGATACAATGGTCTGGTATCAGGATAGACTGGTGAGATACCATGGATACAATGGTCTGGTACCAGGATAGACTGGTGAGATACCATGGATACAATGATCTGGTACCAGGATAGACTGGTGAGATACCATGGATACAATGGTCTGGTACCAGGATAGACTGGTCAGATACCATGGATACAATGGTCAGGTACCAGGATAGACTGGTGAGATACCATGGATACAATGGTCTGGTACCAGGATAGACTGGTCAGGTACCATGGATACAATGGTCAGGTACCAGGATAGACTGGTGAGATACCATGGATACAATGGTCTGGTACCAGGATAGACTGGTGAGATACCATGGATACAATGGTCTGGTACCAGGATAGACTGGTGAGATACCATGGATACACAGGTCAGGTACCAGGATAGACTGGTGAGATACCATGGATACAGTGGTCTGGTACCAGGATAGACTGGTGAGATACCATGGATACAATGGTCTGGTACCAGGATAGACTGGTCAGATACCATGGATACACAGGTCAGGTACCAGGATAGACTGGTGAGATACCATGGATACACAGATCAGTTGCCATATACTCGTCAGATACTATTAATGCACTGGTCAGTTATTATGGATATAATGGGCAGATACCATCTTGAGGTTATCTTGAGATGATTTCGGGGCTTTAGTGTCCCCGCGGCCCGGTCCTCGACCAGGCCTCCACCCCCAGGAAGCAGCCCGTGACAGTTGACTAACACCCAGGTACCTATTTTACTGCTAGGTAACAGGGGCATAGGGTGAAAGAAATTCTGCCCATTGTTTCTCGCCGGCGCCTGGGATCGAACCCAGGACCACAGGATCACAAGTCCAGCGTGCTGTCCACTCGGCCGACCGGCTCCCAATCACTAGTCGGATACCATGAATACACTAGTCAGATACCATGGATACACTGGTCAGATACCATTGATACACTGGTCAGATACCATGAATACACTAGTCAGATACCATGGTAAGATACCATTGATACACTAGTCAGATACCATGAATACACTAGTCAGATACCATTGATACACTAGTCAGATACCATGAATACACTAGTCAGATACCATTGATACACTGGTCAGATACCATGGTAAGATACCATTGATACACTAGTCAGATACCATGAATACACTAGTCAGATACCATGGATACACTGGTTAGATACCGTGAATACACTAGTCAGATACCATTGTTACACTAGTCAGATACCATGGTAAGATACCATTGTTACACTAGTCAGATACCATGAATACACTGGTCAGATGCCATCGATACACTGGTAAGATACCAATAATACACTGGTCAGATACCATGGAGTAACCTGGAAGACCAGCCCCTGAGCTGAACTAAAGTCCCCAATACTAAAGCCACAACTCACAGCAAGGAAGATGTCTCTTGGGAGACGTCATCAACATACGCAACATTTTCACCAAGATAAACAAACAGAACCAACGGGATATAATGTGTCTTGCTATAAGTGTGAGAGCCATTAACACCTTCAAGTATAGTAATCCCCATAGGTCGCAGGAACTAGTCTATTGAGATGTGGGATCCGAGAGCTAAAGCTCAAACAACTAGGCGAGCGAAGAAAGGAACGTGCCACATCAGCCCCCCGCCGCCCTCCTCACCTTGGATCAGCAGACGAAGAAGCAGCAGGAGAGTCAGGCCCGGGGCACCGGTGGTCGACATGCTCAGCAGGTAAATGCCGCCCCACACCGCCCGCATCTCTATATATACCCTCCTCACCCCACATGCCACTTACGGGCTATTCATGCCCGTGCCACCTCTTGGGTGGCTTAATCTTTATCAATCATCACATGCCATCTTCAAAACCATTGCTACTCCATCAATTTGCTTTTATGTTTAATAATAATTATTATAGAGTCTTTAACTGCCAATTCTAACAACCATCTAAATATCTTACTACAAAATCCTGACACTAAACTATTGTCAGCAAATAATTGATTTACACAAATGTCAATAGATTCCAACAGAGGAATATTAGTGAAGAGTGATTCTACATTAAAACTAGCCAAATTCAAACAGGAAAATCAAAATCAAAACAGGGAACTCAAAATTCAAACAGGAAAGTTCCATTACAAAATCCTGAGAGGTTCTCAAATTATATTCATTTCAGGTTAGTGGTTCTAATAATAGAACTAGTAACTTTGCCAGTTTGTAATAAAAAATACTAATCGCTGACAAAATCAATGGTACTTTAATTACAAACTGGTAAAGTTTCTAGTTCCATTATTAGAACCACTAACCTGTAATGACTTTGCTGTGAAAAACTCTCAGAATTTGGTAAAGGAACTTTCTTCATTGAATTTTGAATTCCAAGCTATAATGGATACTTTTAATGTAGAATACGCTTCACTAATATTCCTCTGTTGGAAACTTTTAACATTTGTGTAAATCAGTTATTTCCTGACAATAATTTAGTGTCAGGATATTGTAGTAAGATCAAATCCACAAGGGCTGTGACGAGGATTCGAACCTGCGTCCGGGAGCATCCAAGACACTGCCTTAATCGACTGAGCTACGACAGGGTTAAAAAGAGTTGAAACCGAAGTTCTACTGAACTTACTGGATCCTGCAGCCTCTCCGAGACACAAACCAGGGTTTTACACAACTCCCCCCTGCACTCGAGCTATGTCAATAGGCTGTTCTCCCTCTTCGCCCTTACATCATTACACACAGAAATCACACTACCGTCATGTCAAATGACGGTAGTGGATTTGTTCAGTGGATTTGTTCAGTGTGGAATTGTTCAGTGGATTTGTTCAGTGGATTTGTTCATTTGACATCACGTTAGTGTGATTTCTGTGTGTAATGAAATTGTAATAAGATATTTAGATGGTTGTTAGAGTTAGAAATGGCAGTTGAAGACTCAATAATAATTATTATTAAACATAAAAACAAACAGATTGATAGAGTAGCAATGGGTTCTCGATTAGGCTCTGCACTTGCTAATGCTTTTTTGAGTTTACATGAGAGAAATTGACTTGATAAATGTAGTTTGGACTTTAAACCAGTCACGAAGAGGAGATATGGGGAGGATAATTTTTGTTATTTTGATTCGGGAGGCAACACTGACGGAAGGAGTCACTGACGGAAGGAGTCACTGACGGGTGGCAACACTGACGGGTGGTAACACTGACGAGAGGCAACACTGACGGGAGGCAACACTGACGGAAGGAGTCACTGACGGGTGGCAACACTGACGGGAGGCAACACTGACGAGAGGCAACACTGACGCGAGGCAACACTGACGGAAGGAGTCACTGACGGGTGGCAACACTGACGGGAGGTAACACTGACGGGAGGTAACACTGACGGGAGGCAACACTGACGGGAGGCAACACTGACGGGAGGCAACACTGACGGGAGGTAACACTGACGGGAGGTATCACTAACGGGAGGTAACACTGACGGGAGGCAACACTGACGGGAGGCAACACTGACGGGAGGCAACACTGACGGGAGGCAACACTGACGGGAGGCAACACTGACGAGAGGCAACACTGACGAGAGGCAACACTGACGGAAGGCAACACTGACGGAAGGCAACACTGACAGGTGGCAACACTAACGGGAGGAGTCACTGACGGAAGGCAACACTGACGGGAGGCAACACTGACGAGAGGCAACACTGACGGGAGGCAACACTGACGGGAGGCAACACTGACGGGAGGCAACACTGACGGGAGGCAACACTGACGGGAGGCAACACTGACGGGAGGCAACACTGACGGGAGGCAACACTGACGGGAGGCAACACTGACGGGAGGCAACACTGACGGGTGGCAACACTGACGGGAGGCAACACTGACGGGTGGCAACACTGACGGGAGGCAACACTGACGGGAGGCAACACTGACGGGAGGAGTCACTGACGGAAGGCAACACTGACGGGAGGCAACACTGACGGGAGGTAACACTGACGGGAGGCAACACTGACGGGAGGCAACACTGACGGGTGGCAACACTGACGGGAGGCAACACTGACGGGTGGCAACACTGACGGGTGGCAACACTGACGGGAGGCAACACTGACGGAAGGAGTCACTGACGGGTGGCAACACTGACGGGAGGCAACACTGACGGGAGGCAACACTGACGGGAGGCAACACTGACGGGAGGCAACACTAACGGGAGGCAACACTGACGGGTGGCAACACTGACGGGTGGCAACACTGACGGGAGGAGTCACTGACGGAAGGCAACACTGACGGGAGGCATCACTGACGGAAGGCAACACTGACGGGAGGCAACACTGACGAGAGGCAACACTGACGGGAGGCAACACTGACGGGTGGCAACACTGACGGGAGGCAACACTGACGGGAGGCAACACTGACGGGTGGCAACACTGACGGGTGGCAACACTGACGGGAGGCAACACTGACGGGAGGCAACACTGACGGGAGGCAACACTGACGGGAGGCAACACTAACGGGAGGCAACACTGACGGGAGGCAACACTGACGGGAGGCAACACTGACGGGAGGCAACACTGACGGGAGGCAACACTAACGGGAGGCAACACTGACGAGAGGCAACACTAACGGGAGGCAACACTAACGGGAGGCAACACTGACGAGAGGCAACACTAACGGAAGGCAACACTGACGGGAGGCAACACTGACGAGAGGCAACACTAACGGGAGGCAACACTAACGGGAGGCAACACTGACGGGAGGTAACACTGACGAGAGGCAACACTAACGGGAGGCAACACTAACGGGAGGCAACACTAACGGGAGGTAACACTGACGGGAGGCAACACTGACCGGAGGCAACACTGACGGGAGGCAACATTGAATGGAGGCAACACTGACGGGAGGCAACACTGACGGAAGGCAACACTAACGGGAGGCAACACTGACGAGAGGCAATACTAACGGGAGTCAACACTGACGAGAGGCAACACTGACGGGAGGCAACACTAACGGGAGGCAACACTAACGGGAGGCAACACTGACGAGAGGCAACACTGACGGGAGGCAACACTAACGGGAGGCAACACTAACGGGAGGCAACACTGACGAGAGGCAATACTAACGGGAGTCAACACTGACGAGAGGCAACACTGACGGGAGGCAACACTAACGGGAGGCAACACTAACGGGAGGCAACACTGACGAGAGGCAACACTGACGGAAGGCAACACTAACGGGAGGCAACACTAACGGGAGGCAACACTGACGGGAGGCAACACTGACGGGAGGCAACACTGACGGGAGGCAACACTAACGGGAGGCAACACTGACGGGAGGCAACACTAACGGGAGGCAACACTGACGGGAGGCAACACTGACGGGAGGCAACACTAACGGGAGGCAACACTGACGGGAGGCAACACTGACGAGAGGCAACACTGTCAGGCAACACTGCCAGGCAACACTGACAGAAGGCAACACTGGGGAGGCAACACTGACAGAAGGCAACACTGGGGAGGCAACACTGACGGGAGGCAACACTGACAGAGGCAACACTGACGAGAGGCAACACTGTCGGGAGGCAACACTGACGGGCAACACTGGCAACACTGACGGGGCAACACTGACGGGAGGCAACACTGACGGGAGGCAACACTGACGGGAGGCAACACTGACAGGCAACACTGCCAGGCAACACTGACGGGAGGCAACACTGACGGGAGGCAACACTGACGGGGCAACACTGTCAGGCAAACACTGACGGGCAACACTGACGGGAGGCAACACTGACGGGCAGGCAACACTGACGGGAGGCAACACTGACGGGAGGCAACACTGACGGGAGGCAACACTGACGGGAGGCAACACTGTCAGGCAACACTGTCAGGCAACACTGCCAGGCAACACTGACGGGCAACACTGTCAGGCAACACTGGCGGGCAACACTGTCAGGCAACACTGTCAGGCAACACTGAAGGGTGGCAACACTGTCAGGCAACACTGTCAGGCAACACTGACGGGAGGCAACACTGACGGGAGGCAACACTGACGGGAGGCAACACTGACGGGAGGCAACACTGACGGGCAACACTGCAGGCTGACGGGAGGCAACACTGACGGGAGGCAACACTGACGGGAGGCAACACTGACGGGAGGCAACACTGACGGGAGGCAACACTGACAGGCAACACTGACGGGAGGCAACACCCAGCAATGCTTGATCTGATATTTACCCTAAATGAGTGGGATATAAGGGAAGTCAAGATGGAAGCACCCATGGGAATGAGTGATCACAGTGTATTGAACTTTGAGTACCTGGTAGAGCTAGGAATTATCCCCCCCCCAAAAAAAAAGGAACTAGGAAACAAAAGGCTGGCATACCGAAAGAGAAAATTATGAAGAGATGAGAAGCTTCCTAAGGGAAGCTTGGGACACAGACCTCAGAGCTAAGTCTGTACAAGATATGATGGACTATGTCACCCAAAAGTGTCAGGAGGCAGTAAGCAGCTACATCCCGGCCCAAAAGGAAAAATCCGAGAAGCAAAAGAGGAGTCCATGGTATAATAGGGCATGTATGGAAGGAAAGAAACTGAACAAAAGGGCGTGGAGGAACTTCCGGAGTAACAGAACACCAGAAAGCAGAGAGAGATGCCAAAGTACCAGGAATGAGTATGTCAGGGTGAGAAGAGAAGCAGAAAAAAGCTATGAAAATGATATAGCAAACAAAGCCAAGACCGAACCAAAGCTACTTCATAGTTACATCAGAAGGAAAACAACAGTGAAAGAACAGGTAGTGAAACTTAGAACAGGCGAGGACAGGTATACAGAGAATGACAAAGAGGTGTGTGATGAACTCAACAAGAGGTTCCAAGAGGTCTTCACAACAGAACAAGGTGAGGTCACTGTGCTAGGAGAAAGGCAAGTAAACAAGGCGGCCTTAGAAGGGCTCGAAATTACGAGAGAGGAGGTCAAGAGACACCTGCTGGATCTGGATGTTAGAAAGGCCGTTGGTCCAGATGGGATCTCGCCTTGGGTACTAAAAGAGTGTGCAGAGGCACTTTGCTTGCCACTCTCCATAGTGTATAGTAGGTCACTGGAGACGGGAGACCTACCAGAAATATGGAAGACGGCAAATGTGGTCCCAATATACAAAAAGGGCGACAGGCAAGAGGCACTGAACTACAGGTCAGTGTCCTTGACTTGTATACCATGCAAGGTGGTGGAGAAGAGCATGAGAAAAAACCTGGTAACACATCTGGAGAGAAGGGACTTCGTGACAAATCGCCAACATGGGTTCAGGGAGGGTAAATCTTGCCTGACTGGCTTAATAGAATTCTATGACCAGGTAACACAGATTAAGCAAGAAAGAGAGGGTTGGGCGGACTGCATTTTCTTGGATTGTCGGAAAGCCTTTGACACAGAACCGCATAAGAGGCTGGTACATAAGCTGGAGAGACAGGCAGGTGTAGCTGGTAAGGTGCTCCAGTGGATAAGGGAGTACCTAAGCAATAGGAAGCAGAGAGTTACGGTGAGGGGTGAGACCTCTGATTGGCGTGAAGTCACCAGTGGAGTCCCACAGGGCTCTGTACTCATTCCTATCTTGTTTCTGATATATGTAAATGATCTCCCGGAGGGTATAGATACATTTCTCTCAATGTTTGCAGACGATGCCAAAATTATGAGAAGGATTAAGACAGAAGAGGACTGTTTGAGGCTTCAAGAAGACCTAGACAAACTGTAGGAATGGTCGAACAAGTGGTTGTTAGAGTTTAACCCAACCAAATGTAATGTAATGAAGATAGGTGTAGGGAGCAGGAGACCAAATACAAGGTATCATCTGGGAGAGGAAATTATTCAGGAGTCAGAGAAAGAAAAATACTTGGGAGTTGATATCACGCCAGACCTGTCTCCTGCGCACATATCAAGAGGATAACATCAGCGGCATATGCCAGGCTGGCCAACATACGAACGGCATTCAGAAATTTGTGTAAAGAATCATTCAGAACTTTGTATACCACATATGTCAGGCCAATCTTGGAGTATGCAGCCCCAGCATGGAGTCCATATCTAGTCAAGGATAAGACTAAACTGGAAAAGGTTCAAAGATTTGCCACCAGACTAGTACCCCGAGCTGAGAGGTATGAGCTACGAGGAGAGACTACGGGAATTAAACCTCACTTTGCTGGAAGACAGAAGAGTTAGGGGGGACATGATCACCACATTCAAGATTCTCAAGGGAATTGATAGGGTAGATAAAGTTAGGCTATTTAACATAAGGGGCACACGCACAAGGGGACACAGGTGGAAACTGAGTGCCCAAATGAGCCACAGAGATGTTAGAAAGAACTTTCTTAGTGTGAGAGTGGTTGACATATGGAATGCATTAGGAAGTGATGTGGTGGAGGCTGACTCCATACACAGTTTCAAGTGTGGATATGATAGAGCCCAATAGGCTCAGGAATCTGTACACCTGTTGATTGACGGTTGAGAGGCGGGACCAAAGAGCCAGAGCTCAACCCCCGCAAGCACAACTAGGTGAACTAGGTGAGTACATGTCTGAGGACCCAAGCTCGACGCCACACTGTTGCAACACCTTGAGTCTCAACACTCTCACTGGGAAATATGTACAACAACGCTGAGCCCAGCAGGTCGGCTCCCACAGTGCGCTGAGCTCAGCACATTGCTCGCAGCCTCCAGTATTCATGTCATGAGCACTTGTGTGTTTAGTCCATGCCATCCTGGGCTCATGAGCGCTGCTGAGCACTACTGACCACTAAAGGTTTACAAAGAGGTTGTGAGCATTACTATGACCCCAGTGTCTCCTGCGCAGTAGCGTCTGTTGTGCCCCAATGTCTCCTGTGCCTCAATGTCTCCTGTGCCCCAATGTCACCTGTGCCCAAATGTCACCGGTGCTCCAGTGTCACCTGTGTCCCAATGTCACCTGTGCCCCAATGTCTCCTATGCTCCAATGTCACCTGTGCCCCAATGTCTCCTATGCTCCAATGTCACCTGTGCCCCAATGTCACCTGTGCTCCAATGTCACCTGTGCCCCCAGTGTCTCTTGTACCCCAATGTCACCTGTGCTCCAATGTCTCCTGTGCTCCAATGTCACCTCTGCCCCAATGTCTCCTGTGTCCCAATGTCACCTGTGCCCCAAAGTCTCCTGTGCTCCAATGTCTCCTGTGCTCCAATGTCACCTCTGCCCCAATGTCTCCTGTGCCCCAATGTCTCCTGTGCCCCAATGTCACCTGTTCCCCAATGTCTCCTGTGCCCCAATGTCACCTGTACCCCAAAGTCTCCTGTGCTCCAATGTCACCTGTGCTCCAATGTCTCCTGTGCTCCAATGTCAACTCTGCCCCAATGTCTCCTGTGCCCCAATGTCTCCTGTGCCCCAATGTCTCCTGTGCCCCAATGTCACCTGTACCCCAAAGTCTCCTGTGCTCCAATGTCACCTGTGCTCCAATGTCTCCTGTGCTCCAATGTCACCTGTGCCCCAATGTCACTTGTGCTCCAATGTCTCCTGTGCCCCAATGTCTCCTGTGTTCCAATGTCACCTGTGCTCCAATGTCACCTGTGCCCCAATGTCTCCTATGCTCCAATGTCTCCTGTGCTCCAATGTCTCCTGTGCTCCAATGTCTCCTGTGCTCCAGTGTCACCTGTGCTCCAATGTCACCCTGTGCCCCAATGTCTCCTGTGCCCCAATGTCTCCTGTGCTCCATTGTCTCCTGTGTCCCCATATCTTTTGTGCTCCAATGTCTCCTGTGCCCCAATGTCACCTGTGCCCCGATGTCACCTGTGTCCCAATGTCTCCAGTGTCCCAATGTCTCATGTGCTCCATTGTCACCTGTGTCCCAATGTCTCATGTGCTCCAATATGTCTCCTGTGTTCCAATGTCTCCTGTGCTTCAATGTCACCTTTGCCCCAATGTCACCTGTGCCCCAATGTCTCCTGTGCTCCAATGTCACCTGTGCCCCAATGTCACCTGTGCTCCAATGTCTCCTGTGCCCCAATGTCACCTGTGCTCCAATGTCAACTGTGCTCCAATGTCTCCTGTGCTCCAATGTCACCTGTGCTCCAATGTCAACTGTGCCCCAATGTCACCTGTGCCCCAATGTCACCTGTGCTCCAATGTCTCCTGTGCTCCAATGTCACCTGTGCCCCAATGTCACCTGTGCTCCAATGTCTCCTGTGCCCCAATGTCACCTGTGCTCCAATGTCAACTGTGTCCCAATGTCACCTGTGCTCCAATGTCTCCTGTGCCCCAATGTCACCTGTGCCCCAATGTCAACTGTGTCCCAATGTCACCTGTGCCCCAATGTCACCTGTGCCCCAATGTCACCTGTGCCCCAATGTCACCTGTGCTCCAATGTCACCTGTGCCCCAATGTCACCTGTGCTCCAATGTCACCTGTGCCCCAATGTCACCTGTGCTCCAATGTCACCTGTGCCCCAATGTCACCTGTGCTCCAATGTCACCTGTGCCCCAATGTCACCTGTGCTCCAATGTCTCCTGTGCCCCAATGTCACCTGTGCTCCAATGTCAACTGTGTCCCAATGTCTCCTGTGCCCCAATGTCACCTGTGCTCCAATGTCTCCTGTGCCCCAATGTCACCTGTGCCCCAATGTCAACTGTGTCCCAATGTCACCTGTGCCCCAATGTCACCTGTGCCCCAATGTCACCTGTGCCCCAATGTCACCTGTGCTCCAATGTCAACTGTGCTCCAATGTCACCTGTGCCCCAATGTCACCTGTGCTCCAATGTCACCTGTGCCCCAATGTCACCTGTGCCCCAATGTCACCTGTGCTCCAATGTCAACTGTGCTCCAATGTCTCCTGTGCCCCAATGTCTCCTGTGCCCCAGTGTCTCCTGTGCCCCAGCGTCACCTGTGCCCCAATGTCAACTGTGTCCCAATGTCTCCTGTGCCCCAATGTCTCCTGTGCCCCAGTGTCTCCTGTGCCCCAGCGTCACCTGTGCCCCAATGTCACCTGTGCCCCAGTGTCTCCTGTGCCCCAGTGTCTCCTGTGCCCCAGCGGCACCTGTGCCCCAGCGTCACCTGTGCCCCAGCGTCACCTGTGCCCCAGCGTCACCTGTGCCCCAATGTCACCTGTGCCCCAATGTCAACTGTGCTCCAATGTCAACTGTGTTCCAATGTCTCCTGTGCCCCAATGTCTCCTGTGCCCCAGCGTCACCTGTGCCCCAATGTCAACTGTGCTCCAATGTCAACTGTGTTCCAATGTCTCCTGTGCCCCAATGTCTCCTGTGCTCCAGTGTCAACTGTGCCCCAATGTCTCCTGTGCTCCAGTGTCTCCTGTGCCCCAATGTCACCTGTGTCCCAATGTCTCCAGTGTCCCAATGTCTCATGTGCTCCATTGTCACCTGTGTCCCAATGTCTCATGTGCTCCAATATGTCTCCTGTGTTCCAATGTCTCCTGTGCTCCAATATCACCTTTGCCCCAATGTCACCTGTGCCCCAATGTCTCCTGTGCTCCAATGTCACCTGTGCCCCCAGTGTCTCCTCTGCTCCAATGTCACCTGTGCCTCAATGTCTCCTGTGTTCCAATGTCTCCTGTGCTCCAATGTCACCTGTGCCCCAAATGTCTCCTGTGTCCCAATGTCACCTGTGCTCCAATGTCTCCAGTGTCCCAATGTCACCTGTGCTCCAATGTCTCCAGTGTTCCAATGTCTCCTGTGCTCCTATATCACCTGTGCCCCAATGTCACCTGTGTCCCAATGTCTCCAATGCTCCAAAGTCTCCTGTGCCCTATTGTCACCTGTGACCCAATGTCTCCTGTGCTCCAATGTCTCCTGTGCCCCAGTGTCTCCTGTGTCCCAGTGTCTCCTGTGTCCCAGTGTCTCCTGTGCCCCAGTGTCTCCTGTGCCCCAGTGTCTCCTGTGCCCCAGTGTCTCCTGTGCCCCAGTGCCTCCTGTGCCCCAGTGTCTCCTGTGCCCCAGTGTCTCCTGTGCCCCAGTGTCTCCTGTGTCCCAGTGTCTCCTGTGTCCCAGTGTCTCCTGTGTCTCAGTGTCTCCTGTGCCCCAGTGTCTCCTGTGTCCCAGTGTCTCCTGTGTCCCAGTGTCTCCTGTGTCCCAGTGTCTCCTGTGTCCCAGTGTCTCCTGTGTCCCAGTGTCTCCTGTGCCCCAGTGTCTCCTGTGCCCCAGTGTCTCCTGTGCTGCCAGTGTCTCCTGTGTCCCAGTGTCTCCTGTGTCCCAGTGTCTCCTGTGTCCCAGTGTCTCCTGTGCCCCAGTGTCTCCTGTGTCCCAGTGTCTCCTGTGTCCCAGTGTCTCCTGTGTCCCAGTGTCTCCTGTGTCCCAGTGTCTCCTGTGCCCCAGTGTCTCCTGTGCCCCAGTGTCTCCTGTGCCCCAGTGTCTCCTGTGCCCCAGTGTCTCCTGTGCCCCAGTGTCTCCTGTGTCCCAGTGTCTCCTGTGTCCCAGTGTCTCCTGTGTCCCAGTGTCTCCTGTGTCCCAGTGTCCCAGTGTCTCCTGTGCCCCAGTGTCCCAGTGTCTCCTGTGTGTCCCCAGTGTCTCCTGTGTGTCCCAGTGTCTCCTGTGTCCCAGTGTCCCTGTGTCCCCCTGTGCCCCAGTGTCTCCTGTGCCCCAGTGTCTCCTGTGTCTCAGTGTCTCCTGTGTCCCCAGTGTCTCCTGTGCCCCAGTGTCTCCTGTGTGTCTCCAGTGTCTCCTGTGTCCCAGTGTCTCCTGTGTCCCAGTGTCTCCTGTGCCCCAGTGTCTCCTGTGTCTCAGTGTCTCCTGTGTGTCCCTGTGTCCCAGTGTCTCCTGTGTCCCAGTGTCTCCTGTGCCCCAGTGTCTCCTGTGTCCCAGTGTCTCCTGTGTCCCAGTGTCTCCTGTGTCCCAGTCTCCTGTCCCAGTGTCTCTGTGTCCCTGTGTCCCAGTGTCCCAGTGTCCTGTGTGTCCCAGTGTCTCCTGTGTCCCAGTGTCTCCTGTGCCCCAGTGTCACCTGTGTCCCAGTGTCCCCCAGTGTCAGTGTCTCCTGTGTCCCAGTGTCTCCTGTGTCCCAGTGTCACCTGTGCCCCAGTGTCTCCTGTGTCCCAGTGTCTCCTGTGTCCCAGTGTCTCCTGTGTCCCAGTGTCTCCTGTGCCCCAGTGTCTCCTGTGCCCCAGTGTCTCCTGTGTCCCAGTGTCTCCTGTGTCCCAGTGTCTCCTGTGTCCCAGTGTCTCCTGTGCCCCAGTGTCACCTGTGTCCCAGTGTCTCCTGTGTCCCAGTGTCACCTGTGCCCCAGTGTCACCTGTGTCCCAGTGTCTCCTGTGTCCCAGTGTCACCTGTGCCCCAGTGTCTCCTGTGTCCCAGTGTCTCCTGTGTCCCAGTGTCTCCTGTGTCCCAGTGTCTCCTGTGTCCCAGTGTCTCCTGTGTCCCAGTGTCTCCTGTGTCCCAGTGTCTCCTGTGTCCCAGTGTCTCCTGTGCCCCAGTGTCTCCTGTGTCCCAGTGTCTCCTGTGCCCCAGTGTCTCCTGTGTCCCAGTGTCTCCTGTGTCCCAGTGTCACCTGTGCCCCAGTGTCACCTGTGTCCCAGTGTCTCCTGTGTCCCAGTGTCTCCTGTGCCCCAGTGTCTCCTGTGTCCCAGTGTCTCCTGTGTCCCAGTGTCACCTGTGTCCCAGTGTCTCCTGTACCCCAGTGTCTCCTGTGTCCCCAGTGTCCCTGTGTCCCAGTGTCTCCCAGTGTCTCCTGTCCCAGTGTCTCCTGTGTCCCAGTGTCTCCTGTGTCCCAGTGTCTCCTGTGTCCCTCCTGTGCCCCAGTGTCTCCTGTGTGTCCCCTCCTGTGTCCCAGTGTCTCCTGTAGTGTCTCCAGTGTCTCCTGTGTCCCAGTGTCTCCTGTCTCCTGTGCCCAGTGTCTCCCAGTGTCTCCTGTGTCCCAGTGTCTCCTGTGTCCCAGTGTCTCCTGTGTCCCAGTGTCTCCTGTGCCCCAGTGTCTCCTGTGCCCCTCCTGTGTCCCAGTGTCTCCTGTGCCCCAGTGTCTCCTGTGCCCCAGTGTCACTTGCTGCCGCCAGTGTCTCCTGTGCCCCAGTGTCTCCTGTGCCCCAGTGTCTCCTGTGCCCCAGCCGCCCAGTGTCTCCTGTGCCCCAGTGTCTCCTGTGCCCCAGTGTCTCTCCTGTGCCCCAGTGTCTCTTGCCCCAGTGCCCTGCCAGTGTCACTGTTGCCCTGTGTCCAGTGTCTCCTGTGCCCTAGTGTCTCCTGTGCCAACAGTGTCACTTTGCCGCCAGTGTCTCCTGTGTCCCCTCCTGTGCCCCATTGCCTTTCCTGTGTCTCCCAGTGTCTCCTGTGTCCCAGTGTCTCCTGTGTCCCAGTGTCTCCTGTGCCCCATCGTCCGATACAGCAGTCCCAGGTCGACTCTGTAATCAGACACGTCATTAGTACTGGTTACACTCTAGGGCACCTCACTCACAGGCTTAGACACAAACGTCCACCTATCCACTCCATAGATGGTGTTGCTGTGTAAGCGCCACCTCACCTGAGGGCTACGCTACTAGCTGATTAAGACGGGAATCCAGCCCCTGTGGCCGGTATATCCCGTCCTCACTAGATGGCTTCGTCCATTTGGAGGGGGTTTCGGGAGCTGACTCACAGATGGCGTTGTCGTCACCGCTCCGTGCTACGACGCTGGGCTCGGGTCCGTAACACTCGCCTCGCTTCTCACTCTGTTCTCCCTCAAGCTCTTGTATGCTTCAGTAATCATATCTGCTCTATATGTGTCATCTTTCACCTCCTTTATCCCTGCTTCTTGGATCTTGAACTTTGTTTCGGGATGCATCATTTCTAAGAACTTTTCCATGACCATCAATTGCTTCAGGTCAGCGTAAGATCTAACTCCGGCAGCCTCAATCCATTTCTGGAATCGTCTTTCCAGATCCCTTGCTGTCTCAGCAAAAGTACATGCTCCAACATTCACCATCTCTCTAAAGCGCTTCCTATAAGCTTCTGGGGTTAGCTGAAACGAGCGCAGTATGCTGCTCTTTACTGTGGCGTAATCCTGGCACTTTTCGAGTGACAATTGGGTGTATGCCTTCCTGGCTACACCGTCAATTTTAACTGGACCAGCTGGGCCCCATTCCTCCTGTGGCCACTCCTTGATGCTGGCTACCTTTTCAAAGTGCTCAAAAAAGCTCTCTGCCTCTTCGGGAACAAACAAGAGAATGTCCTTCTCCCTAACCCTAACATCTGGCGAGTGTGATACCTGGGTGGTGCTCTCTGGCAACCCATGTTCAATCCTTTGTTCAGCCAGAGTCATATTTGCTTCTATCTGCATTTGTTTTGCTCTCTCTTTTTCTTTCTCGACCTGGGCTTTTTCTTTCTCGACCTGGGCTTTTACGCTTCAAGCCTTACCAAAACATGTCTAACGTATCAATAAACATTCGCTATGATCGCTGGGCACACGATAAGTTATCGGCAATCACTGTAATCTGGCTAAATTTGGGACTACCACAATAAGGTCTCAAGCAGGGCGCTCTCTGGGGGAGGCGACACTGTGGATACCTCAGGCTACCCACAGAACTGCCTTAACTGTCCCCTCAACACCTTCTGCAGTTCCTGACTTGAGCTGGCACGCCTCCTAACTTATTCCTCAGTCGAGACGTCTGTCCACTGCCTTCCTCTTGAGGGTATATAAACTAGGGGTATCCTCTTTAAAAGGATCAAACACGGAGTGCACCTTCCCCCTCGCGATTTCTTCAGCTCAAGTGGCTCAAGCTCCTCTCAAGCGAGCCTCATGCCTCCACCAAACTCTCCACATCTTGTGTCAAGTCATTTACATATTTTCTTATTCACTGCCCATTATCTTAAATTGTCTATCAAATCCAACCAATTATTTTACATCTGTATCTTCACCTCTATATTTCCTAGACCTTCTAGTCAGGTCAGGCAAAGGGAGACTCGTTTTTCGGCTGCCTGGAATCATAACACTAGAAAAATGTACAATATTGATTCCATCCACCTAGGCTTATTTCCACAGAGGTGAGGCTTACAATTGGTACGATATTGGCTTTACCTAAGAGATAATTCTTTATTGACTTTATTTACCATATTCCCTATGCATGCTTTTAGATTGTGTCCATTTTTCCCTCACATAGTTAGGCTATTCCAGTTCACATGATTCCTAATAATCTCCAGCTGAGAAGATACTACTTTGCTGGGCGGAGTATTACTGTTATCAGCCTATCAGATAGGATATTTTCCTATCAAACATTTTCAACTGTGTCCACTAACATTTTATACTTGAAACTAACCTCCACAGGAGGTAAAGTTCGTAACACCCCTCCTAAGCCATGAAGAAAAAAAATGAGAAATTCATAAAAGCATTTCACATTTTTTTCACATAAAATTAACACCTCAGATAGATTTCATAATAATTTTAAACAAACAATGATATATATTAAACATTAGATATACAATAATATATACATCTCTGTGCAATAGTACAACCCTAAGTCACCCCAGGTTTTGGCAATCTGGAAAGTGCATCTGCTTCTATATTTAATTTTCCTGGAATATGTTTGCTGCCCAGATTGTACTCTTGCAGCAGTAAAGACCACCTTAATATCCTCTGATTGGAATTCTTCTTGCTAGCAATAGAATTCCAATCCATGTGGTCAGAATTTTTTCCATGTGGTCAGTAAACACTTCAAGAGTATTGGCTGATACATAAATGTCAAATTTATCTCTAATATCCTTAAAAAATTAAGAGTAATGCCAGTTCATAAAGGAGGTAATCCGGCAGACATAAACAATTATAGAGCAATATCGAACCTAACCACACTATCAAAAATATTTGAAAAAATTATCTACAAACAGCTCTACTCCTATCTCGTAAAATTCGACATTCTTAGCCCCTGTCAGTTTGGCTTCCGCTCCCAAAAGAGTACTAACGATGCAATTATTAGTCTCTTTGACATAATTTACTCAGCCCTTGACAAAAATGAGTTTCCGATTGGACTCTTCATTGACTTGAGAAAGGCCTTTGATGCTGTTAATCACAACTACGTCTTAAGTAAACTCAATCATTATGGAATCCGAAGCCATGCACTGGATTATATCCAATCCTAACACACAGAAATCACAATTGCGTGATGCATCAAATGAACAAATCCACAAGAGCCGTGACAAGGATTCGAACCTGCGTCCGAGAGCATAACAGACGCTGCCTTAATCGACTGAGCTACGACATGGAAAAGGAATTGAAACCGAAGTTCTACTGAACTTACTGGATCCTGCAGCCTCTCCGAGACACAAACCAGGGTTTTACACAATTCCCCCCTGCACTCGAGCTATGTCAATAGGCTGTTCTCCCTCTTTGCCCTTACTTCATTACACACAGAAATCACAATTGCGTGATGCATCAAATGATGCGCGTGTGTAATGAAGTAAGGGCGAAGACGGAGAACAGCCTATTGACATAGCTCGAGTAAATGGGGGTAGTTGTGTAAAAGCCTGGTTTGTGCCTCGGAGAGGCTGCAGGATCCAGTAAGTTCAATAGAACTTCGGTTTCAACTCCTTTTCCATGTCGTAGCTCAGTCGATTAAGGCAGCGTCTGGGATGCTCTCTGAAGAATGCTCTCGGACGTAGGTTCGAATCCTCGTCACGGCTCTTGTGGATTTGTTCAGTGCTATTGTTATTTCTGTGTGTTTTGCATGGTAGAGTTTACAGAGGATTTGAGGTTAGGTTAGGTTAGGTTAGGTTAGGTTAGGTTAGGTTAGGTTAGGTTAGGTCGCGGTTTCAAAACTTTGAAATCGTTCCAATCAATAGTGGGAAATTAATTAAAACTAATCTTTTAATGTCTTTTAATCTTTTAATTATAAAAGAATACAAAATTATAATTTTGTTTAACCTAATATGCTTTCTTATGATATATGATAATTTAATGACCTGTTCTTTTGAAATAATGAAACATTACTATAGAATTAGGCAATGCATTTCTCATCAATAAAATTAACAAATACTGAGTTGTATTACTTAATCCAATTACTAGGAAAATGTACAATACTGATTCCAAGTACCTAGGCTTATTTCTACAGAAGTGTGGATTACAATTGGTACGATATTGGCTTTACTTAAGAGATACCTATCAGAAATAACTTGGGTATCTTCTTGAGGTTATCTTGAGATGATTTCGGGGCTTTAGTGTCCCCGCGGCCCGGTCCTCGACCAGGCCTCCACCCCCAGGAAGCAGCCCGTGACAGCTGACTAACACCCAGGTACCTATTTACTGCTAGGTAACAGGGGCATAGGGTGAAAGAAACTTGGCCCATTTGTTTCTGCCTCGTGCGGGAATCGAACCCGCGCCGCAGAATTACGAGTCCTGCGCGGGTATCTTTAACAGAAATAACGTTTGACTAACAAAAGAGGGAATATTGAGAAAGAAGATTTTTTAACAATTAGTTGGTTATTATCTCGACAAACAACACAATAACGCAGCCTCCGTGGTGTAGTGGTAAGACACTCGCCTGGCGTTCCGCGAGCGCTATGTCATGGGTTCGTATCCTGGCCGGGGAGGATTTACTGGGCGCAATTCCTTAACTGTAGCCTCTGTTTAACGCAACAGTAAAATGTGTACTTGGATGAAAAAACGATTCTTCGCGGCAGGGGCTCGTATTCCAGGGACCATAGGATTAAGGACTTGCCCGAAACGCTACGCGTACTAGTGGCTGTACAAGAATGTAACAACTCTTGTATATATCTCAAAAAAAAAAAAAATAAAGAGCCAACAAAGGGAAAGTAATATTTTTGATTTAGTGGAGATAAATAACATCGAAATAGTGGCTGATCGAGGCAACTGTGACCAGAAGTCACTCAGATTTAACAGCATGGAATAGTTTCATAAGAAGGATAAATTGAGAAAAATGATTGAGCACGGAGCCGGTCGGCCGAGCGGACAGCACGCTGGACTTGTGATCCTGTGGTCCTGGGTTCGATCCCAGGCGCCGGCGAGAAACAATGGGCAGAGTTTCTTTCACCCTATGCCCCTGTTACCTAGCAGTGGAATAGGTACCTGGGTGTTAGTCAACTGTCACGGGCTGCTTCCTGGGGGTGGAGGCCTGGTCGAGGACCGGGCCGCGGGGACACTAAAGCCCCGAAATCATCTCAAGATAACGGAAGAGTTTGAAGCAGTGTCATGGAGAATACCAGGTGTGTGTGCCGTAACCCAGGTCAGTATGCTGAAGGCTGTTCAGCCCAGGACACTACTGTATTCTCTCTGTAGGCCCAACGTTTTGCCATTTCTTACTTTATTTACGAAAAGTGGCCAGTTTTTACGAAAAGCCAGCATACCCGTTGCCAGTTTTTACGAAAAGCCAGCATACCCGTTGCCAGTTTTTACGAAAAGCCAGCATACCCGTTGCCAGTTTTTACGAAAAGCCAGCATACCCGTTGCCAGTTTTTACGAAAAGCCAGCATACCCGTTGCCGGTTTTTACGAAAAGCCAGCATACCCGTTGCCAGTTTTTACGAAAAGCCAGCATACCCGTTGCCAGTTTTTACGAAAAGCCAGCATACCCGTTGCCAGTTTTTACGAAAAGCCAGCATACCCGTTGCCAGTTTTTACGAAAAGCCAGCATACCCGTTGCCAGTTTTTACGAAAACACAGCATACCCGTTGCCAGTTTTTACGAAAAGCCAGCATACCCGTTGCCAGTTTTTACGAAAAGCCAGCATACCCGTTGCCAGTTTTTACGAAAAGCCAGCATACCCGTTGCCAGTTTTTACGAAAACACAGCATGTTCTGGAGTAGTTACTGTCTTGATAATGAGTGAGCCAAGCTGAAACCGCCTTCAGGTAAGAGTTTCCAGCATTTTCCATCCTTATTATTGAATTATAATTATCTATATTTGTTCATTAGTGTATACGTTAAAAAGACGAAAATAGGAAGGTAAAACATAAATGAATTTCAGTAGCGTTAATAAGGAAATTGTGTGGCGAGAAGGAGTCAGGAAGAGAGGAAGCAGCTTCCTGGGGTGTGGGAAAAGCTCCCCCCCCCCCCGTCCTCCAAATCTTTCCTCTTCCCCTTCTAATTAAGTTTATTATTGAGAAACACTAAAACAAGTAACACCACACCGAGTATCTCACTTGACTATGAGAATCGCATACGTCTCCCTAGTTGCTTATATTTCCTATGGTATTTGAGAGAAAGACTGCTTTTTTTTACCCTGGAACCGCCTACCTGCCGAATTCATAAATACTAAAACTCTGTTAACATTTAAAGTACAAATGGAAAATATCATCATGTTTCAATGGGGAGATCATCAACCCTAGAAACACAAACCGAAACTGTCTCTATTTTCCGCTTGTTACAACTTGTAATAAAGTTGTTACATCTTGGCTTAACGTGTTTATGACGTATTAGAACGTTGTTACAACTTGCTATATTGGTTGTTATAACTGGTTAGGAGGTGTTAAAACTTGTTCGAACGTTGTACCAACGTCGTAGTTTCGGTGTGCGTTTGGCGGGAAGGCAGTTCGACACGCCGCCGGCTTCCTGTCGTCATTCGGACACTAGTTTTAGCGATTTCGATGATGGTAAACTCAGAAACCGACCACAGTCAGCATATGTTCGTCCCATACTCCAAATTCATCTACCTGAGATGTTGTGTGAGGTTATCCCCAAGCATCTGCCCTCCAACCTTGCCCAGACAGCCAGTCAAACATCCTTTCTTATATAACTGACATGCTGATGTTTGGGTGATGCTGAGTTTGTGGTGGTGTGAAGGGGTCCAGACCTGCACGGGATGATGCTGGGCTTGTGGTGGTGTGAAGGGGTCCAGACCTGCACGGGATGATGCTGGGCTTGTGGTGGTGTGAAGGGGTCCAGACCTGCACGGGATGATGCTGGGCTTGTGGTGGTGTGAAGGGGTCCAGACCTGCACGGGATGATGCTGGGCTTGTGGTGGTGTGAAGGGGTCCAGACCTGCACGGGATGATGCTGGGCTTGTGGTGGTGTGAAGGGGTCCAGACCTGCACGGGATGATGCTGGGCTTGTGGTGGTGTGAAGGGGTCCAGACCTGCACGGGATGATGCTGGGCTTGTGGTGGTGTGAAGGGGTCCAGACCTGCACGGGATGATGCTGGGCTTGTGGTGGTGTGAAGGGGTCCAGACCTGCACGGGATGATGCTGGGCTTGTGGTGGTGTGAAGGGGTCCAGACCTGCACGGGATGATGCTGGGCTTGTGGTGGTGTGAAGGGGTCCAGACCTGCACGGGATAATGCTGGGCTTGAAGTAATGTTAACTCTAAACAAGAGTTTAGTGTTTATTCATATTTTTAAAGGTACATTTGCTTCAGTAACATGTATACATAAACAAAAAATATTTTCTAGGGTTAGTGTGAACTTGTTGATTGACTTGCCTCTCTCTACCTTGGGGCCTCGTAGCCTGGTGGATAGCGCGCAGGACTCGTAATTCTGTGGCGCGGGTTCGATTCCCGCACGAGGCAGAAACAAATGGGCAAAGTTTCTTTCACCCTGAATGCCCCTGTTACCTAGCAGTAAATAGGTACCTGGGAGTTAGTCAGCTGTCGCAGGCTGCTTCCTGGGGGTGGAGGCCTGGTCGAGGACCGGGCCGCGGGGACACTAAAGCCCCGAAATCATCTCAAGATAACCTCAAGATAACCTCTATATTGAGAGCATTAAGGCTGACACTCCCCAAGTGGGCATGCAAAGACTTGGAACACTCTTTGCCTTCATTGGCATTCTTTGACTTCATTGGGGCTTCTTCGAGGACTGGCATTCGCATCGATAATAGTATAAAGGCATGACGGAAACATTTCTCTAAATGCACCTGGCAACAAACATATGAATAAAGGTAACTGCAGAAGGCTTATTGACCCATACGAAGCAGCTCCTAATTATAACCACACAATCCTACTCATATACATGTCCAACCCACGCTTGAAACAACCAAGGGACCCCACCTCCATCATGTTACACAGTTATTGGTTCCACAAATCAATAACCCTATTACTAAACCAGTATTTACCCAAGTCTTTCCTAAATCTAAACTTATCCTATTTATAAGTATTGTTCCGTGTTCTGTCCTGTGTTGATACTTTTAATACTCTATTAACATCCCCTTTGTTATGCACATTCATTCACTTGTACACCTTTATCATGTGACCCATAATTCTTCACCTTTCTAGTAAATGTAATTTAAGCTTTGTTAATATTTCTTCATATGACAGATTTCTAATTTGGGGGATTAACTTTATAATCCTACACTGGACGCATTCATACAGCGACTAAAACTGAACTGCATATTCTAAATGGGTCCTAACCAGAGCAAGACATAGCAGAACAACACCAGGTGTCTTATTGCTAACTCTACGATTAATAAATCCCAGTGTCCTAATTGCCTTATTACGAACATTTATACATTGATTTTTTCGTTTCAAATTCTTACTAGTCATAACTTCCAGATCCCTTCCACATTCCGACTTTGCAATCTTAACACTATCTAACTCGTATCTTGTAACTCTATCATCAACATCTTACCCCAAAACCTTACATTTGTCAGCATTAAACTCCATTTGCCATCTTTTGTCCATTTCAAATTTCTATTTAGACCATATTGAAGTGATAGTGAGTCTTTTTTCGTGTTTATCTCCCTACCTGTTTCCCTATTTCCTGTTACCTAGCAGTAATTAGGTACCTGGGAGTTAGTCAGCTGTCACGGGCTGCTTCCTGGGGGTGGAGGCCTGGTCGAGGACTGGGCCGCGGGGACACTAAAAAGCCCCGAAATCAACCTCAAGATAACCTCCCGATTTTTGTATCATCAGCAAATTTGCAAATGTTGCTGCTCAAACCTGAATCTAAATTATTTATATTATGAATACCAGGGGTTCCAGGACAGAGCTTGGAGGCACTTTACTTACAAGATTTTTCCACTCTGACTTAACCCCAATTATACTAACTCTATGTAGTCTCCGTGGTGTAGTGGTAAGACACTCGCCTGGCGTTCCGCGAGCGCTATGTCATGGGTTCGTATCCTGGCCGGGGAGGATTTACTGGGCGCAAATCCTTAACTGTAGCCTCTGTTTAACGCAACAGTAAAATGTGTACTTGGATGAAAAAACGATTCTTCGCGGCAGGGGATCGTATTCCAGGGACCATAGGATTAAGGACCTGCCCGAAACGCTACGCGTACTAGTGGCTGTACAAGAATGTAACAACTCTTGTATATATCTCAAAAAAAAAAAAAAAAAAATGTTTCCTTTGGAACAGCCATGCCCTAATCCAACTTAATATAGCACTCCCCCCCCCCCCAAGTAAAGCCTCTATCTCTTTAATCAGTCTTTCATGTGGTACTGTATCAAAAGCTTTGCTAAAATCAAGGTACACAACATCATAAACCTTACCACTATTAACTGCCTCAACTATGCTGGAGTAAAATAATAGCAAATTCGTTAACCATGAATAGCCATTTGTAAAACCCTGATGTGAATCGTTTATTAATTTCTTTTTTCAAGCAAGGCTCCATGAAGGTCTCAATTCCCTCCAACCTAAACCTCTACATATTACCAGACCGCTCTGCTGATATCCTGACTAAAAATACAGAAACAATACACAAGTATGACGATATCAGGAAATTGAACAAAGCATTATATATCAAGCTCTTTAAACCAACTGTCAATATACATCTAAAAATTTAGGCAAGTCCTACCATCAACATGACCTGATGGCATGTCCTACCATCTATATGACCTGATGGCATGTCCTACCATCTATATGACCTGATGGCATGTCCTACCATCTACATGACCTGATGGCATGTCCTACCATCTACATGACCTGATGGCATGTCCTACCATCTACATGACCTGATGGCATGTCCTACCATCTACATGACCTGATGGCATGTCCTACCATCTACATGACCTGATGGCATGTCCTACCATCTACATGACCTGATGGCATGTCCTACCATCTACATAACCTGATGGCATGTTCTACCATCTACATGACCGGATGGCAAGTCCTACCATCTACATGACCTGATGGCAAGTCCTACCAACTACATGACCTGATGGCATGTCCTACCATCAACATGACCTGATGAAGAACAAAGCTTTAAAAATAGATGCTCAGTCTTTCCTTTTCATCCCAAAGGTTTTAATAGAAGTAATTTCGCTATTCTTTGCCTTCTGACAACGACGCTTCCAACGATTCCAGAAACAGCAGTATTTCTGGGGCACTCAGACCTATAGTGGCTTTTTCTGCATTCCCTCCAAAGTATGCACGGACCTTGCCATGGAAGTACTGCGTCTTTCCAGAAGTAACGTCATCGTCTTGTACACACATTCTGCGAAAAATGGAAAACATCCTTTTGCGAATATGCTGAGGTTCCCACTCAGCATCATCATTGATGTCTTCCATCTCCAGTAGGAATGCGTTCTTAAGGATGAAACCAGCGGGAGCAGGAATTTTGAACCTGCGTCCATTCCAGTATGTGTACAGATCCTTCACGTCCCGGGGTGCCCAGCTCTCCACCTTCAGGGTAACGATAAGTAGCTTACAGGCAAGGAACACCAAACGACGATCCTCAGACATGGAACGAAAGATTCTGTTTTCAACAACAGCAAAAGAATAGCGCCAGTCGCCATCACCTGTGTTGCTGATGTGGACTGTGTCGATGTCGACAGGCGTCAGTGGAGGTCTTTCCAGTTTATCAGGCCAGGGAACTTTTAAAACTGGGACAACATCAACATCAATCAACAATAAAGGAAACTCGGTACCTTCCCATGCAAATGAAATATTGACACCAACTTGAGTCTTTCTTATTCCCGGAGTCACAAAGCTCAGACGATTATCTGACAGCTTAAAGTTTTTCACACACTTATATACAGCATCGGAAAATATATTCACAAAGTTCATACCATCAACAAAAGCTTTGAGAGACTCATTCACAGCCGAGACGCTGAGACACGTGGTGTAACCTTTCATTACCGCCACCTCCTGTGGAAGAGGTGTCAGCTCAATGTTTACGCCTCCACCTGGAAAGCCATTAATATTTTTAAGAACCACATTACAGTCAAACTCATCAGGTGCATACAGGCGAAGGTTGTCTGCACTACTACCCAGGACCTGGAGATCACCTTCTAAAAGAGGGTTTAAGCTTGCTAGATTACTAACGATTTTCCTTAATTCTGATGTCAGTGTTAGCTGCACCTCTCGAGCTTCACCACTGGTAAAGTCTACATGAAGTTTTCTTGCAGCTCTTTCAAAATTTGCTCTCCACTTCCACTTGAACTGCTTTAAGTGTGCCTTTATGAGAGAGAGAGGGTCATTCTGTTCTTGTGCAGTAATTCTGATACTTTTTTCAAGAATGTATGTCTCCATGTAACTGTTAAAGGCTGCTAATAAATCTTCAGGTCGATTTCCAGCTTTACTTCGCGTGTCTTCAAGACCTTCTCGCAGGCGATCGCCCACCGCAGCGTGACCAAACAAGTAAGCGAGGTGTGCAGGGGTGCGGCCCGCTCCGTCCCTGGCAGTGTGGGACGCATGTCTGCTCAGTAGATACTCCAGCAACCCGAGGCATCCAAGAGATGCAACAATATGTAACGCGGTAGACCCGCTGACTGGATCAACGACCTCATCCACAGGCACACCCGCCACTTCCAGCAATAGGTGGGTCAAGAGCGGCAGACCTGACTCACAACACAGTCGAAAGGCTTTGTGATATGTTGAGTTCACATGTTCTTCAAGCTCAGAATTCTGCTTAGAATTTGTGAGTATTGGTTTGCCTCTTTCTTTCAGCCTGTCTATGAACAAGAAGAAGAGTTCTTCCTCTATATCAAGCTCCTCTTGAGTCTCTGTTGCAGTCACCATCACTGTTCCATTTCCTTCATCACTTTCACCATTAATTTGTGATTGGTAAAACAGCAGTTGTTTCAGCCAATCATCGTTAGTAAACTTTGTTTTCTCAATTTTTCTCAATATAGTTATCATATGGAGAAACAATTTCTTCCACCCATCTGATGTAGAGGTTTGGTTGGGAGATGAGATGGCTGCACATGACAAACTGGTTTTCCCAGCCAGCAAGTCAGCCTCGTTGGACAAAATGGGACGATGTGAGAATAAGTTTTCTTCACATGATGACAAGCTGTACTCACAGTACAAGACAGCCATAAGGACTATCACACAGGCAATATTCTGCTTTTCCAGACCATTCCGAGTTTTTTCCATCACGAAGTCAAGGGCGCGGTAGTCTTGACTCATAGCATCCTGAAAAATAAAAGTTTGTGTTGATAATAAGATCAATAAAGCTACAGAAACAACTATAGCTAAAGATAATAACAGTTACAATCCATCCTTCAATAACACAACATACGTAACAAGCGAGAGGTACATGTCCCAAGGAGCTGGGACATGAGGACGGGTGGAAACAAGGAGCTGGGACATGAGGACGGGTGGAAACAAGGAGCTGGGACATGAGGACGGGTGGAAACAAGGAGCTGGGACATGAGGACGGGTGGAAACAAGGAGCTGGGACATGAGGGCGGGTGGAAACAAGGAGCTGGGACATGAGGGCGGGTGGAAACAAGGAGCTGGGACCTGAGGACGGGTGGAAACAAGGAGCTGGGACCTGAGGACGGGTGGAAACAAGGAGCTGGGACATGAGGGCGGGTGGAAACAAGGAGCTGGGACCTGAGGACGGGTGGAAACAAGGAGCTGGGATATGAGGGCGGGTGGAAACAAGGAGCTGGGACATGAGGACGGGTGGAAACAAGGAGCTGGGACATGAGGGCGGGTGGAAACAAGGAGCTGGGACATGAGGACGGGTGGAAACAAGGAGCTGGGACATGAGGACGGGTGGAAACAAGGAGCTGGGACATGAGGGCGGGTGGGACATGGAAACAAGGAGCTGGGACATGAGGGCGGGTGGAAACAAGGAGCTGGGACATGAGGGCGGGTGGAAACAAGGAGCTGGGACATGAGGACGGGTGGAAACAAGGACGGGTGGAAGTGAACATTTAATCGGAATTGATGGATTTGCTAAACATTCATTTGAAAATTTTAATTAAGTTTTATATACATTACTAAGTTATATTTATTATATGTAGCTTCTCAGCTTTTGTAGAGCCATTTAAATTCTCAGAATGTAGTTAATGTTGTTGTTGTTAAAGATTGGCTACCTGGAACAGAGTTCCAAGTAGCACGGGCTATGGTGAGCCCGTAGAGTGGTTAATGATGCTAATTTAATCTGGCTTGCAACACTAATGATGGAGACGCTTTCTTTTTTTTTTTTTTCTTTTTTTTTGAGATATATACAAGAGTTGTTACATTCTTGTACAGCCACTAGTACGCGTAGCGTTTCGGGCAAGTCCTTAATCCTATGGTCCCTGGAATACGATCCCCTGCCGCGAAGAATCGTTTTTTCATCCAAGTACACATTTTACTGTTCCGTTAAACAGAGGCTACAGTTAAGGAATTGCGCCCAGTAAATCCTCCCCGGCCAGGATACGAACCCATGACATAGCGCTCGCGGAACCCCAAGCGAGTGTCTTACCACTACACCACGGAGACTGCTTTCCTAATGATCTCACCTCCAAAAGTTGATTCCCTGTTTCTTGAGGACATAGCTGGAGGGGAAGCCTTCCCTTGTCGTCACACAGAAAGATATTTGCTCCCATATGGCGAACCAAACTAAGAGTTGTATGCATGTGATCAGCGTCCAGGGAAGTGTGAAGTGCGGTACGACCATCTGAAGTCCTTGACGTCACTGAGCCTCCTCCTTGCTGCCGGACAGACGTATCAATGAAGGATTAAAATTATTATCCACGTTTTTACATTATCCTATACATATTGTTACGGAGTGTAGCTCCTTGAAGGATTAAAATTATTATCCACGTTTTTACATTATCCTATACATATTGTTACGGAGTGTAGCTCCTTGAAGGATTAAAATTATTATCCACGTTTTTACATTATCCTATACATATTGTTACGGAGTGTAGCTCCTTGAAGGATTAAAATTATTATCCACGTTTTTACATTATCCTATACATATTGTTACGGAGTGTAGCTCCTTGAAGGATTAAAATTATTATCCACGTTTTTACATTATCCTATACATATTGTTACGGAGTGTAGCCCTGTATTTCCTAATTCCCACATATAAGAGACATAACTTCCTTTTTGTGCATAACTAGAAGAAATTGTGAGTTGATTTTATACACTTAAGAGGAAGCATGATGTTGCATTCAGAAGAAATTGCGATTTCTTGTTATTTGAGATGAAGCTATCAAGCGTCTCCTACATGTTAAGATGGCTGAGCGAGCTGCGAGGGAGGCAAGGGGCCAGATTCACGAAAGCACTTAGGCAAGTACTTACGAACGTGTACATCTTTCCTCAATCTTTGACGGCTTTGGTTACATTTATTAAACAGTTTACAAGCATGAAACCTTCCCATTCAACTGTTGTTATTGTTATAAACAGCCTCCTGGTGCTTCAGAGCTCATTAACTGTTTAATAATTGTAAACAAAGCCGCCAAAGATTGAGAAAAGATGTACAGGTTCGTAAGTGCTTTCGTGAATCTGGCCCAAGGATTCTAGCCCGGAATAGGAGCGGGAACAGGGGCAGCTGCCCCCCCCGTGCATATTTATTATATTTATATAGCCAAGAATGTGTTACAATCATATTACAATGCATAAGTAGATCCATCATAACTTAATCTGGGGCCTCGTAGCCTGGTGGATAGCGCGCAGGACTCGTAATTCTGTGGCGCGGGTTCGATTCCCGCACGAGGAAGAAACAAATGGTCAAAGTTTCTTTCACCCTGAATGCCCCTGTTACCTACCAGTAAATAGGTACCTGGGAGTTAGTCAGCTGTCACGGGCTGCTTCCTGGGGGTGGAGGCCTGGTCGAGGACCGGGCCGCGGGGACACTAAAGCCCCGAAATCATCTCAAGATAACCTCAAGAAGATAGATCTGTCTTAGATACGACAACATACTTCACGTATGTCTATATATTTTGAAGGAACTACATGTAGCATGTTGCAAACTAATATAGCTCCTTAATCAACAGTATTTTCATATTAATTTATTTAATGTTCAATAGTTGTAATTCATTTAAAATTCAGTACACCCATGTTAATTACCAAATTACTGGAAGTTATAATATACCTAAATTCTTTGTAGGAGTAATATTAAAAATAATTAAATAAACTTATTGAATTACAGATTTAGTATTGCCATTCGGCGATTTATGGTACAACATGGTAAAAAGATTGCAACCTGGTGTTCTACAACCCTCATCATGGCTCCTATGGATTTACTCACTTATGGAAAATGAGTTTTGCAGGCACGACTACTTGTCACTTATATCCATTGTACTTAAATATTTACTGTCGGTTCCTAAGCCAAGTACAAAATTTGAATCAGTAATGAAAAAATATAACACTGGGGGAAAGGAGAGACAGCTGTTGCATCTGAAACACAAGAAGGAGTTGGGTACGCTGAGGCCCCACGAGTTGAAGTTGAGGCCCCACGAGTTGAAGTTGAGGCCCCACGAGTTGAAGTTGAGGCCCCACGAGTTGAAGTTGAGGCCCCACGAGTTGAAGTTGAGGCCCCACGAGTTGAAGTTGAGGCCCCACGAGTTGAAGTTGAGGCCCCACGAGTTGAAGTTGAGGCCCCACGAGTTGAAGTTGAGGTCCCACGAGTTGAAGTTGAGGCCCCACGAGTTGAAGTTCTGCTTTGCAAGTTATGTCCGTAAGAGCTGATACTTAACGAGGCATAAGACATAGATAACATATCAATCAATCAGAAGATTGGATTACGGGCAAAAGACTCTTCCACCACAACTGCGCCACGTTGAGGGGGTACCAACCGAGTCCAATGAAAGCACCACTATCTGGAAGACAGAAGAGTTAGGGGGGACATGATCACCACATTCAAGATTGTGAAGGGGATTGATAGGGTAGATAAAGACAGTCTATTTAACACAAGGGGAACACGCACAAGGGGACACAGGTGGAAACTGAGTGCCCAAATGAGCCACAGAGATATTAGAAAGAACTTTTTTAGTGTCAGAGTGGTTGACAAATGGAATGCATTAGGCAGTGATGTGGTGGAGGCTGACTCCATACACAGTTTCAAGTGTAGATATGACAGAGCCCGATAGGCTCAGGAATCTGTACACCTGTTGATTGACGGTTGAGAGGCGGGACCAAAGAGCCAGAGCTCAACCCCCGCAAACACAACTAGGTGAGTACAAAGTCAGGGCCGACGGCCTCCACAACCATGCATACAACAACAAGATCTCCTTAAGGTCATCAAAACCCTCTAATGTGTCACTCATCGACATCCGACAAGAAGTGGAAGCTTCGCGCTCTACTTCTCGAGCGAGAAGGACCTCAATAAGCTGCAGGGCATCGATGAAGAGCTGCACCAAGCTCACCTCAGTCTTAACTCCCCACAACGGTACCTCGCTGCACGAACCGTCTCAGCGAGACCAGCATTTGGATTACGGACAAAGAACTGCTACATTGGAAGAAAATGTAGAATAGAACCAATGAAGAGCAGAGGTGCCATAGGCACAATCAGAGAACACTGTATAAACATCAGAGGTCCAGTGAAGAGCAGAGGTGCCATAGGCACAATCAGAGAACACTGTATAAACATCAGAGGTCCGCGGTTGTTCAACGTCCTCCCAGCAAGCATAAGAAATATTGCCGGAACAACCGTGGACATTTTCAAAAGGAAACTAGATTGTTTCCTCCAAGGAGTGCCGGACCAACCGGGCTGTGGTGGGTATGTGGGCCTGCGGGCCGCTCCAAGCAACAGCCTGGTGGACCAAACTCTCACAAGTCGAGCCTGGCCTCGGGCCGGGCTTGGGGAGTAGAAGAACTCCCAGAACCCCATCAACCAGGTATATACTCATCAACGTCGAGGAAGAAAACCAGAACATGTTGGTTGTTGTTTTAGGTTTAGCCACTCAGAAGGAAATGCCCATTGAGTTCGTAACCGAGTTCGGTTATTTGCGATAACCTTGTTACTGTTATATTTGGGTCAAAGTTTTAAATGGAGGTGGGGTTTCCCCCATTTCTCCCGTTTATTTTCTGCTACTGTTTTAGCGCAATGGTTTTAGTCTTTTTTTAATAACATTATCTAAGTGGCGGATATAGAAGCACAGTGTTGACCAGACCACACACTAGAAATTGAAGGGACGACGACGTTTCGGTCCGTCCTGGACCATTCTCAAGTCGATTGAGAATGGTCCAGGACGGACCGAAACGTCGTCGTCCCTTCAATTTCTAGTGTGTGGTCTGGTCAACATACTTCAGCCACGTTATTGTGACTCATCGCCTGCATAGAAGCACAGTGTTCACTAGTTCGTCCCATTTTTCAACTGCGTTTCTAACCATTGTAGTCGCTGTGGATTTTGCATCTAATGCAGCTGCTCTCGTTTAATGTGCAGGACTTCAGCTTCTTCCCATTCCATTAAGTAATGCAATTGTGGCGTCTCTGCATCTATTCCACAGATATGGCACTCTCTAACCTACCCGTTCTCGCAAATTTAATAAGTCAATATTGACTTATTAAATATGTGCATAGGTGACATACTTAACATAATAGATACCCTTAAAAAGATTCATAGAAAACACCGACCTTACCTAACCTACTTAGTATGTTAAGATAAGCATCTTATTGCTTCGTAATTACAATTATTACCTAACCTATAATAGGTATAGGTTAAGTAATAATTGTAATTACGAAGCAATAAGATGCTTATCTTAAGATACTAACAAGGTTAGGTAAGGTCGGTGTTTTCTATGAATCTTTTTAAGGGTATCTATTATGTTTAGTATATCACCTATGCACGTAGTTAATAAGTCAATATTGACTTTACGAATTTGCGAGAACGGGTTGCTCTAACTATTGGATTTATTACCTCCCAGCAGCACTTGTAACCAGGTCTGAGTCTGTGTATGGCTACTGCAATGTCTCTGGATATTTTTTGCCAGGCATGAAAGAGGAGTAACCAGTGGCTTGTTCGTACCATATCGCAGTGGATCTTTCTTCCACTACTTTGGCTCTGTGGCGACTTTTGATAGTTGAGAATATTTTCTTCTTGATTTGCTCCTTTATCTGTGAGAAACTTGGAGGTATTTGAACCTGTACCACAGGTAGAGCAGTGGCAGTTTTTGCTAGTGAGTCTGTCTTTTCATTACCATCTATGCCAATGTGACTTGATATCCAATTTAGGGTGATTGACAGCCCTAGATTATGGGCTTCTTTTCCTATATGTAGGATTTCTGTGATGAATTGCATATTATCTCTGTGCGGGCTGGATAACAATGCCTGGAGCGAAGATTTACAGTCGGTAAGAATGATGATGAAAAATGTTCAATTTTTTAAAATTATTAAGAGTAAATTATTCTCAGTTGCATAATTTATGGCCTTTTTGAAGGCATATAAGTCTGTTGGCAATGCTAAGCACACACTGTTCATGCTCCAGTAAGCTTCATGGGTGTTAATGTAAACTGCTGCCCCAGCAAAAGCGGATTTAACTTTGCCTACAACTCGAGTCATTTTTCTTCTTTGATTTTTGCTGTTTCTTCATGCACATGATCTCGTGTTTTTGAAAGTTTCCTCTCCTAACCTGTCCGCGTAGGCCGGACGACTCAAACAGAAAACGGAGCAGTACGTCACTTTTGTGAGTCGATGTCATTTCAAATTACGTCCAAATTTGGCCATAGCGCGCATACGAGCCAAAAGTGACGTTATTTTTAAGAGGACGAGTTGCTCGGATAGTGCTAAGAAGTTTCAGATTAGCTTGGGTTCTGTCTCTTCTGATATTCTTTCGTGCACAATTTAGCCTGCTATGTAGTTCTTTGATCCTACCACAGGATCACATTGGAACATTGGTACCACATTGGTACCTAATACCAATGGCCTTTATGTTGTATGTTTTCTTCTTGGGGATCTTATCTTGAGGTTATCTTGAGAAGATTTCGGGGCTTTAGTGTCCCCGCGGCCCGGTCTTCGACCAGGCCTCCACCCCCAGGAAACAGCCCGTGACAGCTGGCTAACACCCAGGTACCTATTTTACTGCTAGGTAACAGGGGCATAGGGTGAAAGAAACTTTGCCCATTGTTTCTCGCCGGCGCCTGGGATCGAACCCAGGACCACAGGATCACAAGTCCAGTGTGCTATCCGCTCGGCCGGATGGAGTGATCTGCTGAGTGAATTCCAACTGAGCAGCATGTTGATATTCTCAGGTGTGTTCTACCATGTAATTAACCTTCACCTCATTAGCCGTGGCTACCCAAGCTACCACACAAAGATTCAACTGATTTGGCATCAAGATCCCACCCTACCGAATGAAGAAGGAACGCGTCTGTGATATACAACAGAGCTCTAAGTGCTATGAATTCACCCACCCAACCAGAATTGTCAGCAACCCACCGTGAAGTGCAGTATCTGCGCCCAGAATCATCACTACTCAATGTGCAAAGCGGAGACCAAATGCTGCATAAATGGCAAAAGCGATCACTCTGTGATCGCTTTCCCCCCACGATCACAGAGCGATCACTCTGTGATCGCCCCCACTGCTTCCCTCGTAGACAAGAAATCATCGAAGACCTGGTTGAGTCAAAGAAAGCCAAAATCTCTACCGCCGCTGTCAGCTCTACCAACATTAGCTTCAGCGCCTCAGCTAAACCAACCAGCCAAACATAACCTGGTTGATACCTGGTTGATGGGGTTCTGGGAGTTCTTCTACTCCCCAAGCCCGGCCCGAGGCCAGGCTCGACTTGTGAGAGTTTGGTCCACCAGGCTGTTGCTTGGAGCGGCCCGCAGGCCCACATACCCACCACAGCCCGGTTGGTCCGGCACTCCTTGGAGGAATAAATCTAGTTTCCTCTTGAAAATGTCCACGGTTGTTCCGGCAATATTTCTTATGCTTGCTGGGAGGACGTTGAACAACCGCGGACCTCTGATGTTTATACAGTGTTCTCTGATTGTGCCTATGGCACCTCTGCTCTTCATTGGTTCTATTCTACATTTTCTTCCATGTCGTTCACTCCAGTACGTTGAGGCCTACCCCGTTTTACCAAACAGTGGCCCTGCCCACCAGCCTTCCTAGTGGAGAACCAATGCTCAGTCAGCACCCTCACAATCCCTCACTTCACACGAATGGATCATTCCCGGTCTCATTCGTCTAGCTGAGAGGCTCGCCGGACCAGACAACCACCAGTTCGTAACTCAATGCTCTGAATATTGCCAACGGCCTGGACCCCATCATTGCCCTTGAAGACAGGCTCTCTGCCTCTCCGACTACTACAGGGACCTCCAGAAAGACTACCTCAACCCAGACTCCAGCACCACCTAAGACCCAGGCTACACAAACGGAAACACTTCACACCGGCTCCTAACGATCCTACAATCACCAACTCAGCCGAAGCGCTCGCCGACAATTCAACACCTACAACTTGCAAGACTTCCTCGTGGAGGCCTCCTCACCAAGTTCAGACGACAACAGTCATGTCAACAAGAACAAGACCCCGACGAAGAAAGTCTGAAAACCCAGGAGTACGCGAGGACCTAGTACACAAGGGGCCCAACCACCTGCAGGAGAAGAAAAGTGGGATGAAGAACCAAGACTGAGGCGTCTTCACCCAACGCCAACACACCACTTTACTCTCTACCTCACCTCCCGCCCTGGCACAGACCCTTCAAGCCCCATCAAGCCTACCACGCCGCCCAAGATAATCAGAATAACAAAACCACGATCAAGACCAAAGGAAAACACTCGACGCCAACCCGCGGTGGATAGACCACCGAACTGTTTAGTCTCCTCATCTTCCATCCTCAACCTCTTCAAGAATTCCAACTTCTCGTCCTTCTTCCTCCTCCCGCCTATTCCAAACCCCTTGGACATGTTACTTAACGTAACATTGATACATTTACACATATCGTAGAAGCTGAAAGAAATACCTCTTAATTGTTAGAGTTTAAGACATTCTCAAAATATATAATTGGTAAAATATTTGTTTATGCTATATACTATACATGAAATAAAAATAGGTAAAAACACTAGAAAAGCAAGAACCTGTATAAATGCTGCAGTAAGGGTGGCGCCTCTTTGGCAGGCTTTCACGAGGAGCTTGGTAAGGGGAACCGAATCCCGTTTTTTACTCCTCCAGGCTGCTCTCCACGGCTCCGACCCCTGCAGCTCCTCCAGCAGAAACCCCAACCCAACACTCAGCTCCTCATCTTCTGCCTCGCTCCCAGCTTCCATCAGATTCAGTTCAAACTTTATTCTGTGTACTAAAGCCTACATGGAAAAAGAGAAAATCTTGGATGAACATGTGAATATGCAGCACTGACTTGGACTATGTATAGGTAAGAAGATCACGCAAGATAAGATTGCGAAGAACATGTTTGACAAATTATGTGTAATAGAAAATAGTTTGGCAATTTCTTGAGGTTATCTTGAGGTTATCTTGAGATGAGTTCGGGGCTTTTTAGTGTCCCCGCGGGCCGGTCCTCGACCAGGCCTCCACCCCCAGGAAGCAGCCCGTGACAGCTGACTAACTCCCAGGTACCCATTTGTTCATTAGTTTGGCAAGCAGAGAGAATGGGAGATAGGAAGTTGACGAAAGTAACGAGGTAATTAAAAGCAGCCAAGAACATGGGTTAATAATAGGGCGAGACAGTACCTGGGTTAAGAGTGATGCCATTAATGAGAAATATCTTTTTGTTGAACATAGATACGAGTCCTTCATGGAGACTAACAATCCTGCAGCTTTTATGGGAAATGATGTGTTAGATAAGATATAAATGATAATACACTTTTATGACAAATTCAAGGTACAGATTTCATGGAGGATAAACTGGTTAAAGTTGTGTCAACTGTATTTGCGTATTTGCACAAATACAATTGAATACAATTTACAACCACAAAATACTAAATTTTGCAGGAATACAATACAATACAATACAATACAATTTTATTTAGGTAAGGTACATACATACAATAATTTTTTACAAGGATTGGTTGACTTATAGGTATAGCTAGTACATACAATGCCTAAAGCCACTATTACGCAAAGCGTTTCGGGCATGGCAAAGCGTTTCGGGCATGATTAGTCTTACCAGAAAAATAGAGCGAAAGATGAGGATCAACAATGCATTTCTGGACAAATTTCGCTTTACAGAAAATGTAATAAAGCGTCATAAATGTGTTTGTTGTAATCTTTGTGGTATGTTTAATAAAATAATTCATATGTCTGGCACAGATATATCTTCAAACACTTCATTCAAATGGAAGAAAATGTAGAATAGAACCAGTGAAGAGCAGAGGTGCCATAGGCACAATCAGAGAACACTGTATAAACATCAGAGGTCCGCGGTTGTTCAACGTCCTCCCAGCAAGCATAAGAAATATTGCCGGAACAAACGTGGACATTTTCAAGAGGAAACTAGATTTATTCCTCCAAGGAGTGCCGGACCAACCGGGCTGTGGTGGGTATGTGGGCCTGCGGGCCGCTCCAAGCAACAGCCTGGTGGACCAAACTCTCACAAGTCGAGCCTGGCCTCCGGCCGGGCTTGGGGAGTAGAAGAACTCCCAGAACCCCATCAACCAGGTATCAACCAGGTATTCAGACTAGAATAATATTACAAGAATTGATGAAGTGATAGACATGGTAAACCTTACTAAGATTTGATGAGACATATACCCTGACTGACATTCACCATCTTTAAGAGAACAATTGCCATTTATGTACACAAAACAGGGATTCTTGAGGTTATCTTGAGATGATTTCGGGGCTTTAGTGTCCCCGCGGCCCGGTCCTCGACCAGGCCTCCACCCCCAGGAAGCAGCCCGTGACAGCTGACTAACTCCCAGGTACCTATTTTACTGCTAGGTAACAGGGGCATTCAGAGTGAAAGGAACTTTGCCCATTTGTTTCTGCCTCGTGCGGGAATCGAACCCGCGCCACAGAATTACGAGTCCTGCGCGCTATCCACCAGGCTACGAGGCCCCTTAGGCTACGAGGGATGAAATCAATTCTACCACATCTCAATCTGCAGGAGACTGTAGCCCTGAAATCCACAATGGAAGAGTTAAGAACCATTACAATAGTGTCAGGATATACAACGACCGTTAATGCTGAGAGATCCGACGATAAATAGACTTTTCCTTCAAATCCTTCAATAGACTTTTTCATAGGTTTGTTTGTTCCATTATTTTTCGTAACTCTACAGTGGGGGTTTATATTGTTCTGATGTTTATGCAATTTATAAATAGTTCAGCCAGTGTTGAAACAGTTAATTAACACTTAAACTTACTCACTTGGTCAATTAAACTAACCAGAATGAATTCTTAAATTAATTAACTGTAAGGACCAGCCTAATGGCGTTTAGTCTACTTGTTTGTTTATCACTGAATGAACTAATTGTTAATGCAAATTACAAATTACTCTAACATCAATTAAATTACTTCATAGTAATTTAATTTATTATTTAGAATTTAAGTGTAAAATGTGAAAATTATTTCACACAGCAATAGCACCGAGAGCACTGAAGGAAACTGAACGCTGCTGATAAGGAAACAGAATTATTAAAACAAAATCAGATAAAGGAAATCTTTATCAGCAAAATCAGATCACACAATCGACTTGAGAATGGTCCAGGACGGACCGAAACGTCGTCGTCCCTTCAATTTCTAGTGTGTGGTCTGGTCAACAGAATCACATAAATCCAAATCAAGCTCATTAAAGCTCAGATACCAGTATAAAAGTAACGACTGTCAATAAACCTTCAAAGTTAAAACTTGCAAAAATTATGCGAAGGAAATATTCAGATATAGAAAGAAAACTGGAAAATTTGAATTCTCACATCTTATTGTAACACTGTAAAAGTGTTTGGTTTAGGTTAATACATACATAGAGTACATGAGTCACAGACAAGGATCGGAGAGGCGCCAGTTGTCTGCCTGAGATCTCACACCTCTAACCGTTAATGACCCCAAGTGACCTGAGGTCAGATCATGATAATTTCACCTTGCTTCCGCTAAGCGTATAATTGGAGCCGGGTAGCCTTCAAACATGCCGACGTTTAAGGAGTGGCTTGGTAGTGCCGGAGGCTATCTACTTGTGGGCGGAGTTAGCTACTAGGTTCCCCAATATAAACTCGGAGAGCTATCGAGCATGAAGCAATAGGAGACCGGCCAGCGGAGCAGAGCAGAGGCCAGCCGTCGAGATAGGCCGTCACCAGACGGGGGGTGACGCTGCCTGAAAATTGCAGACCCCCCCCCCCCCTCTCTATTCAACTTAGACTCAGTCCTCGGTGAGTGAACATTTAGGTGACTTGGTCGTGTTTACATATGTTGTGTGATGATCAGGGGCAGTCAAGTTGTAGGGTTCTCGAATTCTTGGATGATGACTCTCTTTAACATTTTAATTGGATTGCTTATATTATGATACTTCATGTGAAATATAATTATGAATTTATTATTTAAATTGTGTTTAACTTTGTGCCCTAGAGCTTTGAGTTGAGGATTTGAGAAAGCCTCAGTGGTTACTGGGTTCATGATATAAATGAGTACATGTTTGGAGTTGATACATGGTACAGAGGGAACATACTAATAATGAACTCATGATAACATCCTTTGAGAATTTTGTGATACAGGCAAGTTCCATTCCTTGTCTTGTATGTAATGATCATGAATGGATGGTGGCAGCATTTCGTCTTCTACTATCTACTCTTCTACTTCTACTATCTACTCTTCTACTTCTACCTATCTACACCTCTCCCTCCACCCCCTCTCTAAACTCTCACTTTCAACTAATGACCCTCCTCGCTCCTCCCACCTCTCTCCCTCTCACCCCCAAGCCCTCACTAATTACTTCACTATTCATTTCTTTCCTTTCGTTTTCTCTTATACGTTTGTGGCAATGATTCTGTATTCTAGAGTTCTCTCTAGAGTTTCGGGTAACTGATCAAGTTACGGCGCCTTGTAGTCTTAGCACCTAGGTAGTCAAATACCTAGGTTACAAGGTGTTGAACGAGAGAGGTTGCCTTAGGAACTCTGGAGGTGCTCTAGAATAGTTAGCTAACTGGGGACGGGATAACGGACTAGAGAGAGCTGTTTCCCCCGGCCTCGTTAGTTAACTGGGGGGTGGAATAATGGACAAGATAGAGCTATTTCCCCCACCCCCCCGTTACAATGATGGCAGCGGTGTTGAACAATGTTGTAGGTAGTTGGTGTTCTTTTAACATTGTTCAGTCCCACGTGTCTTTTTGCCGCTCAGGCGCTATCAGGGAGATCTTGACAGGTGTTTTACTTTCGCGATTTAGCGAGTTTTCAGGCTAGGAGATTGTGATTCTCTGGTGTTGTTGTTTAGTGATTTTGTGAGTTTTGTGGTGTTCAGGGAATGTTCACCAGAACTTGCGTGTGTAGTGATTTATGTTAGTTGTAAGATTTGGTGATTTGGGAACTTAGCGGTGTTGGTAGTGCAGGTCAGCTGAGTGTGACAGGTGACCTCGCATGTCCCACGGGGACACCCAGCCACCGCTGGTCTCCAGGTCAGTGGGGAGTGGCAGGTGTAGTTCTTAAATAGATTTTAAGTAGTTTTTAGTGGTTCTGCTCAGATTATTGCGATCGACTGTTTTACTCCATTTGAACGCAATAACCCGAGGTGTACTGGTCTTGTACAGCATGCTAGGGGGAGCCTTAGTATGTCAGTAGACTTCACGTTGGGGACGCTCGACGTTAGATAGTCTGGTCACAGGGGTGGCAACAGTTTGGAGTTGTTGACCGGCGGAGAAGCTAGGAAAACACTCTGGGTCACGTAGGTGGCTGTAGGTTAAGGGTGGGAGTAACGGTTAATTATGTACTTAAGATTAGGAAAGGTATAGTTAAGTTTAGGCTAGTGGTTTGTCTATTAGTATTGATTTTTTTGTGTGTGACAAGTTAAAAGTAGTGATGCCCTTATTCTCTCTTCTCTAACTTTACTCTGTTACTGTTTTATGTTCCACCAAGTCAATATCATTCAGAGTTAATTGGATTATTAAAAAAAAAAAATTGAAGTGTAGTTGTTGCCAGGAGGAGAGCGTTATGATATAACTGTGTAACCCTATACAAACTACAGGGTCACACAACAGCATGGAACACGGGTATTGTCGCCTTTATGTTCAATTCACAGGTGGGAGCCAGAGGAGAGGCGCGACGCATATACAGAAGAGGGAGACGGCTGCTGTGTACCACACTCAGGGGCGTTTATCACCACCACCACGACCAGCCCACTACCTGGAGGTCATGGCTCCACCACCATCACCACCCCAGGGGACCCCAAGATGCAGCCCTCTCGGTCGGTCAACATTGGTCTACCCATTGGACCCCAAGACGGACGGACCCCAGCGGACCCCCAGTGGACCCCAGGTCGTTCTGCAGACGACCCCAGACGACCCAGTAAAAATGGAAGAGGAGCAACAACGACTCCAGTCTGTCCCACCAACATCGGTCTACCCAGGATGGACCCCAGGACGGACAGACCCCCAATGGACCCCAGGTCGCTTGTCTAAGACCCATGGGAGGAGGAAGAGAGAAGAAAGAAGAGAGAAGAAGAAAGAAGAAGAGAAGAGAGAAGAAATAGAGAGAAGAAAGAAGAGAAGATAAGACAAGCTGAGTGAGACATGATACCTAGTGTCCCTTGCTGGTGTCAGCATCATTGCATGGAGCGTAATTGCAAGACAGGATCGTTTGCCTTGACTGGCCGCCCCTCCTGCAAGCAGGTAGCTCTGTTGAGTGATTCTTCCTGTGTCATGCAGACTTGATGTGGCTGTCAGAAGTAGCTCTCTGAAGGAGGCGTGCTGGAGCAACAGGGAGGAAGAAGAGTAGGATGGGATTTCTACTGTTGGCAACTATATGAAGGTCTCGAAACTTGTAGTCCCTATAGCTGTGAAGAACCCCAATATACGTCTCTCATGGTGACTGACGTAGGGCCAATTACAGATCAGCTGGGACAACCGAATTCCACGGTCCTGTGCGCAGTTCAAGTAGTAACGGCTTTCGGGTTGACCAAGGGTTGTTGTGCGTTAACGACGGAGAAGCGACGGAGGCAGTTGTGTTGAAGAAATGTGGTACAGGATTATCTACAAGACCAAGCAGTGACGTCGCCCAGCCAGAGACAATGGACGTCTGTCTACATATTTCATTTTTTAGAGTAGGATGATGTATATTTGTTTAGCTAGGATGTATTCTTTTCGTTAATAAAGTTGTCGCACACAGCTAGCTTGCTTTAGCAGTGTTGCAAAAACTTTATTTTCGGGGAGAAGGGGAGATGTAACACTGTAAAAGTGTTTGGTTTAGGTTAATACATACATAGAGTACATGAGTCACAGACAAGGATCGGAGAGGCGCCAGTTGTCTGCCTGAGATCTCACACCTCTAACCGTTAATGACCCCAAGTGACCTGAGGTCAGATCATGATAATTTCACCTTGCTTCCGCTAAGCGTATAATTGGAGCCGGGTAGCCTTCAAACATGCCGACGTTTAAGGAGTGGCTTGGTAGTGCCGGAGGCTATCTACTTGTGGGCGGAGTTAGCTACTAGGTTCCCCAATATAAACTCTGAGAGCTATCGAGCATCAAGCAATAGGAGACCGGCCAGCGGAGCAGAGCAGAGGCCAGCCGTCGAGATAGGCCGTCACCAGACGGGGGGTGACGCTGCCTGAAAATTGCAGACCCCCCCCCCCTCTCTATTCAACTTAGACTCAGTCCTCGGTGAGTGAACATTTAGGTGACTTGGTCGTGTTTACATATGTTGTGTGATGATCAGGGGCAGTCAAGTTGTAGGGTTCTCGAATTCTTGGATGATGACTCTCTTTAACATTTGAATTGGATTGCTTATATTATGACACTTCATGTGAAATATAATTATGAATTTATTATTTAAATTGTGTTTAACTTTGTGCCCTAGAGCTTTGAGTTGAGGATTTGAGAAAGCCTCAGTGGTTACTGGGTTCATGATATAAATGAGTACATGTTTGGAGTTGATACATGGTACAGAGGGAACATACTAATAATGAACTCATGATAACATCCTTTGAGAATTTTGTGATACAGGCAAGTTCCATTCCTTGTCTTGTATGTAATGATCATGAATGGATGGTGGCAGCATTTCGTCTTCTACTATCTACTCTTCTACTTCTACTATCTACTCTTCTACTACTACCTATCTACACCTCTCCCTCCACCCCCTCTCTAAACTCTCACTTTCAACTAATGACCCTCCTCGCTCCTCCCACCTCTCTCCCTCTCACCCCCAAGCCCTCACTAATTACTTCACTATTCATTTCTTTCCTTTCGGTTTCTCTTATACGTTTGTGGCAATGATTCCGTATTCTAGAGCTCTCTCTGGAGTTTCGGGTAGGTGATCCAGTTACGGCGCCTTGTAGTCTTAGCACCTAGGTAGTCAAATACCTAGGTTACAAGGTGTTGAATGAGAGAGGTTGCCTTAGGAACTCTGGAGGTGCTCTAGAATAGTTAGCTAACTGGGGACGGGATAACGGACTAGAGAGAGCCGTTTCCCCCGGCCTCGTTAGTTAACTGGGGGGTGGAATAATGGACAAGATAGAGCTATTTCCCCCACCCCCCGTTACAGCTTCCTGAAGCTACTATAAACTTGTGTCGCCTTCCAGGATCTATGGCTGGAGCTGGAGGTCTGGGAGAACACTCCTAGACCTCCAGAGAACACTCCCAGACCTCCAGAGAACACTCCCAGACCTCCAGAGAACACTCCCAGACCTCCAGAGAACACTCCCAGACCTCCAAAGAACACTCCCAGACCCCCAGAGAACACTCCCAGACCTCCAGAGAACACTCCCAGACCTCCAGAGAACACTCCCAGACCTCCAGAGAACACTCCCAGACCTCCAGAGAACACTCCCAGACCCCCAGAGAACACTCCCAGACCTCCAAAGAACACTCCCAGACCTCCAGAGAACACTCCCAGACCTCCAGAGAACACTCCCAGACCTCCAGAGAACACTCCCAGACCTCCAGAGAACACTCCCAGACCTCCAGAGAACACTCCCAGACCTCCAGAGAACACTCCCAGACCTCCAGAGAACACTCCCAGACCTCCAGAGAACACTCCCAGACCTCCAGAGAACACTCCCAGACCTCCAGAGAACACTCCCAGACCTCCAGAGAACACTCCCAGACCTCCAGAGAACACTCCCAGACCTCCAGAGAACACTCCTAGACCTCCAGAGAACACTCCCAGACCTCCAGAGAACACTCCCAGGCCTCCAGAGAACACTCCCAGACCTCCAGAGAACACTCCCAGACCTCCAGAGAACACTCCCAGACCTCCAGAGAACACTCCCAGACCCGCAGAGAACACTCCCAGACCTCCAGAGAACACTCCCAGACCTCCAGAGAACACTCCCAGACCTCCAGAGAACACTCCCAGACCTCCAGAGAACACTCCCAGACCTCCAGAGAACACTCCCAGACCTCCAGAGAACACTCCCAGACCTCCAGAGAACACTCCCAGACCTGCAGAGAACACTCCCAGACCTCCAGAGAACATTCCAGACCTCCAGAGAACACTCCCAGACCTCCAGAGAACACTCCCAGACCTCCAGAGAACACTCCCAGACCTGCAGAGAACACTCCCAGACCTCCAGAGAACACTCCCAGACCTTCAGAGAACACTCCCAGACCTCCAGAGAACACTCCCAGACCTCCAGAGAACACTCCCAGACCTCCAGAGAATACTCCCAGACCTCCAGAGAACACTCCCAGACCTCCAGAGAACACTCCCAGACCTCCAGAGAACACTCCCAGACCTCCAGAGAACACTCCCAGACCTCCAGAGAACACTCCCAGACCTCCAGAGAACACTCCCAGACCTCCAGAGAACACTCCCAGACCTCCAGAGAACACTCCCAGACCTCCAGAGAACACTCCCAGACCTCCAGAGAACACTCCCAGACCTCCAGAGAACACTCCCAGACCTCCAGAGAACACTCCCAGACCTCCAGAGAACACTCCCAGACCTCCAGAGAACACTCCCAGACCTTCAGAGAACACTCCCAGACCTCCAGAGAACACTCCCAGACCTCCAGAGAACACTCCCAGACCTCCAGAGAACACTCCCAGACCTCCAGAGAACACTCCCAGACCTCCAGAGAACACTCCCAGACCTCCAGAGAACACTCCCAGACCTCCAGAGAACACTCCCAGACCTCCAGAGAACACTCCCAGACCTCCAGAGAACACTCCCAGACCTCCAGAGAACACTCCCAGACCTCCAGAGAACACTCCCAGACCTCCAGAGAACACTCCCAGACCTCCAGAGAACACTCCCAGACCTCCAGAGAACACTCCCAGACCTCCAGAGAACACTCCCAGACCTCCAGAGAACACTGGAACTGTATGTAGTTGTTGTTATAGATTCAGCTACTCGGAACAAAGAGTTCCAAGTAGCACGGGCTATGGTGAGCCCGTAGTGGACTTACCTGGTACAGAGCGGGGCTGTAACTGAGGAACTGTACTGGGCGCATTGGATTTATACCATTATGGAGGTCAGGTACATAATACAAATAGGTGAGGAAGGGAAGGGAACTAACAGAAGAAAGTGCCGTCATTATGACTATATAGCACATGGAAGATGTCAAGATGGGTCAAGATGTCAAGATGGATGTCAAGATATCAAGATTTTGGATGGGACGGGGGAAGGAGTCGGGGATTGAACGCTGACCTGCATGAAGCGAGACCATCGCTCTACCTCCCATACCCATACATACATGCCCATACATACCTATGTATGGGTATAAAAGGTGTAGGGAGAAATATGAATAAAGGAGTGAGGATACGCAAGGAAACGTGTACCTGCAGATAGATGGAGGAGCAATGGGCTTTTCCCCAAAGAGTGTTAGACAGCCAGGAGCACGATGCACCATGGCGTACCCGGTACCTTAACCACTCAACCAACCGAGACTGTACAAAAGTCATTGGGAGCCGAGGCTATATCTCCAACGACTTGACACCACTTGGTGGTGGTAAGCTTGGGCATAGTTACGGTTACGACCAACTGTGATCAACCGTCACGGTTGGTAAAGTGGTTAAGGTACCGGGTACGTTATGATGGATAGTGCTCCTGGCTGTCTGGGTTCGAATCCTTCTGGGGTATGGAGTTTTTCAGTGTGTGTGTGTGTGTAAATCACGAAAATTAAAACGTGATGAAAAATGTGACAGTGTCAGACCAGGGAGGAAGAATTGAAACAGGAATTTCCTTAAGTACTTTCGCATAGTAATACATCTTCAGAAAGAATGAAGAAGACATCTTCATTCCTTCTGAAGATGTATTAATATACGAAAGTACTTAAGGAAATTCCTGTTTCAATTCTTTCTCCCTGGTCTGACACTGTCATATATATTATATATATACTATACTTATATATTAGCTCCAAGCAGCTCCGCAAAGCATGGGCCCATGTTGACCAGACCACACACTAGAAATTGAAGGGGCGACGACGTTTCGGTCCGTCCTGGACCATTCTCAAGTCGATTGTGACACAATCGACTTGAGAATGGTCCAGGACGGACCGAAACGTCGTCGTCCCTTCAATTTCTAGTGTGTGGTCTGGTCAACATACTTCAGCCACGTTATTGTGACTCGTCGCCTGCGCATGGGCCCATGCTTTGCTTCAGGAGGCTTGGGTCGTTCATACCCATGATGGGACGGTCCCTCTCCGGGCACGTCCACGGCGGTCTCCGGGGTTAGAGGTCCCTGTGCCCCTTTTTCACCAACCTCGAGGCCATCCCGGAACTCACAGTTCCTGCGACGGCGCTGGAACCAATCGTATTGACCTTTCCATTGGAGACTTTCAACGCCGTGGAGAGGGAGGGGTGACCTGCTGCATGGGTAACAGCTTCTCCCCCGAATCAACCTACTGTGGCATTGTGCCCTGGTGAAGCCACTCAAGACCAGGCCGACATCAGAGCGCAACTCCATAGTCTCCTGAGACTGATGGATGCCTACTACAACTACTACTATATTATTTATATATATATATATATATATATATATATATATATATATATATATATATATATATATATATATATGTCGTACCTAGTAGCCAGAACGCACTTCTCAGCCTACTATGCAAGGCCCGATTTGCCTAATAAGCCAAGTTTTCATGAATTAATTGTTTTTCGACTACCTAACCTACCTAACCTAACCTAACTTAACTTTTTCGGCTACCTAACCTAACCTAACCTGTAAAGATAGGTTAGGTTAGGTTAGGTAGGGTTGGTTAGGTTTGGTCATATATCTACGTTAATTTTAACTCCAATAAAAAAAAATTGACCTCATACATAATGAAATGGGTAGCTTTATCATTTCATAAGAAAAAAATTAGAGAAAATATATTAATTCAGGAAAACTTGGCATATTAGGCAAATCGGGCCTTGCATAGTAGGCTGAGAAGTGCGTTCTGGCTATTAGGTACGACATATATATATATATATATATATATATATATATATATATATATATATATATATATATATATATATATATATATATAGAGAGAGAGAGAGAGAGAGAGAGAGAGAGAGAGAGAGAGAGAGAGAGAGAGAGAGAGAGAGAGAGAGAGAGAGAGAGAGAGAGAGAGAGAGAGAGAGAGAGAGAGAGAGAGAGAGAGAGAGACAGACAGACAGAGAGAGAGAGAGAGAGAGAGAGAGAGAGTGTGTCTCATCTAGGGGAAAGGAGAACCCGAATTCAAACCTCCTCTGCCTTGCGGCTAAAGCCACTCATGGAAAAGGCTTCGGGAGTTAACCCAGAGGAAAACTCCGGAGTCGGAGTCCCTAAGGCGGTATGCAGCTGCATGGGGATGGGTAATTGCTCTCCGCAGATTTGCTGCATGGGGCAACAGCCAGTTCTCCACAGCTATTGCCCAGGCCTGTGCCCTGGAAAGAACACTCCAGCGTCTCCTTGACGATGGCTCAACATGAGAAGCTACAGTTACCGGCGATAAGCCTACCACTCAATAGGCTTAGAGTGAGGTGCCAGAGGCTGCTTCCGTCAATGGGAGAAATCTTCCGATTTCATCGACAGTTACCACCCGCAGGGGCTTGGTAGGGGCTACCAAGCTTGGCAGCCCCTAGCCAGTAAGATGCTGTCCTGCCTCGGTCCGCCTGCTCCACTGGGAGCGTGGAGCTTAGGCCACAATCCAACTAGCAGATCGTCAACTATGCACCAAGCAAAAGAAAACAAATGTAGAGCCACCCAGCTCTCAAACTGGGCACTTGTAATGTAAGAACCATGACACCATGACAGTAAGTATCTCGGAAGATTTACTGAAAGTGAACGACGCCCGCGAAACAGCTGTGATCAACAGTGATCAATGCAGGCTCCAGATGGATGTAGTCGCCCTGCAAGAGGCACGTCTGCCCGCATCCGTCAGCATACAGGAGAAGGATTTTACCGTCTTGTGGCAAGGCAAACCACAAGAAAGAGTAAGGAAGCATGGAGTTGTCTTCGCCGTCAGGAACAGGTTACTAGGGTCCAAAGTACCGCCCACAGAGGGGTCTGTAAGGATTCTCAAACTTCAGCTTCATCAACGTCTACACTTCAACTCTGACCTCCTCTACCGAAGCGAAGGATTAATTCTATGATGACCTCGGCCTAACTCTCGGACACCTACCTCAACAAGAGTCAGTTTTCTTCCTGGGAGAATTTAATGCTAGAATTAGTTCTGATCACAGCTCTTGGCCTTCCTGCCTGGGCCAGCTTGGATTTTGGAAGATGAATGAGAGTGGGCAGCACCTCCTAGAGTTCTGCTGTCGTCACGATCTCTGAGTCACCAATTTCTTCTTTGACACCAAGCCCCAGCACACCTGGAGACATCCCAGGTCTAAGCATTTGTCACCAACACGACCTGGTGCTTACGGGGCGTAGCAGTCTGAGAAGTGTCAAACTGACCCGCAGCTTCCAGAGGGCAGATTGCGACACCGACCACTCTCTCGTCGTTTTCAAAGTAAAGTTCCAACCCCGGAAAATCCACAGAGCAAAGGAGAAGGGAAAACCATGCATAAACGTAAACAAGACCTGGGATCCTCACAAGGTGGAGGAGTTCACTGCTGCTCTGGAAAATGCCCTTCCTAGACCACCCTGCGATAGCACATGTGACAGGTGGTCACACCTCAGGGGGCACCATTGCCATATCCACCTTCGGTAAAAAGCAGAGCAAGTCAGCAGACTGGTTCGAGGCCAGTACCGAGGAACTGTTACCCCTCATAGAGGAAAAGAGACGAGCTCTCTCAGCTTACAAGAACCTGACCTCAGAAAAAAAACTACAGGGCCTCCGTATTGCCCAGAGTACCTGGTTACCTGGTTGATGGGGTTCTGGGAGTTCTTCTACTCCCCAAGCCCGGCCCGAGGCCAGGCTCGACTTGTGAGAGTTTGGTCCACCAGGCTGTTGCTTGGAGCGGCCCGCAGGCCCACATACCCACCACAGCCCGGTTGGTCCGGCACTCCTTGGAGGAAGTAGAGTTCAATAATCTGCAAGGTGCTGTGCTAACAATCACTGCACCAACACTGTTCCAGCATCCAGACTGCGGCCACTGTCGGCAACATAAGATGCATGTCCGAAGGGAATAAAGAGGCAACAGGCCCTATACGAAACAGAACAGATCCTCTGAAGTCAGCCACTGATGAGATCATTAAAGACCGTGATCAACAGATGAATCGCTGGGTGGAACATTCCTCCGAACTCTACTCCAGAGAGAACTTGGTCAGCATAGAGGCCCTGGATGTAATCGAGTGTCTACCCATCATGGAAGAACTTGATCTTGAACCGACTGTAAAGAAGATGAGAAAGCAGTGGATTCACTTTCCTCAGGGAAGGACCCCAGGAGATGATGGAATTCCGCCTGAAAGTTATCAAGTACGCTCGAGGAAGACTTAAAACTGGGCGTCGTGAACTTCTGTGCCAGTGCTGGAGGGAGGGCTCGGTGCCACAAGACATGAGAGATACAGAAATCATTATTCTCTACAAAAATAAAGTTGACAGAAGTGATTGCAACAACTATCGTTGCATCTCCCTCCTCAGCGTAGTCGGCAAACTATTCGCCAGTGTCGTCTTGGTCGGACTCCAGATTCTTGCTGAAAGAGTGCACCCTGAGTCACAGTGCAGTTTCAGAGCCGAGAGGTCAACCACTGACAAGGAGAAAAGTGCAGGGAGCAGAGAAAAGCCTCGTACATCGCCTTCATTGACCTTACAAAGGCCTTCGAACTCATGAGCAGGGACGGATTCTTCAAGACCCGGCCCAAAATTGGCTCCCCCCCCCCACCCCCCACACTACTCAGCATGATACAATCGTTTCACGAGGACATGAGAGGCACTGTACTCACCTATTTGTGCTTGCGGGGGTTGAGCTCTGGCTCTTTGGTCCCGCCTCTCAACTGTCAGTCAACTGGTGTACAGGTTCCTGAGCCTACTGGACTCTATCATATCTACATTTGAAACTGTGTATGGAGTCAGCCTCCACCACATCACTGCCTAGTGCATTCCATTTACTAACTACTCTGACACTGAAAAAGTTCTTTTTAATGTCTCTGTGGCTCATCTGGGTACTAAGTTTCCACCTGTGTCCCCTTGTTCGTGTTCCACCCGTGCTGAAGAGTTTGTCTTTGTCTACCCTCTCAATTCCCCTGAGAATTTTGTAGGTGGTTATCATGTCTCCCCTTACTCTTCTATCTTTCAGAGACGGGAGTTATAGCTCCTTTAGCCTTTCCTCGTAGATCATACCTCTCAGTTCCGGAACGAGTCTGGTGGCATACCGCTGAATCATCTCTAACTTTGTCTTGTGTTTAACTAAGTATGGACTCCAAGCTGAAGCTGCATATTCCAGGATTGGTCTGACATAAGTGGTATACAGGGTCTTGAACGATTCCTTACATAAGTTTCTAAAGGCAGTCCTTATGTTGGCCAGTCTAGCATATGCCGCTGAGGATATCCTTTTGATGTGGGCCTCTGGGGACAGGTTCGGAGTGATATCAATCCCCAGATCTTTCTCTCAATTTAACTCTTGTACAATTTCACCTCCCAGATGGTACCTTGTGTTCAGCCTTCTGCTCCCTTCGCCTAATTTCATTACTTTGCGCTTTCCTGAGTTGAACTTTAGCAGCCATTTTCTAGACCATTCCAACAGCCTGATCAGGTCGTTTAGTAGTCTCTGTCTATCATCATCTGTCTTGATTCTTTTCATAATTGTTGCATTATTAGCACACATCGAGAGGAATGAGTCTATACCCTCTGGAAGATCGTTTACATATATTAGAAACAGGATGGGTCCAAGTACAGAGCCCTGTGGGACTCCACTGGTGACATCTCGCCATTTTGATGCCCCCCCCCCATCTCTCACAGTTACTCGCTGTTTCCTGTTGCTTAGATACTCCCTTATCCACTGGAGCACCTTACCTTTTACTCCTGCCTGTTGCTCCAACTTCCGTAACAGGGAGCAACAACTTTAGGGAGCCGGTCGGCCGAGTGGACAGCACGCTGGGCTTGTGATCCTGTGGTCCTGGGTTCGATCCCAGGCGCCGGCGAGAAACAATGGGCAGAGTTTCTTTCACCCTATGCCCCTGTTACCTAGCAGTAAAATAGGTACCTGGGAGTTAGTCAGCTGTCACGGGCTGCTTCCTGGGGGTGGAGGCCTAGTCGAGGACCGGGCCGCAGGGGTCACTAAAAAGCCCCGAAATCATCTCAAGATAACCTCAAGATAACAGCCTTCTATAGGGTACAGTGTCAAAAGCTTTCTGAAAGTCCAAGAAAATGCAGTCTGCCCACCCTTCTCTTTCTTGCTTAATTTTTGCTGCTTGATCATAGAACTCTATTAACCCTGTGAAGCACGATTTACCATCTCTGAACCCATGTTGGTGATGTGTTACAAAGCTATTTCCCTCCAGATGCTCTATGAGCCTTTTTCTCATGATCTTCTCCATCACCTTGCATGGTATACAAGTTAGGGAAACTGGCTTGTAGTTCAGTGCCTCTTACAACCACTTGGACTGGACGGTAGAGCGACGGTCTTACTTCATGCAGGTCGTCGTTCAATCTCCGACCGTCCAATTGGTTGGGCTCCATTCCTTCCCCCCGCCCCCACCGTTCGATCCCAAATACGTATCCTGACCCCTTCCAAGTGCTATATAGTCATAATGGCTTAGCACTTTCCCCCTGATAATTCCCTTCCCTTCAGTGCCTCTTGCCTGTCACCCTTTTTGTATATTAGGACTACATTAGCTGTCTTTCAGCTTTCCGGTAGGTCTCCTGTTTCCAGTGGCCTGCTATACACCATAGAGAGTTGCACACTTAGTGCTTCTGCACCTTCTTTTAGTATCCTCGGTGAGATTCCGCCAGGCCCAACAGCTTTTGTCTCAGGTCCATCAGATTCCTTGTGACCTCATCACTGGTGAGGTCAAAATCCTCCAAGGTTGCTTGGTTTGCCTCCTCATTTAGTGCAGGGGCTTCTCCTTGTTCTATTGTGAAGACCTCCTGGAATCTTTTCTTGAGTTCTTCACACACCTCATTGTCATTCTCTGTGTATCTATTCTCCCTTTTTCTCAGTTTCATCACTTGTTCCTTCACCGCTGTTTTCCTCCTGATGTGGCTGTGGAACAGCTTTGTTTGGGTCTTAGCTTTACTCACGAAGTCATTTTCATAGTGTCTCTTTGCTTCTCTCCTCACTCTGAGGTACTCATTTCTTGCCCCTCTAGTATTTCTCCCTGCTCTCTGGCGTTCTGTTATTTCTGTAGTTTCTCCATGTTCTTTTACTCAATTGCTTTGCTACCTTACATTCCTGGTTGACCCATGGATTCTTCTGTTGCTTTTCGCTTTTCTCCTTTTGAACCGGGATAAATCTATCTGCAGCTTCCAGGCATTTCTGGGTGACATAGTCCATCATATCCTGTACAGTCTTCTCTCTGAGTTCTGTTTCCCATAATATTCCCCTTTGGAAGTTCCTCATCTCATCTTATTTTCCTCTTCGGTAATTCAGTCTTTTTTCCTTCCGATCCCATCCTTGGATATGTTATCCCTACCTCTACCAAGATACTCAAATGTCAATACACTGTGGTCACTCATTTCTATGGGGGTTTCAAATTTGACTTCTCTTATTTCTGACTCATTCAAAGTGAATATCAAGTCGAGTCTAGCTGGTTTGTCATTGCCTCTCATTCTTGTGGGTTCCCTGACATGTTGGCCCAGAAAGTTCCTTGTTGCTACTTCTAAGAGTTCAGCTCTCGATGTATCTGCACCACCGTGTGGGTCCCCATTCTCCCAGTCTATCTTTCCATGGTTGAAATCGCCCTTGATTAAGAATCTGGATCCATTCCTGCAGGCAACTGAAGCTGCTCTCTATTATATTAATGGTAGCCATGTTGTTTCTATTAAACTCCTGTCTGGGTCTTCTGTCATTTAGTGGAGGGTGTAAATGACTGCCACTATTATCTTAGGTCCACCCATTGTCATAGTTCCTGTTATGTAATCTCTGAACCCGTCACTGTGTTATGATTTAGAGGATCTCACAAGTACAATATTAGTAACATATCTGTTATCACCCATCTCAGACTGTAGGAGTGTATTTGCATAGTGTATCTCATATACATTTGGTGGGCTGTTGTATTATGTTTTATGATGTATTAGAATATATGACTATTATATACCTATGTCTGAGGAAGAGAGCTTGCATTAAGTGGACAGGAAGTGTTCATGTTCAATACATGTGCAGTGAGGGAGAAAGGCAGAGCCGGGCTGTCTGTCTTGCCCTCTTGTTATATCCTTATATAAGTAATTGTTTAGTTCAACCATTTAAGAATGTTATACTTTTAGTTATCAATGTATGAAATAGTATGTTAGTATGATTATATAAGTTTGATGGGAATTATTTCAGTCTGTAGTATGTTAGTAAAGAATTATTAATCAGACGTGGTGACTGGGGACGAGAAAGGACTCAGCTCACGTCGCCTTAAGCAGTCAGTAGCAAATGTGAGGTCTTGTGTCAACAGTGTGTCAGTTAAGTAGTATGAGTGTGTCCCTAGCTTAAGGATGTTTAAGCCGTCTGGCATTCTAATAACAGAGATTATTCATATATCTTGAGGTTATCTTGAGATGATTTCGGGGCTTTTTAGTGTCCCCGCGGCCCGGTCCTCGACCAGGCCTCCACCCCCAGGAAGCAGCCCGTGACAGCTGACTAACACCCAGGTACCTATTTTGCTGCTAGGTAACAGGGGCATAGGGTGAAAGAAACTCTGCCCATTGTTTCTCGCCAGCGCCTGGGATCGAACCCAGGACCACAGGATCACAAGTCCAGCGTGCTGTCCGCTCGGCCGACCGGCTCCCCGAACATTGAACATCAACGGTGTTAAATACGGCTGCGTCCTTCCTCCAACCCTGTACGGGATCTTCTTCACGATACTCGTGAAGCATGCCTTAAGAATGACCACAGAGGGCAGCAATCTCTGTACAAGATCTGTACGGATTCATCTTATTTATACAAACTAAATACCCACCAAACACACACCGAAACTACGACGTTGGTACAACGTTCGAACAAGTTTTAACACCTCCTAACCAGTTATAACAACCAATATAGCAAGTTGTAACAACGTTCTAATACGTCATAAACACGTTAAGCCAAGATGTAACAACTTTATTACAAGTTGTAACAAGCGGAAAATAGAGACAGTTACGGTTTGTGTTTCCAGGGCAATTAGATTAGAAAACCCACTGCTGGTGCCACTCTGTGGATATGAAAAGTCACTACCCTTTAAGTACTCTACAAATGTAGAGGTTCGTATCCTGGCCGGGGAGGATTTACTGGCCGCAATTCCTTAACTGTAGCCTCTGTTTAACGCAACAGTAAAATGTGTACTTGGATGCAACAACGATTCTTCGCGGCAGGGGATCGTATTCCAGGGACCATAGGATTAAGGACTTGCCCGAAACGCTACGCGTACTAGTGGCTGTACAAGAATGTAACAACTCTTGTATATAATCTCAAAAAATACAAAGAACGTACCCTTGTAACAATAGCCGCTATCTGGGTGGTGACATCTGGAGAAAGCCACGCTAACTGCAGGATGTTCATGCCACCTGTGGTGGAGGTAAGTGGTGCCCCAGCACTCAGGAGAAGAGGCAGGAGGTCGGTGCAGTTGGTGGTGATGGCTAGGTGTAGCACGAACACAGTGTGACCCGCTGTCGGCTCCAAGGGTGCTCCGGAGACCAGAAGGCGTGTCACTTCTTTGACGGAACTGACGCGACGTGAATATTCCTCTGTATCACCGACCACAGCAGAGGCTTCCAACTCCACACAGCTCACTTTTTCCAAAAGTCGCCCATACAGGTGCACTCGCTGCCGCCTAGACTGTTTACACAATTATTTATTGAAAATCAACTGTATAAGGATAAGCTTAAACACACACACTAATTTATATATATATATATATATATATATATATATATATATATATATATATATATATATATATATATATATATATATATATATATATATTTAAAAGTTTGTGAGGGTACCACCTCTGGCGCCAATGTGGGGACCCATAGCCTCGGAGAAGAAAATAAAAAGTATTCAGAGGAGACCTTGTGGTTTCTCACTGAACACTAATATTATCTTCTCCTACCACCCCCATTCTTTTGTATGTACACATCTATATATTTACTTTATTTGAACTTTGTTACAAAAAAGAAATTACATATGGGTTACAAAGATGGTTATCATAGGTTGTCGTATATATTTATATATACATATATATATATATATATATATATATAAGGAAATGTTCGTTTGTTCAAAAACGCTAATCTCCGAAAGTTCTTCACCGATTGCTTTGAAATTTTCACGCTACGTTCCATTCGCCTCCGAGCGGGTTTTTATATACCTACTATATAGATGCCACCCTTGTGACGGGTAAAAAACATGCTTTTTTCTGAAAAACTGTGTTTTTCATGTGTTTTTCATGTGAGGGGACGTCTTCGAAACCTCTTTACCCATTGTTTTGAAATTTTGACACACCGTTGCATTTGAATAGGCGCGTGTTTTTATATACCTACTATATAGATGCCACCCCTGTGACGGGTAAAAACATGCGTTTTTGAAAAACAGCGCCATCTGTTGCACGTAATGGCAACATGCATACTGTACTAAATACGCCACGAATTCTATTTCGATGTTTCCGATTGGATTGATAAATTTTATTTTCATAGATTTCGATATATTTTATTTTTTAGTGAATTAATTTGTGTAACATTATGTTGGAATTGAGCTGTGTTGTTTACAATACCGTTCGTTTCGTAAGTATAAGTATAGATGCCACACCTGTGACAGGTAAAACTATGCTTTTCTTAAAAAAACAGCGCCATCTGTTGCATGTAGGAGCAACACACATGCTATACTAGATATGTTACAATTCCATTTCAATGTTTCTGATTGCATTGATAAATTGAATTTTTCTAGATTTTTATTTATTTTAATTTTGATTTAATTATTGCGTGTGAATTGTATTGGAATTCAGCTGTGTTGTTTACCAGACCATTCATTTCGTGAGAATAGTTTAATTATATATTTTTTTCATATTTTCATTTCATTTTTTAACAGTTTTTCTTATATTACAGTAATGGGAACATCAGATCACTTGAAGTTCCCAATTTTCTGATGTGAAAATCAGACCATTTGGGAAGGCATCGGACGAGGAAGTGGGAAATGGTGGGGATGACGAGGGGACGAGGGAGTTTGGGATGGTATGGACGAGGGGATGGAGGAATAGAGAATGGTGGAGAGGACAAAGGGACAGGGGAGTGGGGCATGCTGGGAAGGAAGAGGGGATGTTGGAGTGGGGAGGACGAGGGGACGGTGGATTGGGGAATGGTGGGGAGGACTGGGGGACAGGGAATGTTGTTGTGGTTCACAACAACACAGTCACAGCAACGCGTGGTCGGGAACTGCTAGTATATATATGTATATATATATATATATATATATATATATATATATATATATATATATATATATATATATATATATATATATATGACAATGTCAGACCACGGAGGAAAAATGAAACAGGAATTTCCTTAAGTACTTTCGTATATTAAATACATCTTCAGAAAGTGAAGATGTATTTAATATACCTTCTGAAGATGTATTTAATATACGAAAGTACTTAAGGAAATTCCTGTTTCATTTTTCCTCCGTGGTCTGACATTGTCACATTCTTAATCACGTGTTTATTTTCGTGATATACACACACACACACACATATATATATATATATATATATATATATATATATATATATATATATATATATATATATATATATATATATATATATATATATATATATATATATATATATATATATATTGTTCGCATATGTGTTCCTCACGTGTGCCCCAAAGAATGAGGTGATTTAGACTTGACCACCCATTTCCAGGGAATGAATTACCCAGAAACAGGTATAGATTATCTTAGAATAGTCAAAAGGATTAAGGAGTTAGAGAATAAGTATGAAAGATTAAAGGAAAAGCATCACTGAACACACAATATCTTTATAAAGGAAAATGTAAATATTCGTTTGTTTAAAATCGCTAACGTCCGAAAGTTCTTCATCAATTTGAAATTTTCACACAACGTTCCATTTGCATCAGGGCGGGTTTTTATATACCTACTATATAGATGTCTCGTCTGTGACGGGAAAGAATTTTTTTTTTAGAAAAACTGTATTTTTCATATGAGGGAAATTTTCGAAACCTCTTTACTGATTGCTTTTAAATTTTGACACAATGATGCATTCGAATAGGCGCGTGTTTTTATGTTCCTGAACAAATCCACAAGGGGCCGTGACGAGGATTCGAACCTGCGTCCGGGAGCATCCCAGACACTGCCTTAATCGGCTGAGCTACGACAGGGTTAAAAGGGTTGATTCTGAAGTTCTACTGAACTTACTGGATCCCGTAGCCTCTCCGAGGCATAAACCAGGATTTTACACAACCCCCCCCCCTGCACCCGAGCTATGTCAATAGCTCTGTATCTCTGTCAATCATCTCTGTATACTTTGTCCAATGTGACAAATTTTTGTCCAATTTTGTCCAAATGACAAAATCATTTTTTTTGTGGTGTCGACTGGGACGTTGGTAAATAGGGATTCGATGTCCAGGGAAGCAATGATTCCATCGAGTTGTGTAGTTTTGATTAATTCTAGGAAATCTGTTGTTGATTGTAGACTATAGTTGCTTGGAGTGCATGGAGTTAGGAGTTCGATAAGTCTTTTTGCCAGGTGATAGGTTGGAGTTGGTATTTGGCTGATTATTGGGCATAGTGGGTTACCTGGTTTGTGTGTCTTAACATTGCCATAGGCATATCCTAAGCCATAGTTGCCTTGAAGTTTATTGAAATGAACACTACCTTTCTTTGCGTTGATTGCAGTAATAATTTTGTTCACTTTGCGTTTAAGGTCTTCCACGGGGTTCCTCGTGATTCGTTGAAATTTGGTGTCATCACTAAGGATGTCGCTAATTTTGTTCATGTATTCTTGGGTAGGAATCAATACATATGCTGCTGTTTATGCTTATTGTCACATCTTTCAGATTTTTTAGTGGTTTTGCTGCTTTTTTGAGTCGTGGGGTTAAGATTGTAGATGAATATGTTCCTCGTTTTTTTCCCCGGCTTCTGTTAGTAGTTCAGCCTGAAGTGTGCCAGTGCTGAGGACTTTCTTGTTGTCGTCTAACATGTGGATGTCGTCCAGAAGCATTTCGATTTCAAGGCGTTTTTGATGCTTCTTTGGTCTTGATATGAATTGGCAGTTTAGGCCAAGGGTTATGTAGCCATCTTTTGGACGAGGGATGTTTAACTGTCCACCGTTGACGGCTGTCAGCTTTCGGAGTGTCCTTGTTTTGACATGCGTGTGTATTGTTGTTTTAGGGTTGATAGTTCACTGTTGATGGTTTGCTTGAGTTGGCTGGGGAGGTCGTACTGGGTTCATTTAATTAACTGATGTTCAGCTTGCTCTGTAAGGCTTCGGAGGGCTTCCTTCTTCGTGTTGAGTTGATGCCGTAGATCTTGCCTATACCTACAGGTAAACTTTGCATTGCGGACTGCTGGGTCATGTGGGTTTATATTGGTGTATACTGGCAGTAGGTTTTCTTTTATGCATGTTTCATTGAATATGACAGCATATTCCATCAGCATACATGACAGCATATTTTTTCTGATTTAGGGCTTCCATCTCTCTTGCTCGTGCTCTAGCAGCTTCAAGTTCAGCTGGAGTTGGAGTTCACCAAATGTCATGTTCGTTTTCAAGGTGAAGAACGAGAATTGAATGTTCGTTTTCAAGGTGAAGAACGAGAATTGAATAACTGAAAAACGTATTACACTTATTATAAAATCGCACGACGTTTCGAACCTACATGGTTCATTCTCAAGTGTTCATTCAGGTTCATTCTTCAGTACATTATATGTATATATATATATATATATATATATATATATATATATATATATATATATATATATATATATATATATATATATATATATATATGACAATGTCAGACCACGGAGGAAAAATGAAACAGGAATTTCCTTAAGTACTTTCGTATATTAATACATCTTCAGAAGGAGTGAAGATGTATATTAATACATCTTCAGAATACATCTTCACTCCTTCTGAAGATGTATTAATATACGGAAGTACTTAAGGAAATTCCTGTTTCATTTTTCCTGCGTGGTCTGACATTGTCACATTTTTAAATCACGTGTTTATTTTCGTGATATACACACATATATATATATATTAGTATATTTTGGTAGCAGTCTTTCCTGTAGACATATATTATTAAATATGACCGAAAAAGTAAGATTAATAATTCTAACACGAATTTTCTCAATCTTTCGTACATTTCTTTTCACTGTTGGAGGTAATTCAAAAATCAATTCTCCAAAATTCATTTTTATTTCTAGTCTGACGCGACACGAGCGCGTTTCGTAAAACTTATTACATTTTCAAAGACTTTTAGTTTACAAATACACAACTGAATAGAACTTACACATCTCCTGGTTTCGTTTATATCTACATTTGAGTGAGGTGGATGGGGTGAGGTGGCATTAATAGGGTATTAATTTCATCAACACAAGACAGAACAAGAGGTGGCATTAATAGGGTATTAATTTCATCAACACAAGACAGAACACGAAACAATGGGTATTGAAATTGAAGTGATTGTAGAAAGCCTATTGGTCCATATTTCTTGATGCTTCTATATTGGAGCGGAGTCTTGAGGTGGGTAGAATGTAGTTGTGCATTAATTGGCTGTTGATTGCTGGTGTTGACTTCTTAATGTGTAGTGCCTCGCAAACGTCAAGCCGCCTGCTATCGCTGTATCTATCGATGATTTCTGTGTTGTTTACTAGGATTTCTCTGGCAATGGTTTGGTTGTGGGAAGAGATTATATGTTCCTTAATGGAGCCCTGTTGTTTATGCATCGTTAAACGCCTAGAAAGAGATGTTGTTGTCTTGCCTATATACTGGGTTTTTTTGGAGCTTACAGTCCCCAAGTGGGCATTTGAAGGCATAGACGACGTTGGTCTCTTTTAAAGCGTTCTGCTTTGTGTCTGGAGAGTTTCTCATGAGTAGGCTGGCCGTTTTTCTGGTTTTATAGTAAATCGTCAGTTGTATCCTCTGATTTTTGTCTGTAGGGATAACGTTTCTATTAACAATATCTTTCAGGACCCTTTCCTCTGTTTCCCCTTTCGAACTGTTATTTATATTTATATATATATATATATATATATATATATATATATATATATATATATATATATATATATATATATATATATATATATATATATTAGTGTGTGTGCGTGGGCGTGAAGCTTGAGTGGGTGACAAATCAAGCTATATACTGAATATGAAAGAAAGGATGACATGAATGGAGTCTGACAGGAATCTTCTCTATTTCTTATATTTCTCTTCATTTGAGAAGAAAGTTGAAAAATTAACTCTCCAAAGAACTAACACTAAGAGATGCATTTCCTTAAATTTTGTCATGAAAGGTAGAGTTGGTTGCTTAACATTCCAGGAGATAATTAAGTAACTCGTAGCCTGGTGGATAGCGCGCAGGACTCGTAATTCTGTGGCGCGGGTTCGATTCCCGCACGAGGCAGAAACAAATGGGCAAAGTTTCTTTCACCCTGAATGCCCCTGTTACCTAGCAGTAAATAGGTACCTGGGAGTTAGTCAGCTGTCACGGGCTGCTTCTTGGGGGTGGAGGCCTGGTCGAGGACCGGGCCGCGGGGACACTAAAGCCCCGAAATCATCTCAAGATAACCTCAAGATGGTCTTTCTGTGATTGTGTCGCAGAAGATGCATCCTCACTCTCTGGATTCACTAATTTCCCAGATGCATCTGTAACCTAGATGTAGTCTATATAATCGAACTGTTATTTCCCTGTGGATTCCTTTCGGGTTATTTAACCTGTCTAACATGATGGCCTGAAGATACCTTATTGCAGAGGGCGAACCTTCTGCTACTCTCTGGTGTAGATGGGCTTTATTGAGATGGGAGTATTTTGGCGTTTTTTTTATGTAGTCTAGGCTGGGTTGGATTCTATTGTGGATCACTGGGTGACAAGTTGCCAATTTAGCGGTTTCATCAGCTGTCTCATTTAATGGAATTCCAACATGGGGTGGGATCCAATTTAGGGTGATGTTGAGTTCTTTGCCTTTAGCTACAGCATCTGGTTGATACCTGGTTGATGGGGTTCTGGGAGTTCTTCTACTCCCCAAGCCCGGCCCGAGGCCAAGCTTGACTTGTAAGAGTTTGATCCACTATTCTGTTGCTTGGAGCGGCCCGCAGGCCCACATATACCTGGTTGATGGGGTTCTGGGAGTTCTTCTACTCCCCAAGCCCGGCCCGAGGCCAAGCTTGACTTGTAAGAGTTTGATCCACCAGGCTGTTGCTTGGAGCGGCCCGCAGGCCCACATATACCTGGTTGATGGGGTTCTGGGAGTTCTTCTACTCCCCAAGCCCGGCCCGAGGCCAAGCTTGACTTGTAAGAGTTTGATCCACTATTCTGTTGCTTGGAGCGGCCCGCAGGCCCACATATACCTGGTTGATGGGGTTCTGGGAGTTCTTCTACTCCCCAAGCCCGGCCCGAGGCCAAGCTTGACTTGTAAGAGTTTGATCCACCAGGCTGTTGCTTGGAGCGGCCCGCAGGCCCACATACCCACCACAGCCCGGTTGGTCCGGCACTCCTTGGAGGAAACAATCTAGTTTCCTCTTGAAGATGTCCACGGTTGTTCTGGCAATATTCCTTATGCTCGCTGGGAGGACGTTGAACAACCGCGGACCTCTGATGTTTATACAGTGTTCTCCGATTGTGCCTATGGCACCTCTGCTCTTCACTGGTTCTATTCTGCATTTTCTTCCATATCGTTCACTCCAGTACGTAGTCATTTTACTGTGTAGATTAGGGACCTAGCCTTCCAGTATCTTCCACGTGTTTGTTTTTTGATAATTCTCTCGTCTTCTCTTTAGTGAGTACCTTTGGAGGGCTTTGAGACGATCTCAATAATTTTGGTGCTTTATCGCGTCTATGCGTGCCTATGTTCGTCTATGAATGATCTCTGTATTCCCTCTATTTCAGCAATCTCTCCTGCTCTGAAGGGGGAAGTGAGTACTGAGCAGTACTCAAGACGGGACAACACAAGTGACTTGAAGAGTACAACCATTGTGATGGGATCCCTGGAATTGAAAGTTATCGTAATCCATCCGATCATTTTTCTGACTGACGCAATATTTGCTTGGTTATGCTCCCTAAACGTTAGGTCGTCAGACATCATTATTCCCAAATCCTTTACATGCTGTTTTCTTACTATGGGTACATTTGATTGTGTTTTGTACCCTGTATTATGTTTAAGGTCCTCATTTTTACCGTACCTGAGTATTTGGAATTTATCACTGTTAAACATCATGTTATTTTCTGATGCCCAGTCGAAAACTTTATTAATATCAGCTTGAAGTTTTTCAATGTCCTCAGCCGAGGTAATTTTCATATTGATTTTTGCGTCATCTGTAAAGGATGATACTAAGCTGTGACTTGTATTTTTGTCTATATCTGATATGAGAATAAGGAAAAGCAGCGGTGCAAGGACTGTACCCTGAGGTACAGAGCTTTTAACTGCGCTTGGACTAGATTTTATATGGTTGACAGTTACTCGCTGAGTCCTGTTTGACAGAAAACTGAGTATCCAGCGTCCTACTTTACCGGTTATTCCCATTGACTTCATTTTGTGTGCTATCACGCCATGGTCACATTTATCGAGAGCCTTTGCGAAGTCCGTGTATATCACATCAGCATTCTGTTTTTCTTCTAATGCCTCAGTGACTTTGTCGTAGTGCTCAAGTAGCTGTGAGAGGCACGATCTTCCCGCTCGAAATCCATGTTGGCCTGGGTTGTGAAGGTCATTGGTCTCCATGAAATTGGTGACCTGACTCCTAATCACACTCTCTCAAATACTTTTGTGATGTGCGATGTTAGTGCAACTGGTCTATAATTTTTTTTGATTTGGATGTGCCTGTGATTTGATCAGTGTCCTGGGTGGACCTGACTGACTTCAATGAGGGGGCCTGACGACTGAGTGGACAGCGCTCTGTATTTGTAGTTCTAAGGTTCAGGGTTCGATCCTGGCGGAAACAAATGGGCAGAGTTTCTTTCACCCTGATGCCTCTGTTCACCTATCAGTAAATAGGTACCTAAGAGTTAGACAGCTGCTACGGGCTGCTTCCTGGGGATGTGTAACAAAAAGGAGGCCTGGTCGAGGACGCTAAGCCCAGAAATCACCTCAAGACAACCTCAAGACAACCTCAAGATAACCTCAAGATAAGATGACCCTGGCGGAGAGCACCGAGGAGGCCTTGCTCGGAAAATATAAATTCAATTAATAATGGTAAAAAAAATCAATATTTATATCGCATTCAAGATAAAACCATACAAGCAAATTCTTTACATCATATCCCTTATATATGATCTCTATATACTTATTAATCTGTTCCTCGGGTTCTTCCACTGTTTGTTGTTTTAGATTCAGCTACTCAGAATAAGAAGTTCCAGTAGCACGGACTATGGTGAGCCCGTAAGTGGAGGCTTTTTGGAACCATTATCTGTATCAATAGCTGATACTAGAGATCTGGCAATGGATGGGGGGTCTTCATGGTGGTTTTCAACCCTAGAGGGCTGGCTGTATGGGTTCTTCCACTTGATCTATATTATATACCAAGAACAGCCATGGATCCCCATGCACATGGGCCTCGTAGGCCTCGGGGGGGGGGGGGATTAGGGGCCTCGTAGCCTGGTGGATAGCGCGCAGGATTCGTAATTCTGTGGCGCGGGTTCGATTCCCGCACGAGGCAGAAACAAATGGGCAAAGTTTCTTTCACCCTGAATGCCCCTGTTACCTAGCAGTAAATAGGTACCTGGGAGTTAGTCAGCTGTCACGGGCTGCTTCCTGGGGTGAACAGTTGATTGACAGTTGAGAGGCGGGCCGAAAGAGCAAAGCTCAACCCCCGCAAAAACACAACTAGTAAACACAACTAGTAAACACATGCTGCTGAAGCAGACTACTCACCAAGTCAGGTGTGTTGGCGTGAAGCATCTGGGCGATATGAGTGTGCCCCTGGGAGCGAGCGAGGTCGCCAGGTGTCTCAGAGGCGTGGGTCAACGCTTGAGGGTAGGCGCCCACAGACAGGAGAGCGAGCACTGCATCTTGCTGTAATATAAAACATCTTTATTAGGCATTGCATTTTGAAGGTGAAAAGGTGAAGGAATTTTGTAGGTGGGTTAGATGTAATGATCTGGTGCTCAGATCATGATTTCTCCCCTCTCCCCTCCTTCCTTCTCCCTTTCTCCCCTTTTCTCCCATCCCCTTGCCCGTCATTCGTCTCTCCCTCTTCACCCCCCCCCTTCGGCCATTTGTCAAGGGCTAAGAGGTTGACCTGAGGGTGGTCTGGCTAGCTGGCCCTCGCGGTACCTTTGCTTCCCCACTCAGATTTCCCTCTCCATCCACCTCTCAATTTCCTCTCTTCCCCTCTCACCGGTTCCTTCCCCATACCAGGCGAGTCAAATGTCCCTACTCTTTATTTTGGAGGAGACAGGCTTGAACATAATTTATCAGTTTGGCAAACATTGCTCGGAGGTGCACTAGGCTCCGGTGGTCCACTATAGAAGCGCCTTTTTCTCTTTAAATAGCTGGAGAGAGCTGACTCAATCTTCAAGAATTTCATGTATCCTTCCACCGCAGCTCATGGAATGTGATTGGCGGTAGATAAGTGCCAAGTCCTTATTGGCCCTAGAGAGCCAGACCTTAGCCCTAGTGTTAAATGGTTGGTCATTGCCAAAATAAGGGGTGGAACCCTGGGGGTGTATTAGATGGTGGGAGGAGCAATCCTTTCTGGTAAGCTGGTAAAACAAAATTTCGGTAGTGTGTCTTGGGAGTGTGTTGGGAATAGGGACTCGGGCCCGCATCCAAGGGGCTGAGGGCAGCCATCGACATCTTGGCCTCAGTGCGGTTTTAAAGTATTGTGCACTTGATTTCATGTCCTCAGTAGATACCCATTGTGCCTCTAGGGGAATAGAATAAGGTTCATGTTTAAATTATTTTAATTTACATGATTCATAAAATAAATTGTATGACTTGTCCAGTGGTATTCTATTAATTATTAAGGGTATTCTATTCCCTAGATATATTTCTCTACTTTGTCATTTTTTATGTGTTGAATTGGACCCCCCCCCCATGTTCTCTTCCTTTTAATAGATATTAAAGTTGCCCTTGGATTTAAATAAGTAAAGTAAATTAAATAAGCTAATTCCCAACATTTATTACTGAAGTACCTATTACCTGGGAGTTCCATGATTACTGATCCCTTGCCTTCCTGGGGGATCGGTGATAGACACATTCAGGTAGGTTGATCGGGAAGGTGGTGGCAGTGTTTAAGTGATTTTAATTATTAGTTATAAATTAATAATCCGTATTCTTGTGGTGTCCCCCTCATTTAATATTCAGCTTATATTCGTGGCAGTCCAGTGAGGGGTCATACTGGACAGTCCAGTGAGGGGTCATACTGGACAGTCCAGTGAGGGGTCATACTGGACAGTCCAGTGAGGGGTCATACTGGATAGTCCAGTGAGGGGTCATACTGGACAGTCCAGTGAGGGGTCATACTGGACAGTCCAGTGAGGGGTCATACTGGACAGTCCAGTGAGGGGTCATACTGGACAGTCCAGTGAGGGGTCATACTGGACAGTCCAGTGAGGGGTCATACTGGACAGTCCAGTGAGGGGTCATACTGGACAGTCCAGTGAGGGGTCATACTGGACAGTCCAGTGAGGGGTCATACTGGACAGTCCAGTGAGGGGTCATACTGGACAGTCCAGTGAGGGGTCATACTGGACAGTCCAGTGAGGGGTCATACTGGACAGTCCAGTGAGGGGTCATACTGGACAGTCCAGTGAGGGGTCATACTGGACAGTCCAGTGAGGGGTCATACTGGACTGTAACAGTGTTAAGCTGGGGTATTGAGTAAAGAAGAAGGAGGGTAGGAAAGATTCATTCTAGGCAAGATTCAGGGTTATTACATAGAGGTGAGAACTATGCGCACACAAGGGCAAGTAGACATGACTAGGCTTCATTAAATACAAACCTGGCCGCGGTAGGCGGCGTGGTGGAGTGGTGTCCACCCTCGGGCGTCCTGGTAGTGAATGCGGTAAGGTCGCGAGGGAAGATGTGCACTTAAATTAGCTGAGTTCCCGGTCTTGGCCCACTTCAAGGTTATGTTTCCAATACGCTCGTACTCCACCTGGCTCGCTTCCTGATGAAACAACACCAGGGCAGTCAATTTCCAATAAGGTTTTATTTTTATTTGTAAATAGGCTAATGCAAAGTTGTCCATTAAAAGTCCATAGCCTTATGAAAAGGATACGTTAGTCAAATGTTAGGAACAGATTTTACAGACATTTTTGAAGATTGAAGATTAAAGGTGAAGTGATTATCGCCACATGATTAATCCTGGTTATCTTATATGTTATGCTTGAAATCTGCCTCGTAGCCTGGTGGATAGCGCGCAGGACTCGTAATTCTGTGGCGCGGGTTCGATTCCCGCACGAGGCAGAAACAAATGGGCAAGATTACCTTAACAACAATACAAATAATATACATTAATGTCTGATTCTTTAGTCATTAAACTGATGCAAATAAACCCCAGGTTCACATGTTAAATTTACCATCATGTTCAAAAGAACTTTAAATTTTGAAGCAGTCTCCGTGGTGTAGTGGTAAGACACTCGCCTGGCGTTCCGCGAGCGCTATGTCATGGGTTCGTATCCTGGCCGGGGAGGATTTACTGGGCGCAATTCCTTATCTGTAGCCTCTGTTTAACGCAACAGTAAAATGTGTACTTGGATGAAAAAACGATTCTTCGCGGCAGGGGATCGTATTCCAGGGACCATAGGATTAAGGACTTGCCCGAAACGCTACGCGTACTAGTGGCTGTACAAGAATGTAACAACTCTTGTATATATCTCAAGTATAATTTGGAACATTTAGTTATGTTTCAACTGTCTCAATTTGGAACATTTAGTTATGTTTCAACTGTCTCAATTTGGAACATTTAGTTATGTTTCAACTGTCTCAATTTGGAACATTTAGTTATGTTTCAACTGTCTCAATTTGGAACATTTAGTTATGTTTCAACTGTCTCAATTTGGAACATTTAGTTATGTTTCAACTGTCTTGTCTGTTATTATAATTGGTATATAACATCCAAATCTACCTTATGATATAGTTATGCCTCGTTGAGCCACACAGCAACAGCACTCCTGACCTGGTTGTGCAACCTGTTCTCAGGGGGGAGACTCCCTGGGGGTAATGTATTCAAAACCACTACATAATTAGTGCTATTATCCACTCACTATCCATGGTTAGATTAGCGTAAGGTTATTTTAGGTTAAGGCTTGGTTAGGTTAGGTTAGGTTAGGTTAGGTTAGGTTAGGTTAGGTTAGGTTAGGTTAAGGCTTGTTTAGGTTAGGTGACGTTTCACCATGTTTGGTTGTGTTAATACGGTGTATTATTCACAAAAATGTGAAATATGGATTCGTAAATTATTTAGTGTACCCGAGAATTTCCTTTACAAAAAATTGAAGTCTTCAGACAGTTTCAAAGAAAATGTATTCTACCTATACTTGTTGTATTTGTTGTATTTTCAACCAATGATTTATAATTCAATTAATTTATAACTTGAGAATATTCTCTGTTTAGGACAAAGGGTCACTTGCCAATATAAATGTAGACTATTACTGTAACCATAAATGCTTTCAGACCATCACAAATTATCTAGATAACTATTCAGGAGGTTTGAGATCGGGAGGAGAGGGGGGGTTGTAACAGTGCAAGTATTTTGCACTCTTTCAGGTATAATTGTGAACTGTAATTGGGAGTTGTGTGTGTGTGTGTGTGCGTGTGTGCGTGTGTGCGTGTTGGTGAGGAGCGAGATGGTAGGAGCGTTGCTGGCTGGCTCAGTTTTGTTGACATGGCAGTACTTAACAACGACCTTGTGTACTGTCGGACCACCGGCCTGGGACCTATAGGGGCTAGTTTTGCATATATGTGTCCTTATTTGGGCACGAGGAAAAGTACAACCCCCCCCCACCACCCCCCCGATTGGGGGTGGCAAGGAGTGGTTATATATGTCCTGTTGGGCAGTTTAGGATGAGTTAGTGACCACCTTGCACAGAGAGAAGGTGACCAGCCGTCTTTCCCACCCTGAGAGTGGACCCGTCTGATTTAAGAGGTAAGAGTACCAGTTAATGCATCGTCTTGAACAGGAGTGTCTTAGTGGTGACTTGTGTAGGGTAATAGGTTACCAGTAAGCAAGTATGGTTGAGGAATGGGTTAAGTAGTTGGATTCCCCTTTTGTAATTAATTCAATGTTAATATCAAAAAATTGGGAAAGTGTTAAAAAGTGCAGAACTAGTATTCAATTCCTAAAAATGGAAATAAATGTCAAAGTGTAGAATAACAAAGTTTGAGTTTTGTTCATTACTCTTTTTGAATCAATGTTCCCTCAAGTAAGAGTTAAGGCTAGAGATAACTAGATGAACAAGTGAGAAATTAAGCAGTGTTCCTGTCGCATTGTTTAAGTGGAATTAAGATTTAGTTTGCAAATGACAGGTGGTGGCAGCTTAAATATGTAAAGTAAAATTGACATCAGTATAACATCATTTAGAGAATAACATCAGTCCACTCTCTCTATTACTTCTCCTCCTACATCACACGAGGAAAATTCCTCCTTCCTATTCCTATTCCTCCTTCCTTATCTCCCTCCTGCCTCCCCTCTTCCCGTTCGCTCCCCGTTTTCTATTCCCGCTCGCGCCTCTCTACCTCAGTTCCTGCCTCAACCTCCCCCATGTTTTATCCACCCATTCTTCATCCCTCCTTCCTCCTCCCCTCCTTCTCCCTTTCCTTTGCTACACTACTTACCCCCCCCCCGTTACAGGAGGTCTCTCATGGTAATGCATGACGACAGGCTGTTGTAACACATGAACCTGACTACACCCAACCCGTTCTCGCAAATTCGTAAAGTCAATATTGACTTATTAACTACGTGCATAGGTGATATACTAAACATAATAGATACCCTTAAAAAGCTTCATAGAAAACACCGACCTTACCTAACCTTGTTAGTATCTTAAGATAAGCATCTTATAGCTTCGTAATTACAATTATTACTTAACCTATACCTATTATAGGTTAGGTAATAATTGTAATTACGAAGCAATAAGATGCTTATCTTAAGATACTAACAAGGTTAGGTAAGGTCGGTGTTTTTTATGAATCTTTTTAAGGGTATCTATTATGTTAAGTATGTCACCTATGCACATATTTAATAAGTCAATATTGACTTATTAAATTTGCGGGAACGGGTTGCTACACCACACCCTAGTGTAGTTGTAACACATGGACCTGACTACACCACACCCTAGTGTAGCTGTAACACATGGACCTAACTACACCACACCCTAGTGTAGCTGTAACACATGGACCTGACTACACCACACTCTAGTGTAGTTGTAACACATGAATCTGACTACACCACACCCTAGTGTAGCTGTAACACCTGAACCTGACTACACCACACCCTAGTGTAGTTGTAACACCTGAACTTGACTACACCACACCCTAGTGTAGCTGTAACACATGAACCTGACTACACCACACCCTAGTGTAGTTGTAACACATGGACCTGACTACACCACACTCTAGTGTAGTTGTAACACATGAATCTGACTACACCACACCCTAGTGTAGTTGTAACACCTGAACTTGACTACACCACACCCTAGTGTAGCTGTAACACATGAACCTGACTACACCACACCCTAGTGTAGTTGTAACACATGAACCTGACTACACCACACCCTAGTGTAGTTGTAACACATGAACTTGACTACACCACACCCTAGTGTAGTTGTAACACATGGACCTGACTACACCACACCCTAGTGTAGCTGTAACACATGGACCTGACTACACCACACCCTAGTGTAGTTGTAACACCTGAACTTGACTACACCACACCCTAGTGTAGTTGTAACACATGGACCTGACTACACCACACCCTAGTGTAGTTGTAACACATGGACTTGACTACACCACACCCTAGTGTAGTTGTAACACCTGAACTTGACTACACCACACCCTAGTGTAGTTGTAACACCTGAACTTGACTACACCACACCCTAGTGTAGTTGTAACACCTGAACTTGACTACACCACACCCTAGTGTAGTTGTAACACATGAACCTGACTACACCACACCCTAGTGTAGCTGTAACACATGAACCTGACTACACCACACCCTAGTGTAGCTGTAACACATGAACCTGACTACACCACACCCTAGTGTAGCTGTAACACATGAACCTGACTACACCACACCCTAGTGTAGCTGTAACACCTGAACCTGACTACACCACACCCTAGTGTAGCTGTAACACATGAACCTGACTACACCACACCCTAGTGTAGCTGTAACACATGAACCTGACTACACCACACCCTAGTGTAGCTGTAACACCTGAACCTGACTACACCACACCCTAGTGTAGTTGTAATACATGAACCTGACTACACCACACCCTAGTGTAGCTGTAACACATGAACCTGACTACACCACACCCTAGTGTAGCTGTAACACATGAACCTGACTACACCACACCCTAGTGTAGTTGTAACACATGAACCTGACTACACCACACCCTAGTGTAGTTGTAACACATGAACCTGACTACACCACACCCTAGTGTAGTTGTAACACATGAACCTGACTACACCACACCCTAGTGTAGCTGTAACACATGAACCTGACTACACCACACCCTAGTGTAGCTGTAACACATGAACCTGACTACACCACACCCTAGTGTAGCTGTAACACATGAACCTGACTACACCACACCCTAGTGTAGCTGTAACACCTGAACCTGACTACACCACACCCTAGTGTAGCTGTAACACATGAACCTGACTACACCACACCCTAGTGTAGCTGTAACACATGAACCTGACTACACCACACCCTAGTGTAGCTGTAACACATGAACCTGACTACACCACACCCTAGTGTAGCTGTAACACATGAACCTGACTACACCACACCCTAGTGTAGCTGTAACACATGAACCTGACTACACCACACCCTAGTGTAGTTGTAACACATGAACCTGACTACACCACACCCTAGTGTAGCTGTAACACATGAACCTGACTACACCACACCCTAGTGTAGCTGTAACACCTGAACCTGACTACACCACACCCTAGTGTAGTTGTAACACATGAACCTGACTACACCACACCCTAGTGTAGTTGTAACACATGAACCTGACTACACCACACCCTAGTGTAGTTGTAACACATGAACCTGACTACACCACACCCTAGTGTAGCTGTAACACCTGAACCTGACTACACCACACCCTAGTGTAGTTGTAACACATGAACCTGACTACACCACACCCTAGTGTAGTTGTAACACATGAACCTGACTACACCACACCCTAGTGTAGTTGTAACACATGAACCTGACTACACCACACCCTAGTGTAGCTGTAACATGTAATAAATTTATTAGAAAACGTAAAACCAAACAGCGACAAGCCTAATTACAGCATGTACAAATATAAGATAGTGTGTTTACTAATACTAATTTACTAATCAGTGTGTAATACACCTGATTACTACGTAAAATAATTCGATTACATCAATACTATCCTGATTACTCCATATACCAACCTGATTACTCCATATACCAACCTGATTACTCCATATACCGACCTGATTACTCCATATACCGACCTGATTACTCCATATACCGACCTGATTACACCATATACCAACCTGATTACACCATATACCGACCTGATTACTCCATATACCAACCTGATTACTCCATATACCAACCTGATTACTCCATATACCAACCTGATTACACCATATAATAGTCTGATTTCAACATGTACCAACCTAATTACAACACATACTAGTATGAATTCCCATCATACTAAGCAAATTACGTGCCTCGTGTTTACAAAAAATTACAAAACATACAACACAATACCCTAATTAAAATACATAATACTCTGATTTGAACCCAAACTAGCCGTATAGCAACACATTTTAAATGTCTTAAAATCATGCTAAAATCATTTTTAATTAAACAGTGGTGAAAAATTATGCCGTTGATCTCCTACCAGATTTTCAAAACATTTTCCTTTTTTTCGTCAAACAATTGACAATCAAAACACTAAATAATGCTGGTCTTACAAATGGCATATTTATAACAAATACATTGAACTTCCGCTCGAATAGACAATGACTTCAACGTGAAGGGCGACGGTCTCGCTTCATGCAGGTCGGCGTTCAATCCCCGACCGTCCAAGTGGTTGGGCACCATTCCTTTCCCCCGTCCCATCCCAAACCCTTATCCTGACCCCTTCCAAGTGCTATATAGTCGTAAAGGCTTGGCGCTTTCCTGATAATTCCTTCTTTCCTTCAACATAAGGAGTCCGTTACAGTACTGTGATCGTTATTGTCAGTTACAATGCGACATAACAGTAGTTTTATGGTGGAACGAGTCCGCTCATTCGCTCGTTCCAAATATTCTATGTCTCTGAAACTATTGTTGTTGGTGATTGTTAATGTTAGCCACATTACCCTGAGTAAATCCAAAACAATTGGAAACCTGGTTGATGGGGTTCTGGGAGTTCTTCTACTCCCCAAGCCCGGCCCGAGGCCAGGCTTGACTTGTGAGAGTTTGGTCCACCAGGCTGTTGCTTGGAGCGGCCCGCAGGCCCACATACCCACCACAGCCCGGTTGGTCCGGCACTCCTTGGAGGAATAAATCTAGTTTCCTCTTGAAAATGTCCACGATTGTTCCGGCAATATTTCTTATGCTTGCTGGGAGGACGTTTCTGGGAGGATGTCCTTTCCAGGACATCCTGGAAAGGGGATGTTTTTGTTAAATATCTCTAAGATATTTATAACGTCATGTATATCATGGGCGGCAGATTCCATTATGTTATTGGCTTCATCTATCATGCCAGCCTCAGACCATATACTATAAATTATGTTAACTGCAACGTTTTGAAAGAAAAATAATTAATATCCCTATAAATGAATACATGCTCTTCAAATACTGGCTTTCTGAATGATATGTCAAGCTCTCTTACTACCGTTAATTCATTTAAGTAACAGCATTATAAATACTATTGTGAAATCCACAAGAAATCAAACAGCGAGTTAGGGGGCAGAGGTGGTTCCACAAGTTGCAAGAATTCCTCTTTTCTCTAATCAAATCAAATCAAATGTTTATTCAGGTAAAAATACATACATACAAGATGAGTTACAAACATAATGTTGGATTCCTAGATAGAGCTAGTATATACAATGCCTAAAGCCTCTCATGGTAATACGTACAGCGTTTCGAGCAAGATAAGAGGAATTCTTATCTTAGCTGAACGATGCAAAACACACAAAACAGCTGATACAATCAACAGATTTCGTAATACCAAATGTGAGTTTAGAGAATTAATAGAAAAGCTTTATAACCAGACTTTGAAAAATCTCGCTCAAACACCTCTCAACTTGCTTACTAATCGCCAGGAACTACGTGGACATGTTGCTGGAACAATACGCAAGTACTTCCAGTATAAACGCAGTCTCCGTGGTGTAGTGGTAAGACACTCGCCTGGCGTTCCGCGAGCGCTATGTCATGGGTTCGTATCCTAGCCGGGGAGGATTTACTGGGCGCAATTTCTTAACTGTAGCCTCTGTTTAACGCAACAGTAAAATGTGTACTTGGATGTAACAACGATTCTTCGCGGCGGGGATCGTATTCCAGGGACCTGCCCGAAACGCTACGCGTACTAGTGGCTGTACAAGAATGTAACAACTCTTGTATATATCTCAAAAAAAAAAAAAACCTGCCGCTGGATATACAACCCACGCTTGCTGGAACCAATAATAATCGACGCTTCATCACTGATATTGCCAGAAGTGAAATAGGTCTAGATGATAACTATGATATATAACTCCCTTCGAAATAATAAAACACTCAGGAAAGGTAGGGCTACATATCATAGCGAGGATGAGATAATAGTGTATACCATACTATGAGGGTCCTGCCTGAGCGGCCACATGCTAGAACTATCTTACTAGTTCGCTGGACCTCTCACATAGGTCCGTTGAGGAAAAGTTGAGAGACTACTGAGACAACGTGTTGAGGAATACACAGTTGAGTGTATTGAAAGGCCTGTGGCTCCAGCAGCTGAGAGATCTGTGACTCCAGCAGGTGAGAGACCTGTGACTCCAGCAGCTGAGAGACCTGTGGCTCCAGCAGCTGAGAGACCTGTGACTCCAGCAGCGAAGAGACCTGTAACTCCAGCAGCTGAGAGACCTGTGACTCCAGCAGCTGAGAGACCTGTGACTCAGGCAGCTGAGAGACCTGTGGCTCCAGCAGCTGAGAGACAAGTGGCTCCAGCAGCTGAGAGACCTGTGACTCAGGCAGCTGAGAGACCTGTGGCTCCAGCAGTTGAGAGACCTGTGGCTCCACCAGCTGAACTGCCAAAACGTCTCATCTACGAGAGGAGTTGTCCCTCCCCAGTGTTAAAAGCAGAATTAAGGAACTGAATGCCTAGCTTGCAATTAGGATAGCCAGAGATCCCCATTACAATGATATTGCCAAGAAAAAACATCGAAACACACATCGTTCTTCAGAAAAAAAAGCCATTCACTGAACTTAAAATGTTGTACTGCCGTGTCTTGAAGTAGCAGCTGACCTGATACATTGAGGAAAAGATGCAGTGAAGAAAGTGAAGCAGATTCCGTTGTCTGATGCTACAATAAGTCGTCAGTCTGTGATGTTAGCAGATGACCTGAAGGAACAGCTTGTTACAAAATTACGTCTAGTCGCTTCGTTTGGCATTCAACTGGATGAAACCACAGACTTAGGAGGAGAAGCACAGCTGATTGTTTACTCTCGGTTTCCAGACTTAGAAGAGAAAACCCCATTGTTGAACATTATTTGTGCGTCTGCACAAATGCGTCTAAATGGCATACTTAATGTTATCTTGTATATTCTGAGCCTCTTAGTTTGAGATGAGGTGTGCAAATATATGGATGAATATGTAAAAGTTAAATACAAAATAAGAGAAACTTTTTTTCTGTTTACATAGTCATAGAAATGAGATACGAAACATAGATTTTAAATATTAAAAACGTGAGATTTTTCATGAGACTTTTTCGGGGTGGGGTGGACAGCTTTTACTTAATCATCACTAGGGGTGGACGACATTTTATTTTATTTTATTTTATTTTATTCAAAAAAGGTTAAAGACTACTGCTCTAGGGTAAAGCAAAGTTAACGGTGTCTTCCTGTCACATTGCTTAGTAGGTGTTAAGATCTTGGTGGAATGACAGGATGGTGGCAGCATTAAGTATCTCTTAAGCTATCTCTACCTCTTTACATTCCTACTCCTACTTATCCCCTACTCACAACTAACATTCACAACTCAAAACTACAACATGCAACAGTATAATACACTTGCCCTGTTATTAAAATATTTCTTGTTTCCCACAAGAAGGAATTGTAAATTTTACATGGTATGTGTGGGAAATTTTTACCCACCATATCTAATGCAGTCTCCGTGGTGTAGTGGTAAGACACTCGCCTGGCGTTCCGCGAGCGCTAAGTCATGGGTTCGTATCCTGGCCGGGGAGGATTTACTGAGCGCAAATCCTTAACTGTAGCCTCTGTTTAACGCAACAGTAAAATGTGTACTTGGTTGTAACAACGATTCTTCGCGGCAGGGGATCGTATTCCAGGGACCTGCCCGAAACGCTACGCGTACTAGTGGCTGTACAAGAATGTAACAACTCTTGTATATATCTCAAAAAAAAAAAAAAAAAAAAAAAAAAAAAAAAAAAAAATCATCTAAGAAATGTATAATTTCTATATCATATCAAAATCATATCTAAATCGTATCAAAATCATATTAGAATCATTAAAGATTCATTATAAAGCTTGATCCTAGATGACAATGTCACCATGAACGCGTACGCTACAGGTCTCTATTGATGCCTACGTGACTTTGTGCATGATCTCTCAAGGATCCAGAAGCTTCTAGAAGGATTTGTTAATTAAAAAACTATTGGAACATTTATTCAACATCCGGTAGGGATAAAATCGAATCCTTAATAAGAATCAGTGGTACTTACAAGTACTACTAATAATCTTTATATCCTATATCTAATTATATTATAATCACATCTTATCTCAATCATAAGTCTAGACTGTAAAAATAATCAATCAATATTCATAGAAGGCTACCGTGCTCAGGGAGCATGGCAGGGCGATGGGGGGGAGTGAAGCGCCCACCAAGAGAGCCTGGGGCACTTCGTGTTTGTTTACAACTGAGTGAACAAGTGACGGATCCTTAGCGAACATTACCAGCTCAAGGACACCTTATCTAGTTATCTTTATCACCAGTGAACACTCTCTAGAACTGGGGGAGTACCTGGACAATATCTACAAGGAAAATCCTAGAACATTTATATAAAATAAGAGTGTATAGTGGAGATCACAGTGAGACGGTTTCCTCCACCTTCATTCTTAATCTTTATCAACTATCATTCTTCTGCAACTGCAGGGACAATCATGTAGCAACGCTACCAGATCATCATATAGCAACGCTGTGACAAAATATTGTGCCCAAACTCAACAAGAGAGAGTTAATCAGTCTGGCACCTTGTCAGACAAGGCACCCCGACTGGCAGAGAAGTATATTGAAGGTTATTTGGTATATGATTGGCCAATTGTAGGCTTGTGTGACTTTAATATCCTATAAATCTGTCTGTTGGTTAAAAAGCGAGGCAACGCCTTATTTTTCAGTACGTTTATTAAAATTGTAGTGTAGCTGTGAAGCTTATCCAGCACTAGACTCGTGAGTGTCCATTGTGTCAGAAAAGAATTCAGCCGCAATAAGTAAAGAACCTCATAAGTGTCCATAGTGTTGGAAGAGATTCAGTCAAGCTAACTGTACCTAATATAAATTGAATATAAATACATTGCATATATACTTGAATATATAAATTAAGTTATCAATTGCTTGCTTAGTTATTTTTAAGTTATCATATAAGTTCATTTAATTGAATGATTTCTAGTACTTAGTTAACAGTATTTAGACTACATTTTTTTTTTTTTTTTTTTTTTTTTTTTTTTTGAGATATATACAAGAGTTGTTACATGGTTGTACAGCCACTAGTACGCGTAGCGTTTCGGGCAAGTCCTTAATCCTATGGTCCCTGGAATACGATCCCCGCCGCGAAGAATCGTTTTTTCATCCAAGTACACATTTTACTGTTGCGTTAAACAGAGGCTACAGTTAAGGAATTGCGCCCAGTAAATCCTCCCCGGCCAGGATACGAACCCATGACATAGCGCTCGCGGAACGCCAGGCGAGTGTCTTACCACTACACCACGGAGACTGCCATTTAAGGTCATTTATTATACTTTTACAATTTAATTTGTTGTTTATAGTATAAGTATATTTTGGCTGTTAATAGTTAAGGTGCTAGGTTAGACTATGTATGTTTAAATCCCTGATTTAAACAGAGCCAGTGTTCAGTCATATAACTGAATTTATTAAATCTTATCCTTGTATAAAATACAAGCTGATGTGAGATCCCTGTCTACAGGTGGACTGGAACTTCTATCAACTAATTCATTCACCCCACCTGTCCCTTACAGCCCACAATCTGTCATTAGGAAAAGAGGAGCTAGGATTTACAACCCTAGCTAGAGATTTTAATTGAATTAATTTGCAGACAGTAAATTTTTAATTTGGTTCAGTACAAGTCCCTGGTAGTCTCCTCTTATATCAATCCCAGCAGGTTTTTCCCACAGTATGAGTTTTCTCACGAGACTAAAGGCCAAACAAATGTAAAACAAATTATATATGAAGTGGTGGATGCTTTATAAGTTCTTCATTCAGAAGAATGAAGCATTCAGAAGTTAAATTATGTTTTAACCTTGATAAAGACATAATTGGTGGCAAGAATATCCCAAGGAATAATTAACAATAAATATTCACTGAAAGATCTATGCAACGAAATTGAGTTATGTATTACTAATACATATTGTAAACATTATAATCTGCATTATAATACATGATGCAGAATATACGATGAAATTTCACCACAAAGTTTCATTGAATATAAGCGTGTTGAGAAATGTGTTTAAATATCTGGAGGTTAGTCTGATCACATGGTGGTGCTGAGACAAGATTAAGTAGGGAAAAGGATTAAAGAGGTAAAAATACTCCATGCTGAGGAGATGAGTGAAGAGAAGCAGTAGTAGATGATCACAAAAGGAGAGCTCGTAGTGATCTTGATGGAAGAAATTATGAACAATGAGACCTTAGTGACATGTGGGATGTATACAAGAAGAGTGTTGTTATGGAGGCCAAGAAAGTGAGTTGAGCTGTACAAACAGACCCAACAATGACAGGAACTGCTAAGTGGAATAAGGAAGAAACAAGAACAGTTGATGATAAAAAATATGTATATTTTATGAATATTAAGTGAACGAAACAGAGGCAAGAAATGGGAATAAGTGATATGTGAAACGAATATAGAAACAGAAAAACGGAGAACAGAATGAGAAGATAGGATAAAAATTTAAGAAAATTATTCAGAAAACAACAAACGCTTTTAAAAAAAAAGTAATGAGGTGATGTAATGACATCAGTGGACAGGAAAATGCGAATGTTAAAGATAGACATGACAGAATGCTTGATAATGAAATGGAAAGTAAAAATAGTCAAAGATTGTACTTTGAAAGTGTAATGGGTGAAACCGATGAATGAGGTGTTGAAGATATATACATAATTGTTTTAATGTTATGAACAAAACGGAATGGAGTGTTTGCGGATAATTAATTAGAAAGCCTGGAAAGCCATCATGCACCAGAGGATTGGAAAAGAACAGGGATTATACCACTGAATGAAAAAAGGAGAATGTGGCAAATATAAGAATTATAGAGACATAAGTTTATTAAGTGAAAGGCCCGATAGTGTCTGGACGAGTACACAAAAATTACAGAGGAATCGATGAATGATGAGTCAGGTGGGCTCCGTGGCGTAAGAGGGCGTGTGGATCAGATATTTCATTGAGACAGCTTGTAGAGAAGACAGGTATACAAGTTTGAAAGGTTTATGTGGTGAATATGGGCAAAGAAAAACATGTTTCTGTCCAGAATACTATGCATGTTAGTGTGTGTGTCTTGTTTCTGCGTGTGTCTTGACTCCGTTTGAGTCTTGATTCCGTGTGAGTCTTGATTCCGTGTGTGTCTTGTTCCCGCGTGTGTCTTGACTCCGTTTGAGTCTTGATTCCGTGTGAGTCTTGATTCCGTGTGTGTCTTGTTTCCGCGTGTGTCTTGACTCCGTTTGAGTCTTGATTCCGTGTGAGTCTTGATTCCGTGTGAGTCTTGATTCCGTGTGTGTCTTGTTTCCGCGTGTGTCTTGACTCCGTTTGAGTCTTGATTCCATGTGAGTCTTGATTCCGTGTGAGTCTTGATTCCGTGTGAGTCTTGATTCCGCATGTGGCTATGCATGTTAGTGGTTTTGCAAGAATTTAAAAACACCAGTATTACGTACTCTCACAAACCCATTGTACTTTCTTGTAAACAAATACATAATAAAGGTGACAAAATCAAGAGAGAAGAGCATGTATACAGTTAGGTTTTTTATGTTCAGTGATGCTAATTTTCTATGTAAGAATGTGAAAAGAATTTTACAAGAATGTAAAAACTCTTGTATATATAAATAACCAAATAAGAACTGTAGAAAAGAGTGCATGTAAAGGCTGTCAGTATTCTCGTGACTGGTTAATGATTAATATTGATGTCTACCTGGATTGTGTGATAGTTATTTGGTCATTCTTTTCATACATGAATGACGTCTTGAAGGAGTTTAAGATAAGAATGTTGGTGACGGGTGCAAACGAAGTGAATATGGGTAATATTGGTATAGATTTTCAAGAAGAAAGTAAAATAAAATAAAACATTGTTAAAAATTCTATTGACGTGTATTGAAGAATGTCGAAAGTGAACGTGGACAACAATCGACTTGAGAATGGTCCAGGACGGACCGAAACGTCGTCGTCCCTTCACCTTCTAGTGTGTGTGGTCTTGTCAACATACTTTAGCTACGTTATTGTGACTCATCGCCTGCACAACAATTAAGTTATGGTAGTGGAGAGAGAAGATATTCCTACGCATGAAATAAACATAAATGATGAAGAGGGGGAGAAGTAAACTCATCGAGTAAACTCGATGAGTTTACCTACCTGGAACGGGTGATTATTATCCGGAGGAATGTGTGCTGTTAACCGGGAGTGTTATGAGGGAGTCGGTCGGCCGAGCGGACAGCACGCTGGACTTGTGATCCTGTGGTCCCGGGTTCGATCCCGGGCGCCGACGAGAAACAATGGGCAGAGTTTCTTTCACCCTATGCCCCTGTTACCTATCAGTAAATAGGTACCTGGGTGTTAGTCAGCTGTCACGGGCTGCTTCCTGGGGGTGGAGGCCTGGTCGAAGACCGGGCCGCGGGGACACTAAAGCCCCGAAATCATCTCAAGATAACCTCAAGATAACCTTATGAGGGAGGCAGCCGCCAAAACAAAGAAACTCCTGGTTAGGAAAAGAAAATAAGACTGAACATGGCTGGAGGCCGGGAAGGAGTTTGAGATATATACAAGAGTTGTTACATTCTTGTACAGTAGCGTTTCGGGCAAGTCCTTAATCCTATGGTCCCTGGAATACGATCCCCTGCCGCGAAGAATCGTTTTTTCATCCAAGTACACATTTTACTGTTGCGTTAAACAGAGGCTACAGTTAAGGAATTGCGCCCAGTAAATCCTCCCCGGCCAGGATACGAACCCATGACATAGCGCTCGCGGAACGCCAGGCGAGTGTCTTACCACTACACCACGGAGACTGCTGAATGGTATCATGGTGACTGCTGAGTGGTGGTACCAACGCTGACGTCCACTTACGTGTGATACAACTATGATGAAAATATTTTGGAGCAATGCACGGGAATTGAAAACGCATCCCAGAGTCCCCAAATGCACGCATTGCCCACTATAGACCACGATGGACGTCACACCATCACTACCTGAAGTTCTACTGAACCTATAAGGGATTTGGAAGACACTTATCGGAACCCAAATTCAATTTTTACATGTTTTCTCATATTTTTTCATCACATGAGTTAAAAGAGTAGACAACGTCTTGGAGATATGTGGAGTGAATTTTTTTTAAGGATATTCCTGCGTGGGCCGTAAACCTCTAGCTGGTTATCTTGAGGTTATCTTGAGATGATTTCGGGGCTTTAGTGTCCCCGCGGCCCGGTCTTCGACCAGGCCTCCACCCCCAGGAAGCAGCCTGTGACAGCTGACTAACACCCAGGTACCTATTTTACTGCTAGGTAACAGGGCCCACTTAGTGTTATAGCATCAATAGGGAGGAGAATGTACAGAGATGGTGATGACATGTTGAACAAATGGATATAAGCAGAGTAGAGAGTTTGTATTGAAGTTGATTATAGGAGATGAGGAAGAGAGGAGTGAGTATGATCAATGCATGGGATGGGGTAACGGCCAGGTCGAAGCAGTGTGTAACAAGGGGTTTAATACAATCATACATACAGTAATGTACTATACATTACCATGTACAATAAGCACTGAACCCCTGGTCTTACCTGGTTGATACCTGGTTGATGGGGTTCTGGGAGTTCTTCTACTCCCCAAGCCCGGCCCGAGGCCAGGCTTGACTTGTGAGAGTTTGGTCCACCAGGCTGTTGCTTGGAGCGGCCCGCAGGCCCACATACCCACCACAGCCCGGTTGGTCCGGCACTCCTTGGAGGAATAAATCTAGTTTCCTCTTGAAGATGAAGATGTTACCAAGCTGAGGTACTGCCTGGGTTAATGCCTTTTATCCATGATACCTTTTATCCATATCCATCGTGATTGATATGATGAATGGATGCGATACGTTAGTTTGTTTATTATTTAATATCTCTAACGTACATATTTTTTTGCAGTGATATTCCTGCACGGGCCCTATGCCTTTGGCTGGTCCACTAAGGGTTGCTTGTTTCTGTTTTACTTGGGCGGAGTATGAGTATTTATGACTCGTATGGTGGCTTTAGTAAGATTTTGCCATATGTGTTTAACAATTTCTTCTGCTCTGTTGAATCTAAGTTGAAATCTTAATGAGTTTGTAACTGTAACGTACATATGCTGTATTACTCTTGAGGTTATCTTGAGATGATTTCGGGGCTTTAGTGTCCCCGCGGCCCGGTCCTCGACCAGGCCTCCACCCCCAGGAAGCAGCCCGTGACAGCTGACTAACTCCCAGGTACCTATTTACTGCTAGGTAACAGGGGCATTTAGGGTGAAAGAAACTTTGCCCATTTGTTTCTGCCTCGTGCGGGAATCGAACCCGCGCCACAGAATTACGAGTCCTGCGCGCTATCCACCAGGCTACGAGGCCCCTTTTGTCTCCAAGTTAGTTCCTCCTTGTATCATGAAAGTGGGGAAAATAGTAATGAATCTGTATATATGTGTGTGTCAACTGTAATAAGAGAAATATAGTTGCTCCAAATTCTGTGGAGTTCTATTGCAGGCAATTAGCTGTTTCTGTTAATTCCAGATAACTTCTCCCCAATAATTCCACATTCCAACAGGTTCTCCAATAATCCTATGTGCACAAATTGCAGCTGATACTTGTTTCTAAGGTTTCCTGGAATGTCTCAGGACAGCTGCAAGTAACCAGCAAGGTGATGGTTGTCGGAAAAACCGACACCATTTACTAGCATTAAATACAATACGCAGATAATATTGCTGCGGTTTTGTGCCTATAAATGAATTCATAGAAAATGAGATTGCAGTGGAGATTTTCTTAGAAGAAAATGGAGATATTATTGTTATATGTCACCATTAAATTCACTAGTTAATAATATTGGAAATTCTTCTTAAAGCATCAGTCTCTGGACTGTAAATATCTTAAAAACATTTCCCTTGAGCAAATTTAATTATCAGTACTAAACTAGACTAAATGTGGGCCCTCATTCCACTTTTTTTGGGGGGCCCTCATTCCACTTTTTTTTTTTTTTTTTTTTGAGATATATAGAAGAGTTGTTACATTCTTGTACAGCCACTAGTACGCGTAGCGTTTCGGGCAAGTCCTTAATCCTATGGTCCCTGGAATACGATCCCCTGCCGCGAAAAATCGTTTTTTCATCCAAGTACACATTTTACTGTTGCGTTAAACAGAGGCTACAGTTAAGGAATTGCGCCCAGTAAATCCTCCCCGGCCAGGATAATCGTTTAATCGATAATCGATAACTTCTTGATAAGACGCATCTGGTGAACAGCTGATGCATCAGTGGGAGAGGAGCCAGCGGGCCATATTAATTTAAATTCAATGTAAACAAAGTCTCGTTGAAGCAGAACAGCTCCAACGACAGCTTGGCGCTCTCCCCCTGATTCCCTTCCCTTCGCTTTCGACGCAGTTTTACGGGGCCAAAAATGTCCCGTCGTCAGCACGATCTTCGTCTACAAAAATGGAAGTGTTCTTTATCCAAGAACCCGTTAAATCTTATTCATTTCAGGCCAGTAATGTTAGGTAACAGTCTCCGTGGTGTAGTGGTAAGACACTCGCCTGGCGTTCCGCGAGCGCTATGTCATGGGTTCGTATCCTGGCCGGGGAGGATTTACTGGGCGCAATTCCTTAACTGTAGCCTCTGTTTAACGCAACAGTAAAATGTGTACTTGGATGAAAAAACGATTCTTCGCGGCAGGGGATCGTATTCCAGGGACCATAGGATTAAGGACTTGCCCGAAACGCTACGCGTACTAGTGGCTGTACAAGAATGTAACAACTCTTGTATATATCTCAAAAAAAAAAAAAAACCTGCCGCTGGATATACAACCCACGCTTGCTGGAACCAATAATAATCGACGCTTCATCACTGATATTGCCAGAAGTGAAATAGGTCTAGATGATAACTATGATATAACTCCCTTCGAAATAATAAAACACTCAGGAAAGGTAGGGCTACATATCATAGCGAGGATGAGATAATAGTGTTGGGGGCCTCGTAGCCTGGTGGATAGCGCGCAGGACTCGTAATTCTGTGGCACGGGTTCGATTCCCGCACGAGGCAGAAACAAATGGGCAAAGTTTCTTCCACCCTGAATGCCCCTGTTACCTAGCAGTAAATAGGTACCTGGGAGTTAGTCAGCTGTCACGGGCTGCTTCCTGGGGGTGGAGGCCTGGTCGAGGACCGGGCCGCGGGGACACTAAAGCCCCGAAATCATCTCAAGATACCATACTATGAGGGTCCTGCCTAAGCGGCCACATTGTCCTCTGCTAGAACCATCTTACTAGTTCGCTGGACCTCTCACATAGGTCCGTTGAGGAAAAGTTGAGAGACTACTGAGACAACGTGTTGAGGAATACACAGTTGAGTGTATTGAGAGGCCTGTGGCTCCAGCAGCTGAGAGATCTGTGACTCCAGCAGCTGAGAGACCTGTGGCTCCACCAGCTGAGAGGCCTGTGGCTCCACCAGCTGAGAGGCCTGTGGCTCCAGCAGCTGAGAGACAAGTGGCTCCAGCAGCTGAGAGACCTGTGGATCCACCAGCTGAGAGACCTGTGACTCCAGCAGCTGAGAGACAAGTGGATCCAGCAGCTGAGAGACCTGTGACTCAGGCAGCTGAGAGACCTGTGGCTCCAGCAGTTGAGAGACCTGTGGCTCCACCAGCTGAACTGCCAAAACGTCTCATCTACGAGAGGAGTTGTCCCTCCCCAGTGTTAAAAGCAGAATTAAGGAACTGAATGCCTAGCTTGCAATTAGGATAGCCAGAGATCCCCATTACAATGATATTGCCAAGAAAAAACATCGAAACACACATCGTTCTTCAGAAAAAAAAGCCATTCACTGAACTTAAAATGTTGTACTGCCGTGTCTTGAAGTAGCAGCTGACCTGATACATTGAGGAAAAGATGCAGTGAAGCAGATTCCGTTGTCTGATACTACAATAAGTCGTCAGTCTGTGATGTTAGCAGATGACCTGAAGGAACAGCTTGTTAAAAAATTGCGTCTAGTCGCTTCGTTTGGCATTCAACTGGATGAAACCACAGACTTAGGAGGAGAAGCACAGCTGATTGTTTACTCTCGGTTTCCAGACTTAGAAGAGAAAACCCCATTGTTGAACATTATTTGTGCGTCTGCACAAATGCGTCTGAATGGCATACTTAATGTTATCTTGTATATTCTGAGCCTCTTAGTTTGAGATGAGGTGTGCAAATATATGGATGAATAAGTAAAAGTTAAATACAAAATAAGAGAAACTTTTTTTCTGTTTACATAGTCATAGAAATGAGATACGAAACATAGATTTTAAATATTAAAAACGTGAGATTTTTCATGAGACTTTTTCGGGGTGGGGTGGACGACATTTTATTTTATTTTATTTTATTTTATTTTATTCAAAAAAGGTTAAAGACTACTGCTCTAGGGTAAAGTAAAGTTAACGGTGTCTTCCTGTCACACTGCTTAGTAGGTGTTAAGATCTTGGTGGAATGACAGGATGGTGGCAGCATTAAGTATCTCTTAAGCTATCTCTACCTCTTTACATTCCTACTCCTATCCCCTACTCACAACTAACATTCACAACTCAAAACTACAACATGCAACAGTATAATACACTGGCCCTGTTATTAAAATATTTCTTGTTTCCCACAAGAAGGAATTGTAAATTTTACATGGTATGTGTGGGAAATTTTTACCCACTATATCTAATAATCATCTAAGAAATGTATAATTTCTATATCATTTCTATATCATATCAAAATCATATCTAAATCGTATCAAAATCATATTAGAATCATTAAAGATTCATTATAAAGCTTGATCCTAGATGACAATGTCACCATGAACGCGTACGCTACAGGTCTCTATTGATGCCTACGTGACTTTGTGCATGATCTCTCAAGGATCCAGAAGCTTCTAGAAGGATTTGTTAATTAAAAAACTATTGGAACATTTATTCAACATCCGGTAGGGATAAAATCGAATCCTTAATAAGAATCAGTGGTACTTACAAGTACTACTAATAATCTTTATATCCTATATCTAATTATATTATAATCACATCTTATCTCAATCATAAGTCTAGACTGTAAAAATAATCAATCAATATTCATAGAAGGCTACCGTGCTCAGGGAGCATGGCAGGGCGATGGGGGGGAGTGAAGCGCCCACCAAGAGAGCCTGGGGAACTTCGTGTTTGTTTACAACTGAGTGAACAAGTGACGGATCCTTAGCAAACATTACCAGCTCAAGGACACCTTATCTAGTTATCTTTATCACCAGTGAACACTCTCTAGAACTGGGGGAGTACCTGGACAATATCTACAAGGAAAATCCTAGAACATTTATATAAAATAAGAGTGTATAGTGGAGATCACAGTGAGACGGTTTCCTCCACCTTCATTCTTAATCTTTATCAACTATCATTCTTCTGCAACTGCAGGGACAATCATGTAGCAACGCTACCAGATCATCATATAGCAACGCTGTGACAAAATATCGTGCCCAAACTCAACAAGAGAGAGTTAATCAGTCTGGCACCTTGTCAGACAAGGCACCCCAACTGGCAGAGAAGTATATTGAAGGTTATTTGGTATATGATTGGCCAATTGTAGGCTTGTGTGACTTTAATATCCTATAAATCTGTCTGTTGGTTAAAAAGCGAGGCAACGCCTTATTTTTCAGTACGTTTATTAAAATTGTAGTGTAGCTGTGAATCTTATCCAGCACTAGACTCGTGAGTGTCCATTGTGTCAGAAAAGAATTCAGCCGCAATAAGTAAAGAACCTCATAAGTGTCCATAGTGTTGGAAGAGATTCAGTCAAGCTAACTGTACCTAATATAAATTGAATATAAATACATTGCATATATACTTGAATATATAAATTAAGTTATCAATTGCTTGCTTAGTTATTTTTAAGTTATCATATAAGTTCATTTAATTGAATGATTTCTAGTACTTAGTTAACAGTATTTAGACTACATTTAAGGTCATTTATTATACTTTTACAATTTAATTTGTTGTTTATAGTATAAGTATATATTGGCTGTTAATAGTTAAGGTGCTAGGTTAGACTATGTATGTTTAAATCCCTGATTTAAACAGAGCCAGTGTTCAGTCATATAACTGAATTTATTAAATCTTATCCTTGTATAAAATACAAGCTGATGTGAGATCCCTGTCTACAGGTGGACTGGAACTTCTATCAACTAATTCATTCACCCCACCTGTCCCTTACAGCCCACAATCTGTCATTAGGAAAAGAGGAGCTAGGATTTACAACCCTAGCTAGAGATTTTAATTGAATTAATTTGCAGACAGTAAATTTTTAATTTGGTTCAGTACAAGTCCCTGGTAGTCTCCTCTTATATCAATCCCAGCAGGTTTTTCCCACAGTATGAGTTTTCTCACGAGACTAAAGGCCAAACAAATGTAAAACAAATTATATATGAAGTGGTGGATGCTTTATAAGTTCTTCATTCAGAAGAATGAAGCATTCAGAAGTTAAATTATGTTTTAACCTTGATAAAGATTTAATTGGTGGCAAGAATATCCCAAGGAATAATTAACAATAAATATTCACTGAAAGATCTATGCAACGAAATTGAGTTATGTATTACTAATACATATTGTAAACATTATAATCTGCATTATAATACATGATGCAGAATATACGATGAAATTTCACCACAAAGTTTCATTGAATATAAGCGTGTTGAGAAATGTGTTTAAATATCTGGAGGTTAGTCTGATCACATGGTGGTGCTGAGACAAGATTAAGTAGGGAAAAGGATTAAAGAGGTAAAAATACTCCATGCTGAGGAGATGAGTGAAGAGAAGCAGTAGTAGATGATCACAAAAGGAGAGCTCGTAGTGATCTTGATGGAAGAAATTATGAACAATGAGACCTTAGTGACATGTGGGATGTATACAAGAAGAGTGTTGTTATGGAGGCCAAGAAAGTGAGTTGAGCTGTACAAACAGACCCAACAATGACAGGAACTGCTAAGTGGAATAAGGAAGAAACAAGAACAGTTGATGATAAAAAATATGTATATTTTATGAATATTAAGTGAACGAAACAGAGGCAAGAAATGGGAATAAGTGATATGTGAAACGAATATAGAAACAGAAAAACGGAGAACAGAATGAGGAGATAGGATAAAAATTTAAGAAAATTATTCAGAAAACAACAAACGCTTTTAAAAAAAAAGTAATGAGGTGATGTAATGACATCAGTGGGCAGGAAAATGCGAATGTTAAAGATAGACACGACAGAATGCTTGATAATGAAATGGAAAGTAAAAATAGTCAAAGATTGTACTTTGAAAGTGTAATGGGTGAAACCGATGAATGAGGTGTTGAAGATATATACATAATTGTTTTAATGTTATGAACAAAACGGAATGGAGTGTTTGCGGATAATTTATTAGAAAGCCTGGAATAGATAATTTATTAGAAAGCCTGGAATAGTGGAATAGTGGCTTGGAATAGATAATTTATTAGAAAGCCTGGAATAGTGGAATAGTGGCTTGGAATAGATAATTTATTAGAAAGCCTGGAAAGCCATCATGCGCCAGAGGATTGGAAAAGAACAGGGATTATACCACTGAATGAAAAAAGGAGAATGTGGCAAATATAAGAATTATAGAGACATAAGTTTATTAAGTGAAAGGCCCGATATTGACTGGACGAGTACACAAAAATTACAGAGGAATCGATGAATGATGAGTCAGGTGGGCTCCGTGGCGTAAGAGGGCGTGTGGATCAGATATTTCATTGAGACAGCTTGTAGAGAAGACAGGTATACAAGTTTGAAAGGTTTATGTGGTGAATATGGGCAAAGAAAAACATGTTTCTGTCCAGAATACTATGCATGTTAGTGTGTGTGTCTTGTTTCTGCGTGTGTCTTGACTCCGTTTGAGTCTTGATTCCGTGTGAGTCTTGATTCCGTGTGAGTCTTGATTCCGTGTGTGTCTTGTTTCCGCGTGTGTCTTGACTCCGTTTGAGTCTTGATTCCGTGTGAGTCTTGATTCCGTGTGAGTCTTGATTCCGTGTGTGTCTTGTTTCCGCGTGTGTCTTGACTCCGTTTGAGTCTTGATTCCGTGTGAGTCTTGATTCCGTGTGAGTCTTGATTCCGTGTGAGTCTTGATTCCGTGTGTGTCTTGTTTCCGCGTGTGTCTTGACTCCGTTTGAGTCTTGATTCCGTGTGAGTCTTGATTCCGTGTGAGTCTTGATTCCGTGTGTGTCTTGTTTCCGCGTGTGTCTTGACTCCGTTTGAGTCTTGATTCCGTGTGAGTCTTGATTCCGTGTGAGTCTTGATTCCGCATGTGACTGCATGTTAGTGGTTTTGCAAGAATTTAAAAACACCAGTATTACGTACTCTCACAAACCCATTGTACTTTCTTGTAAACAAATACATAATAAAGGTGACAAAATCAAGAGAGAAGAGCATGTATACAGTTAGGTTTTTTATGTTCAGTGATGCTAATTTTCTATGTAAGAATGTGAAAAGAATTTTGCAAGAATGTAAAAACTCTTGTATATATAGATAACCAAATAAGAACTGTAGAAAAGAGTGCATGTAAAGGCTGTCAGTATTCTCGTGACTGGTTAATGATTAATATTGATGTCTACCTGGATTGTGTGATAGTCATTTGGTCATTCTTTTCATACATGAATGACGTCTTGAAGGAGTTTAAGATAAGAATGTTGGTGACGGGTGCAAACGAAGTGAATATGGGTAATATTGGTATAGATTTTCAAGAAGAAAGTAAAATAAAATAAAACATTGTTAAAAATTCTATTGACGTGTATTGAAGAATGTCGAAAGTGAACGTGGACAACAATCGACTTGAGAATGGTCCAGGACGGACCGAAACGTCGTCGTCCCTTCACCTTCTAGTGTGTGTGGTCTTGTCAACATACTTTAGCTACGTTATTGTGACTCATCGCCTGCACAACAATTAAGTTATGGTAGTGGAGAGAGAAGATATTCCTACGCATGAAATAAACATAAATGATGAAGAGGGGGAGAAGTAAACTCATCGAGTAAACTCGATGAGTTTACCTACCTGGAACGGGTGATTATTATCCGGAGGAATGTGTGCTGTTAACCGGGAGTGTTATGAGGGAGTCGGTCGGCCGAGCGGACAGCACGCTGGACTTGTGATCCTGTGGTCCCGGGTTCGATCCCGGGCGCCGACGAGAAACAATGGGCAAAGTTTCTTTCACCCTATGCCCCTGTTACCTATCAGTAAATAGGTACCTGGGTGTTAGTCAGCTGTCACGGGCTGCTTCCTGGGGGTGGAGGCCTGGTCGAAGACCGGGCCGCGGGGACACTAAAGCCCCGAAATCATCTCAAGATAACCTCAAGATAACCTTATGAGGGAGGCAGCCGCCAAAACAAAGAAACTCCTGGTTAGGAAAAGAAAATAAGACTGAACATGGCTGGAGGCCGGGAAGGAGTTTGAGATATATACAAGAGTTGTTACATTCTTGTACAGCCACTAGTACGCGTAGCGTTTCGGGCAAGTCCTTAATCCTATGGTCCCTGGAATACGATCCCCTGCCGCGAAGAATCGTTGTTACATCCAAGTACACATTTTACTGTTGCGTTAAACAGAGGCTACAGTTAAGGAATTGCGCCCAGTAAATCCTCCCCGGCCAGGATACGAACCCATGACATAGCGCTCGCGGAACGCCAGGCGAGTGTCTTACCACTACACCACGGAGACTGCTGAATGGTATCATGGTGACTGCTGAGTGGTGGTACCAACGCTGACGTCCACTTACGTGTGATACAACTATGATGAAAATATTTTGGAGCAATGCACGGGAATTGAAAACGCATCCCAGAGTCCCCAAATGCACGCATTGCCCACTATAGACCACGATGGACGTCACACCATCACTACCTGAAGTTCTACTGAACCTATAAGGGATTTGGAAGACACTTATCGGAACCCAAATTCAATTTTTACATGTTTTCTCATATTTTTTCATCACATGAGTTAAAAGAGTAGACAACGTCTTGGAGATATGTGGAGTGAATTTTTTTTAAGGATATTCCTGCGTGGGCCGTAAACCTCTAGCTGGTTATCTTGAGGTTATCTTGAGATGATTTCGGGGCTTTAGTGTCCCCGCGGCCCGGTCTTCGACCAGGCCTCCACCCCCAGGAAGCAGCCTGTGACAGCTGACTAACACCCAGGTACCTATTTTACTGCTAGGTAACAGGGCCCACTTAGTGTTATAGCATCAATAGGGAGGAGAATGTACAGAGATGGTGATGACATGTTGAACAAATGGATATAAGCAGAGTAGAGAGTTTGTATTGAAGTTGATTATAGGAGATGAGGAAGAGAGGAGTGAGTATGATCAATGCATGGGATGGGGTAACGGCCAGGTCGAAGCAGTGTGTAACAAGGGGTTTAATACAATCATACATACAGTAATGTACTATACATTACCATGTACAATAAGCACTGAACGCCTGGTCTTACCAAGCTGTGGTAATGCCTGGGTTAATGCCTTTTATCCATGATACCTTTTATCCATATCCATCGTGATTGATATGATGAATGGATGCGATACGTTAGTTTGTTTATTATTTAATATCTCTAACGTACATATTTTTTTGCAGTGATATTCCTGCACGGGCCCTATGCCTTTGGCTGGTCCACTAAGGGTTGCTTGTTTCTGTTTTACTTGGGCGGAGTATGAGTATTTATGACTCGTATGGTGGCTTTAGTAAGATTTTGCCATATGTGTTTAACAATTTCTTCTGCTCTGTTGAATCTAAGTTGAAATCTTAATGAGTTTGTAACTGTAACGTACATATGCTGTATTACTCTTGAGGTTATCTTGAGATGATTTCGGGGCTTTAGTGTCCCCGCGGCCCGGTCCTCGACCAGGCCTCCACCCCCAGGAAGCAGCCCGTGACAGTTGACTAACTCCCAGGTACCTATTTACTGCTAGGTAACAGGGGCATTTAGGGTGAAAGAAACTTTGCCCATTTGTTTCTGCCTCGTGCGGGAATCGAACCCGCGCCACAGAATTACGAGTCCTGCGCGCTATCCACCAGGCTACGAGGCCCCTTTTGTCTCCAAGTTAGTTCCTCCTTGTATCATGAAAGTGGTAAAAATAGTAATGAATCTGTATATATGTGTGTGGCAACGGTAATAAGAGTAATATAGTTGCTCCAAATTCTGTGGAGTTCTATTGCAGGCAATTAGCTGTTTCTGTTAATTCCAGATAACTTCTCCCCAATAATTCCACATTCCAACAGGTTCTCCAATAATCCTATGTGCACAAATTGCAGCTGATACTTGTTTCTAAGGTTTCCTGGAATGTCTCAGGACAGCTGCAAGTAACCAGCAAGGTGATGGTTGTCGGAAAAACCGACACCATTTACTAGCATTAAATACAATACGCAGATAATATTGCTGCGGTTTTGTGCCTATAAATGAATTCATAGAAAATGAGATTGCAGTGGAGATTTTCTTAGAAGAAAATGGAGATATTATTGTTATATGTCACCATTAAATTCACTAGTTAATAATATTGGAAATTCTTTTTAAAGCATCAGTCTCTGGACTGTAAATATCTTAAAAACATTTCCCTTGAGCAAATTTAATTATCAGTACTAAACTAGACTAAATGTGGGCCCTCATTCCACTTTTTTTTGGGGGCCCTCATTCCACTTTTTTTTTGGGGGCCCTCATTCCACTTTTTTTTTGGGGGCCCTCATTCCATTTTTTTTTTTTTTTTTTTTTTTGAGATATATACAAGAGTTGTTACATTCTTGTACAGCCACTAGTACGCGTAGCGTTTCGGGCAAGTCCTTAATCCTATGGTCCCTGGAATACGATCCCCTGCCGCGAAGAATCGTTTTTTCATCCAAGTACACATTTTACTGTTGCGTTAAACAGAGGCTACACTTAAGGAATTGCGCCCAGTAAATCCTCCCCGGCCAGGATAATCGTTTAATCGATAATCGATAACTTCTTGATAAGACGCATCTGGTGAACAGCTGATGCATCAATGGGAGAGGAGCCAGCAATATTAATTTAAATTCAATGTAAACAAAGTCTCGTTGAAGCAGAACAGCTCCAACGACAGCTTGGCGCTCTCCCCCTGATTCCCTTCCCTTCGCTTTCGACGCAGTTTTACGGGGCCAAAAATGTCCCGTCGTCAGCACGATCTTCGTCTACAAAAATGGAAGTGTTCTTTATCCAAGAACCCGTTAAATCTTATTCATTTCAGGCCAGTAATGTTAGGTAACAGTCTCCGTGGTGTAGTGGTAAGACACTCGCCTGGCGTTCCGCGAGCGCTATGTCATGGGTTCGTATCCTGGCCGGGGAGGATTTACTGGGCGCAATTCCTTAACTGTAGCCTCTGTTTAACGCAACAGTAAAATGTGTACTTGGTTGTAACAACGATTCTTCGCGGCGGGGATCGTATTCCAGGGACCATAGGATTAAGGACTTGCCCGAAACGCTACGCGTACTAGTGGCTCTACAAGAATGTAACAACTCTTGTATATATCTCAAAAAAAAAAAAAGGTAGAGGTTGGTATACCGGTGAGAACGCATGGCGAGGAACCCAAACAGGTTAAATGTTACTTAAATCTTATCAAATAAACTATAATATTTCCCCTGATATAGCTGTCATATATAGGGGCCTCGTAGCCTGGTGGATAGCGCGCAGGACTCGTAATTCTGTGGCGCGGGTTCGATTCCCGCACGAGGCAGAAACAAATGGGCAAAGTTTCTTTCACCCTGAATGCCCCTGTTACCTAGCAGTAAATAGGTACCTGGGTGTTAGTCAGCTGTCACGGGCTGCTTCCTGGGGGTGGAGGCCTGGTCGAGGACCGGGCCGCGGGGACACTAAAGCCCCGAAATCATCTCAAGATAACCTCAAGATATAAGTTACGATTATTTGTGTGTGTGTATCGTTTCACAGGTGAAATTGGAAGGGGAAGAAGTTATGACAATTAACTGGTATAACACGTAAGATGTGATGACGCCTCATCCACGAGGAGTCTCGGTTGGCTTGTTCATCCGTGTTCATATCGGGTTGACCAGGCCATAACAATTATACAGATAAGCTGTATTGGTTTTTAATTTTAGCTAATTATCAGTTGTAATTTAACACCTAGTAATATGGTAGTGAATGTCTACCAATCAATAATTTCACTTGATAGACTATATATATGTAAATAATTACCCCCCCCCCCAGAATGTGTTAGAAACGATGTGTAGGAATAAATTCATACAGTCCACTTTAAGCATCATACAGTCCACTTTAAGCATCATACAGTCCACTTTAAGCATCATACAGTCCACTTTAAGCATCATACAGTCCACTTTAAGCATCATACAGTCCACTTTAAGCATCATACAGTCCACTTTAAGCATCATACAGTCCACTTTAAGCATCATACAGTCCACTTTAAGCATCATACAGTCCACTGTAAGCATCATACAGTCCACTTTAAGCATCATACAGTCCACTTTAAGCATCATACAGTCCACTTTAAGCATCATACAGTCCACTTTAAGCATCATACAGTCCACTTTAAGCATCATACAGTCTACTTTAAGCATCATACAGTCCACTTTAAGCATCATACAGTCCACTTTAAGCATCATACAGTCCACTTTAAGCATCATACAGTCCACTTTAAGCATCATACAGTCCACTTTAAGCATCATACAGTCCACTTTAAGGGGGCGTCTGGTTATTATAATGAAAGTTGTTCAATGTCAACCAATATTATTTTTCTAGTTGTATATGAAAAGTGCTTAAATTGTCCCAAGTTTCAGTACTGCAGCGTAAATAGAAAGGGAGTTTTTTTTTTTTTTTTTTTTTCTTGAACGTTTTTTACACATTTTCAAGACCACACTTCAGAACACACGTTTCAGATAAAATTATTCTGTGACACTTTTCTGACACATTAGCATATAATAAAGGATTTGGGGATTTAGAATTTCCAAAATATCTTTAGTTTTCCTAATACAAATGTTCAAAGTTCCCAAAAATTTTTTTGCAAATATGGCATGTTTATTGCTATTATAAAATCAATAAATGAACTTAGAGAAAAATGAAAGCCCCCCAATGTAGAGACATGCCCTCCACATATACTGTGTAAGTTTCATGTAAATTGAATAAGAAAAGAATGAGTTTTGTAAACGTTTGTGTCAATTGAAAAAAAAACAGAAATGAATAAAGTCTAAGGTTCTAAAATCTGTGGCTGGGGTTGACATCAACCAATTTTCTCCAAAATTGGCATCCTTACAGATAGGCTTACGTACAGTCAGGTGTGTAAGTTTGATGCAAATCGCCCCAAAAAAAATGAAAAAAAAAAATATTTAAAAAAAAAAAAGAAAAAAAATCCTTTTTTTTTTTTTTTCCTTAAAGTTTTTTTCCAATTAAACTAATAATAATATTTGTTTAATATATGCTATTGTGATAGCAAAGAGTTGTACTTATGATTTCAGTTGACACTTTTGATTGATAATCGATTTTGACCATTTTTGCATAATTTTCACAACTACTTCAATATTTTTTTTCTCCCTTCCTATTTATGCTACAATGCTGAAACTTGGACCAGATGAAACACTTTTCATATAGAACTTGTCAAAAAAGTTTGATTGAAATCGAATGAGTTTTCATTTTTGCATTTTTGGACCCAGATGCCAACCAGACGCCCCCTTAAGCATCATACAGTCCACTTTAAGCATCATACAGTCCACTTTAAGCATCATACAGTCCACTTTAAGCATCATACAGTCTACTTTAAGCATCATACAGTCCACTTTAAGCATCATACAGTCCACTTTAAGCATCATACAGTCCACTTTAAGCATCATACAGTCCACTTTAAGCATCATACAGTCCACTTTAAGCATCATACAGTCCACTTTAAGCATCATACAGTCCACTTTAAGCATCATACAGTCCACTTTAAGCATCATACAGTCCACTTTAAGCATCATACAGTCCACTTTAAGCATCATACAGTCTACTTTAAGCATCATACAGTCCACTTTAAGCATCATACAGTCCACTTTAAGCATCATACAGTCCACTTTAAGCATCATACAGTCCACTTTAAGCATCATACAGTCCACTTTAAGCATCATACAGTCCACTTTAAGCATCATACAGTCCACTTTAAGCATCATACAGTCTACTTTAAGCATCATACAGTCCACTTTAAGCATCATACAGTCCACTTTAAGCATCATACAGTCCACTTTAAGCATCATACAGTCCACTTTAAGCATCATACAGTCCGCTATGGAAATAAATTAATGTAAGAAATAAATTACTATAAAAACTAATATAAATTAATAAATTGCTAAATAAATAAATCCCACAAGTCAGTATTCCCCACAATGGTCAACTTGCCAAGTCAGAGGAAACATGGAATGTAAGTTGTCAAGAACGGAGCGTTGTGAGGCGTTGTGAGGCGTTGTGAGGCGTTGTGAGGCTAACTCAGCAGTAGTTGAGGGACAAATGCTCGGTATATATATACTGTGGATCTTGTTTAACATCATCGACATTCACCAGCAACACTGTAACACTCAACGAGTCTTGTTCCAACTCTCACAAGACGCTACAGCCTGGCTACAGCAACACCAGCCATACTCCAGTTACCTGCTCTCATCCCGCACTCCAGCTCTCTACCCCTCCGGCCTCGCTCAAGCTCTCTGCTCGCGGCTCCAGGCCGCGCACAAGCATCCTCATCTTAACTATCACGACGTTTCTTTACATTTCCAACATCCGACTGCTGAGTTCAAGACTACATTAAATAAACGCTTAAAACCACTGTACTCTTTGAAATTCGTCACCAAAAATCGTCTACATTGCATATGCACGGCAGCTAAATTGTCCAATTAAAAATAAATGATTCAGATAGTTGGTCAATATTCATGTGGAAACTACATAATCTAGTGTAAGTTAAATAAGCTAGGTGAGCATTAATTAATTGTCAGTTAAACGCTCCAAGTGGCAGTTTAAGAGTCTTCAAGAAGACCTCGGACCAGATTCACGAAAACACTTAAGCAAGCACTTACGAACCTGTACATCTTATCTCAATCTTTGGCAGCTTTGTTTACAATTATTAAACAGTTAATGAGCTCTGAAGCACCAGGAGGCTGTTTATAACAATAACAACAGTTGAATGGGAAGTTTTCATGCTTGTAAACTGTTTAATAAATGTAACCAAGGCGGTCAAAGATTGAGGAAAGATGTACACGTTTGTAAGTGCTTTCGTAAGTGCTTTCGTGAATCTGGGCCCTCGGCTGCTGTTCTCACCGTTTGTGTGTGTTCACTGGGCGCGGGGTGGGAGAGCTGCTTGTGGAGCCACCAGGCTACGTGGTGCTGGCCGTACAGCTGCGCCATGTCCTCTGCGGTGCGTCCGTCGGTGTTCTGGGCTCTGTGACACACACTCCTCCCCACCAACCACTGCACCGTCCGTAGACGGCCCCCGCTGGCCGCGCTGTGAAGTGCGTTCCCTCCCAGTCTTTCAACAGCCTGGAGGTCACATCCTCGGCTCTCTAGTAATTCCAAGACAGGTATCTGGCCTCGTGATGCGGCGTAATGAATGGCGCGGTTTCCTGAGTCAGTAATAATAATAATGCACAGAGAGTAATCACACTAACGTAACTGCATCAGTGAGAAAGTCTATAGGAGCCGTGATGAGGGTTCGAACTTATGTGGTGGGTGCTCCCACGCACACTCCCTAGACAACTAGACCACAACATGGTATAATGATTGCAACCTGGAGTTCTAATGAACACACAAGGGTTTCCTGAGGCTTCCACTGAAGCTGGACAAGGATCTTCATACGCAATCCGCCCCCGCCCCCCACTCCCCCCCCCCACTCCATACATGCGGGGGGGGGGGGGGAATTGTGTGAAAATCCTGGTCTGGCCTCAGGGAAGCCTCAGGAAACCCTCGTGTGTTCATTAGAATTCCAGGTTGCAATCCAAATACCATGACATGGTCTAGGCATCTATATAGCGTGTTTGTGGCAACACCCACCGCATTGGTTCGAATCCTCATCACGGCTCCAATGGATTTTCTCAATAATTATATTAACAATACAAATAATAAAATTACAAATAATAATAATAATAACTATGATAATTACAATAACAATTACAGCAACCGGAGAAATAGTTATGCAATACTAGTACAAAATTGAATAAATTCAGTATTATTAGATTTATTAGATTTGTTATAATTATTATTAGATTTATTGAATCTGTTAGAGAAAACAAATAGGGGTGTGACCTTTCTTTAAGAAGGGACAATGGGGCTAACCCCGACCCACCTCTGACAGTCACTATCTAGAGGTTATCTTGAGATGATTTTGGGGCTTTTAGTGTCCCCGCGGCCCGGTCCTCGACCAGGCCTCCACCCCCAGGAAGCAGCCCGTGACAGCTGACTAACTCCCAGGTACCTATTTACTGCTAGGTAACAGGGGCATTCAGGGTGAAAGAAACTTTGCCCATTTGTTTCTGCCTCGTGCGGGAATCGAACCCGCGCCACAGAATTACGAGTCCTGCGCGCTATCCACCAGGCTACGAGGCCACTCCCACTATAGCTCTACCAGTCACCGCCAAAGTGTAATAAGGTTAGCCCTAGCTCCTGGCTCCCAACCTTGCACACAGAGAAACAAGCAAACATTGTATTTTATTGATATAAACGTTTTAATAGTAAGTAATAAAAAGGAGGTAGAGTATTATGGATTCCCATACCAGCCAAATCTTTATCAGAATGTTTGTATGTCTGTCTGCCCCAGGTTGGAGGTCAGATGAATGGAGCTACCTTGACCCACTTTTCAAAATGACACATGGGTGGTATGTGACTGGCATAGTCTGACCAGGGTCAGCCACACTGCCTTCTTTTAAGAAATGTCGGCCCCTACAGCTACCCCTTGCAATTTTGAATATGTATGAAATTTGGTGTTCGTTTTCTGTAGAGGTTTGAGCACGTTATCTTATTTTCATAATTTTCTTAATTTTTCATAATTTCATAATTTTCATATTTTTATTAATTTTCATAATTTTCAGTGTCGTCGCTACCCTGTGCTAGGTTGACGTCTAGGCCTACCTCCCACATGGACTTACTACGAAATGGGTACAGTCGGCTCTAAGGAGTTTACAACCTGGCAGTGATTATATATATATATATATATATATATATATATATATATATATATATATATATATATATATATATATATATATATATATATATATATATATATATATATATATATATATATGTCGTACCTAGTAGCCAGAACGCCCTTCTCAGCCTACTATGCAAGGCCCGATTTGCCTAATAAGCCAAGTTTTCCTGAATTAATATATTTTCTCCAATTTTTTTCTTATGAAATGATAAAGCTACCCATTTCATTATGTATGAGGTCAATTTTATTTTATTGGAGTTAAAATTAACGTAGATATATGACCAAACCTAACCAACCCTACCTAACCTAACCTAACCTATCTTTATAGGTTAGGTTAGGTTAGGTAGCTGAAAAAGTTAGGTTAGGTTAGGTTAGGTAGGTTAGGTAGTCGAAAAACAATTATTCATGAAAACTTGGCTTATTAGGCAAATCGGGCCTTGCATAGTAAGCTGAGTAGTGCGTTCTGGCTACTAGGTACGACATATATATATATATATATATATATATATATATATATATATATATATATATATATATATATATATATATATATATATATATATATATATATATATATATATATACCAACCAGCTTTTGGAAGCAATCACCTAGGTTCTAAAGTGGTGAGTAGTGTGATTTGGCCAGATATCTGGACAAACAATGACTGTTTTTGAATCAGCGCCTCGGGCAGTGAGGAAGCGGTCGCCTCCCCTTCCCTGGCGCCTGGTCAGGTGCCTAACCAGGTACCCAGGGGATTGGGAATTTTAGCCCCTATTGCCCAGTCCCCTAAAACTGTATTTCCCCTGTGCAGTTTGGACACTGTCGCACCAACGGATAACTCACCCCACTACACTGATGCCTCAGTGATCTGGTGTTATTGTTAGTACCAGTGCAGTGCTTTATATACAGTGTAGTGCAGTGCTTTATACTCCTATTAAAGCCTGTGTGTCCGTGTGTGTGTGTGTGTGTGTGTGTGTGTGTGTGTGTGTGTGTGTGTGTGTGTGTGTGTGTGTGTGTGTGTGTGTGTGTGTGTGTGTTTACTAGTTGTGTTTACTAGTTGTGTTTTTGCGGGGGTTGAGCTTTGCTCTTTCGGCCCGCCTCTCAACTGTCAATCAACTGTTTTACTAACTACTTTTTTTTTTTTCCCACACCACACACACACACACACCCCAGGAAGCAGCCCGTGACAGCTGACTAACTCCCAGGTACCTATTTACTGCTAGGTAACAGGGGCACTTAGGGTGAAAGAAACTTTGCTCATTTGTTTCTGCCTCGTGCGGGAATCGAACCCGCGCCACAGAATTACGAGTCGTGCGCGCTATCCACCAGGCTACCCCGGCCCCCTGTGTGTGTGTGTGTGTGTGTGTGTGTGTGTGTGTGTGTGTGTGTGTGTGTGTGTGTGTGTGTGTGTGTGTGTGTGTGTGTGTGTGTTTGTGTGTGTGTGTGTGTGTGTGTGCGGATAAAGTAGGTATCAGTATGGCACTCTAGAGCACCTGCCACTTTAGCTGAAACCACACTGCCAGAGAGGTACCCGCAGCAGCGTTGCCAGCTGAACATGCATAAACTTCCTCATGCTTGTATTGTGTGTGATCTACTCATCCTGTTTCTGCATTATAATTAGCAGCTGCTGTTGCTCTGGGTCCGGGCCATAGTCTGAAGTGCAACTCCGTGTTAGAAGCTGACATGTATTGTCACTTCATGTTGTGATTCTAGAAACTATAGCCATTTCCCTCCTGCCTGCTGGAGACATCCACAGTGACCCAGTTGACCCTTTCATAATACTTCAGACGCATGTGCGTCCACTTTGGCCACCACCCCGCATGACATACAGGGGCCTCGTAGCCTGGTGGATAGCGCGCAGGATTCGTCATTCTGTGGCGCGGGTTCGATTTCCGCACGAGGCAGAAACAAATGGGCAAAGTTTCTTTCACCCTGAATGCCCCTGTTACCTAGCAGTAAATAGGTACCTGGGAGTTAGTCAGCTGTCACGGGCTGCTTCCTGGTGTGTGTGTGTGTGTGTGTGTGTGTGGTGTGGAAAAAAAAAGTAGTTAGTAAACAGTTGATTGACAGTTGAGAGGCGGGCCGAAAGAGCAAAGCTCAACCCCCGTAAAAACACAACTAGTAAACACAGTTATGGGGGGGGGGGCTTTTGCTCTTCTAGCAAGGAGGCTGCTAGGGCTTAGGAGACAGAGTGCTCAGTTTCCCCGACTCACATTACTCGCCAGAGTCACTTGGTCCCACAGGAGAGGACCACGTAATGCCCACCACCGCAGGCCTTCACTCCCATCACCGAGGTGCCACTGACTCACTCTGGAAGCCCTTCAGTCAACCAAGGGGAAACTGCTATTAGCAATTCCGGCCTAGACCCACGGAGGAGTGAAGGAGGACTCAGGCTTACCTTTCCTTACAACACTTTCCCTGAGTTCTTCCTGCCAAATAAAAGTTGCAGGAATTCCTTTCCCACCTGCCTTCTCTGTTTACAACAAGGTCCCCAGCTGGGTTAATATTTCTGCACCCCAGCAATGCAGTTCAGTAGGTACACACTATGTCGCTTGTTGCCAAAGTGTTGCTACTCCTACAGCGTTGACACAGAACCGCCAGCCTAGGGTACACTTTCATAAATGTCTGTGTTGCTTTACCACTCTCCAGCCACTAAGAAACTTCTATAGAAAACTTACTGTTCACTAGGTGGGACTATAATATCCCTCGTGTATGCTCATAGAGATCAGTATGGAAGCGCACTTAAACACAAAGATAAAATATATGTGATATTTACTAACATAAACTTCATGATCACATATACAAGTAATAATGATACAGGAATGTATATAAAGAATAAATAATCTGGAGATCGTCGGCAACTCTTCTCTCACGACCTCCAGCAACTCCGTCAGCTGGGCAGATTTAAAAGAGGGTCTCACACGCCAGGTAAGTCTACTACAAGCTCACCATAGGCCCGTGCTACTTGCCCCGCTCCTGTGCCAGGTAAGTTACGGGCTCACCATAGGCCCGTGCTACTTGCCCCGCTCCTGTGCCAGGTAAGTTACGGGCTCACCATAGGCCCGTGCTACTTGCCCCGCTCCTGTGCCAGGTAAGTTACGAGCTCACCATAGGCCCGTGCTACTTGCCCCGCTCCTGTGCCAGGTAAGTCTACTACAAGCTCACCATAGGCCCGTGCTACTTGCCCCGCTCCTGTGCCAGGTAAGTTACGAGCTCACCATAGGCCCGTGCTACTTGCCCCGCTCCTGTGCCAGGTAAGTCTACTACAAGCTCACCATAGGCCCGTGCTACTTGCCCCGCTCCTGTGGCAGGTAAGTTACGGGTCACCATAGGCCCGTGCTACTTGCCCCGCTCCTGTGCCAGGTAAGTCCACTACGAGCTCACCATAGGCCCGTGCTACTTGCCCCGCTCCTGTGGCAGGTAAGTTACGGGTCACCATAGCCCGACTTAATCAAACTAGAAATGCTCTACAAATCAAGGGACCCAGAATGTGGAATGACCTTCCCAACCATGTTAAAGACTGTACCTCTCTCAACCAGTTTAAGATAAAACGAAGCTATACCTAATAAATTCCCTGTAACCTACCTTACCCCTCTATTGTCAACCAATGTCTGTTTTTTTTAAATGGCGCTCTTTGTCGACAGAATTGTATTTGTGCTGCTTTTTCAGCCATGTTCCCCCCTTTTTATCTCTTTTTTTATTTGTTCTCAAGTCATTTTATTCTTTATGCTCAATTAGTATTAACCTTTAGTCATTTAAGTTTTTCATGCCCGAAACGCTTTGCGTAATAGTGACTTTAGGCATTGTATGTACTAGTCCTATCTATAAATCCACCACTCTTTGTAAAATCTCTTGTATGTATGTACCTTACCTAAGTAAACATTTGATTTGATTTGATTTGAGCCCGTGCTACTTTGCACTTGTTCCGAGTAGCTGAATCTATAACAAGAACCCTCTCACAAAAAAAAAAAAAAACACCAGACACGATCGACACCAGGCGAGCACCAGCATCACCTTCACTCGACAGACATCACTCCACAGTGAGCATTTGACTGATAGAATGGAATACGAAATGAATTGTGACAGAACCAGCGTTGCTGCCCAGAGTCATAAAAGAAAAAGTCACGTCAGTACCAGTTCCGATAGTGATAACGATTGGTGACCACCAAAGGTCCGATAGTGATTGGTGACCACCAACGATTGGTGACCACCAAAGCCAACAGGAAGAACCATTCCATGACGACCTCTCAAGAACATAGGCCTCTATAGATGAGCACTCCATCTACTCAAACTAAATTGATTGATTGATTGATTGAGATATATACAAGAGTTGTTACATTCTTGTACAGCCACTAGTATGCGTAGCGTTTCGGGCAGGTCCCTGGAATACGATCCCCTGCCGCGAGGAATCGTTTTTTCATCCAAGTACACATTTTACTGTTGCGTTAAACAGAGGCTACAGTTAAGGAATTGCGCCCAGTAAATCCTCCCCGGCCAGGATACGAACTCATGACATAGCGCTCGCGGAACGCCAGGCGAGTGTCTTACCACTACACCACGGAGACTGCTGCCATGCCAGTCTTTAAGGTCCAGCATACTGAAGGTAAATATTCCTACGCCACTGTAGTAGACCTTGAAAAAGAGTACCCCCAGCTCCAGATCAGAGCAAAGGCAAATCTCAGAGGAGAATATATTCTGAGGCCCAAAGACAAGACAGCTGTAACAATTCTGAAAAATTACAGAAAATGTGACGAACTCAAGCCAGAGGATAAAATAAGAAAAATCACTGTCCTCCACTATCCCTTGCATATGGCCCTTGATCATCTCAAAAAGCTGAACTATGTGGTGTCAGCAGAGAGATGCCAGTTAAAAACCACAAAGCAGGAAACCCGACAAGTCCTTCTCACAGTAAGAGGACGGATCCCGTAGAAACTTGACCTTGGAATCTGGGGCGTGTTCCAACACAGGCCTTACACCCCAAAGCCCCTCAAATGCTTCAGATGTTAGAGATTTGGACATCACAAAGATGGCTGCCAACGCCCAGTGAGGTGTGGAGTCTGCAGCCAGCCCTATGACACAAAAATATGCATTGATAAACACAAAGCAAATCCAAACATCCAAATCCAAATCCAAATCCCCATCCAAACAAAGTGCCCAAATTGCTCCAAGGCACATCATGCCTGGAACTTAAAATGCCCTGAAAGGCTTAAAAGGCTTCAAACAAACCCCACCATGCCTACATCAGAGCCGAAGCCCCCACCGAAACATATAAGAGCTCCCCTGCCCACTAAAACCACGTGGGGTCCACCAAGATCTATTCAGGTAGAAGAGGCACACGGCCCTTCACCATCGGCTATGGTGAAGGGTGTGAAGGCCTCCGTCCAGAACAAAGGGATGGCTGGGGGGCCACAAGAAAGTTGTTCAAATCAGTCGCCCGCCCATTGCATCCAGTAAGCACACTGGGGGCAATAAGGGTAAGAGTGTCAATTCCAGTGTCAAAGTTTCCACTGAGAAGGGTTAAAAAGTAAACAGGGCCCCACACCTGTACAGCAGTACAGGTGTGGGGCCGTACAGCAGTACAGCAGAATTGATTTGTGTGTTCCCGCACAAATGGATGCTCTCGGGCCAATGCTTACAACTTTGGTCACGGAATTGGTCGAAAATCTGCTGTCGATACACGGTATCAAGCAAATCACAGAGACTCGAAAGACAATTGAGCACAAGCTCAAGCAATTTTAAAAAAACAATATCCTCACCTTCAAGAACGCAGGGCAGGAGACACCCTCCTAAAATCAGATAGAGTCCAGTTTGTCTGAAAGTGACCTTGATGACTCAATTTCAGGTCCACCAAGATCCTCAACACCAGTTGCAACTTCCATGGCGTGTTCATCAGACTCCATGCATACCACGGTAATATCAGCAAATTCCAAGAACCTAGAGGTCTAAAGATCCTGCAATGGAATGCGCAAAGGCTGTGCTCAAAATTGCAGCCCTTGCAATGCATAGCAGCAACCAAAGGCATAGACATCCTGATGCTATAGGAGAGCCTGCTTCGAGCCGGATTAGAACCTAAAATCTCAGGCTATCGGGGCTTCTTCCTTCCATGGATCAATGGGCAATCCAGGGGATGTGCCATCTATGTAAAATGTGACCTGACCTCCAAGTCCATAACCAGCCACCCGATTGAGGAGCAGGGACAGAGGTAATGGGAGTATTCATTGAGCTAAGACACGACAAACTGGAAGTGTTTAAATTTTACAGGTCTCCACAAGCTGAAATGGATTTCTCAGTGTTATTTGGACACGCGACTACATCAAACACAATCATTTGTGGTGATTTTAATACTCATCATCGATTGGCACTGGGCTCGAACACAACAAATGAGGCCGGCACTCACATTGCACATCTACTAGACCAGCTTCCAGAATTCCAAATCTTAAACTAGAATGAACCCTACCCACATCCAAGGTAGTAGATTAGACCTTACCTTCGGTTCAGCCTCCCTAAAAGATGCAGCAACATGGTCAGTTGAGCCCACACTCACAAGCGACTACCATGGGGTTCAAATTGATCTTAAGTTAGATTTACCCACCCCTTCTCTGCCTCCATCTGAAGCCTGGAACTTTGCTTTAGCAAAATGGGACCAATTTCAAAACCTCATTTCAGAGTGGCATAGAAACTATGATGTTCCTGAAGACATTAATCAGGCTGAACAAGATTTTGTCAAAGCAATTCAAAGTGCAGCCAACCACTCAATCCCACTGAAAAAAACAGTCCATCAGACACCACAAAGATCATTGGTACTATTGCGAACGTGTCAAAGAACCCAACCATAGACTCAACAGCATAAGGAAGCTATACAAAAAGCAGCCAAGTGACCACAACAGGACCCTACTTTGTGAGGTCAAGGAACATGTACATCGAGAGACTAGGTTAATAAAAGAACAAAAGTGGCTGGAATGGTGTTCACACCTGAATGAACACACCTCTCTCGGAGAGATGTGGCAGCAAATCCACCGGGCCAAAGGGAATAAAACACCTAAAGCCCCACACCCCAAGGATCCACATCAGGAAGCCGAAGAACTGGCAACCAGGTTTGCAGAAAGAGCAGCCAGCAATCAGCTTCATCCAGATGTACTAGCAGTGCAGACAGGATTGGAGGAAGAAAGGTGGCACAGAATCCTTACAGCATGTGCAGAAGTCTCTGACACTAATGCCCCTTTCACACTTAGCTCAATCGGGCTAAGAAAAACTCAAAGGATACATCCCCCGAAGACGACAAAATAACCTATAAAATAATTAGAAACCTTGGCCCAGAGGGAGACGCTGCATATCTAAGGTTAATTAATTTAGCCTGGACTTCTCAAACTAGACCTACAGCTTGGAATAGAGCAGACATAGTGCCGATCCCAAAACCCAAAGATCCAACTAATCCTAGGCCCATCTCTCTCTCCAAAGCTGTGCAGCCAAGACGGCTAACAGAATGGCACTCGACAGACATGAGTGGAAAATGCCTAAACTGCACCATGATATGTATGCCTATAGAAGAGGGGTTGGCACAGTGGAATGTATTACAACTCTGTTAGCCCACTTGAATGACAGACCAGAAATGCTGATATTCCTGGACCTCAAGAAAGCCTTGAACTGGGTAGCACCCCAGCTATTCTCTGCTGCCTCATCGACAAAGAGGTCAGAGGCAACCTGCTCTCCTGGACCAAAAACTGTCTCACAAACAGAGAAGCAAGAGTAAAACTTCATGGCACAGTCTCTGAGTACAAAAGACATGAAAATGGTACACTGCAAGGAGGTATTCTCAGCCCTCTTCTCTTCAACTGTTTAATGAAAAGAATAATGAGGTTCATCACAGGTTCCTAGGCCCCTTCCGACCAGCCAGTCCCATAACCCGCCAAACACACACCGAAACTACGACGTTGGTGCAACGTTTGAACAAGTTTTAACACCTCCTAACCAGTTATAACATCCAATATAACAAGTTGTAACAACGTTCTAATACGTCATAAACACGTTAAGCCAAGATGTAACAACTTTATTACAAGTTGTAATAAGCGGAAAATAGAGACAGTTTCGGTTTGTGTTTCCAGGGAACACACTGGATGTCCTCAGCTGGCATGTGCTTTCAGTGTCAAAACTTTGGTCACATTGCCAAGCACTGTAAATCTTCAGTCACCTGTACCTTCTGTGCAGGCAATCATCCCACTAAAGACTGCCCCAATAAAGACCACGCCCCTGGGACCGATGAGACCACATCCACAGCCACCAATCACAAGTGTTCCAGGTGCTTGTTGGAGGGTGTGACCGCCTGGCACAAGGTCTGTGTCAAGCGTCCCCCTCCCCACAGCACAGTGGGGTAAACCCAACCCACCACCCCAGTCAACCTGCTGGTATCTCATCCTCATAATGCACTGCCAGTCTGCCAGTGCAGACTACTTACCACATGCCTCTGTATAACTAACCATCCTGTGTGAGGGGGATTTTTTAGCATCACGTAGCTAGCTTTTTGACCAACCCGTTCTCGCAAATTTAATAAGTCAATATTGACTTATTAAATATGTGCATAGGTGACATACTTAACATAATAGTTTCCCTTGAAAAGCTTCATAGAAAACACCGACCTTACCTAACCTACTTAGTATGTTAAGATAAGCATCTTATTGCTTCGTAATTACAATTATTACCTAACCTATAATAGGTATAGGTTAAGTAATAATTGTATTTACGAAGCAATAAGATGCTTATCTTAAGATACTAACAAGGTTAGGTAAGGTCGGTGTTTTCTATGAATCTTTTTAAGGGTATCTATTATGTTTAGTATATCACCTATGCACGTAGTTAATAAGTCAATATTGACTTTACGAATTTGCGAGAACGGGTTGTTTTGACACACACTGTACTCCCCTTCATACAGTCTAGGGGAGCTGCACAAATGCAGATGTACCTATATTAATAAAAAATCATAATATTACATTTTCTGGGAGAGCGAGAGAGGTAGGATAACAACTCTTGCTTGCAGTGTCACCAGGTTCCTTATATGATAGTTCCTTTATGATAGCTCCTTATGTGATAGCTTCAACGTGCATTCTCATTAAATAAATGAGTCTCTGGGAGCAGGCTTCAGATGAGCTGAGGTAGGATAACAGCTCTTGCTTGCAGTTTCTCTAGGTACATCATTTGACAGCCCTTATGAGCTCTAGTCTTAGTTTAACATAAAAAAAGAGGGAGAGACAGGAGTGAGAGAAGATTCTGAAAGGGGCCTGACAGCTGAGTAGACAGCGCTCAGGATTCGTAGTCCTGAGGTTCCGGGTTCGATCCCCGGTGGAGGCAGAAACAAATGAGCAGAGTTTCTTTAACCCTGCTGCTCCTGTTCACCTAGCAGTAAATAGGTACCTGGATGTCAGCCAGCTGCTACGGGCTGCTTCCTGAGGTTGTGTAACAAAAAAGAGACCTGGTCGAGGACCGGGCCGCGGGGACGCTAAGTCCCGAAATCATCTCAAGATAACCTCAAGATTAGAGGATAGAGAGAGGGAGGGAGAGGTGGGGGAGATGGAGAAGAGGGAAGTAAGGGGGGAGGAGGGGGTAAAAAGAGAAGAATTGGGGGATAGGGGGAAGAGAAAGGGGGAAAGGTGAGAGAGAGGATGGGAGAGGGAGGGGGAGAAGGAGAGGGAGTGTCCCTGTTAGTATCACGATAAAAACAATACACCGAGAATAATCACACTAACGTGATGTGTCAATGAGAAAATCCGTTGGAGCCGTGATGGGGATTTGAACTTATGCGGAGGGTGTTCCCATGCACACGCCCTAGTCAACTAGACCACGACATGGTCAAGAGGATTGCAACCTGGAGTTCTACTGAGCTCACAACGGTTTTCTGAGGCTTCCACTGATGCCGGACCAGAATTTTCACACAATCCCCCCATGTACTCTGGCTCTGTCGTCCAGGAATGTTCTACTTCTGACACTCTAGCAACGTGGCCTAGTTGACTAGGGCATGTGCCTAGCAACACCCACTGCATAGGTTCGAACCCTCATCACGGCTCCTATGGATTTTCTCACTGATACATCACGAGACTGTGATTATTCTCGGTGTATTGTTTTTATCGTGATACTAAAAGGGACACTCCCTCTCCTTCTCCCCCTCCCTCTCCCATCCTCTCTCTCACCTTTCCCCCTTTCTCTTCCCCCTATCCCCCAATTCTTCTCTTTTTACCCCCTCCTCCCCCCTTACTTCCCTCTTCTCCATCTCCCCCACCTCTCCCTCCCTCTCTCTATCCTCTATCTGTGTATTGAAAGAGGAGCGTCAGAGGTACAACATTCTTGGATGACACCCCTTAAGACTACTAAGTCCCATAATTATTAACAGAAAATTATTGGTGCAAAAATGTTGGCTTGAGAAGATTGGTTGTGATTATCCTCTAACCCTAAAGCTCCAGGAAAAGTGGAGGGGGATAGTTAAAGAATTGAATTCCCTTGAAACTATCAAGTTTCCTCATTAAGATTTAACCATTGGCCAATTAGTCTACACGTGTTCTGTGATGCTTCTGGAACAGCTTATGGCACAGTACTTTGTTTGATATCTAGCAAACAAATACATTGACTTACTTAAAGAGGGAGCCGGTCGGCCGAGCGGATAGCACGCAGGACTTGTGATCCTGTGGTCCTGGGTTCGATCCCAGGCGCCGGCGAGAAACAATGGGCAGAGTTTCTTTCACCCTATGCCCCTGTTACCTAGCAGTAAATTAGGTACCTGGGTGTTAGTCAGCTGTCACGGGCTGCTTCCTGGGGGTGGAGGCCTGGTCGAGGACCGGGCCGCGGGGACACTAAAAGCCCCGAAATCATCTCAAGATAACCTCAAGAAAGGCAAGAGTGGCATCGGTGGGGAAACGATCCGTGACACAATTCGAACTCACAGCTTTACTCTTTCTGGCTTCTTATCTGAACCAAACACTAACCAACATCCACCCACAACAAACAGTGGTGTGGACAGATAACATGTGAACATGTTATCTATGTATTCACATCCGCACCCATTGAAGCACTGCTTCAATGGGTGCGGAACAACAGTACTAAGACGCTCTATGTAAGCAACCGAGTTAAAGAAATCATTGAGAGTTGACAGCTGGATATTCATTATTGCATGTTCCAAATAAAGAGAACCCAACTGACTACTTATCAAGGGAACTGACGTTGAAGCAGTTAACTAAAGCTGAGGTGTGGTTCCATGGGCCTCAGTGGCTAGTTAGTGACCAGTGGCCTGAACAAAAGCCAAAGGGGCCTCGTAGCCTGGTGGATAGCGCGCAGGACTCGTAATTCTGTGGCGCGGGTTCGATTCCCGCACGAGGCAGAAACAAATGGGCAAAGTTTCTTTCACCCTGAATGCCCCTGTTACCTAGCAGTAAAATAGGTACCTGGGTGTTAGTCAGCTGTCACGGGCTGCTTCCTGGGTGTGGAGGCCTGGTCGAGGACCGGGCCGCGGGGACACTAAAAAGCCCCTAAATCATCTCAAGATAACCTCAAGATAACCACAAGTCATTGTGACCAATGTCACTGTTCCCACTGAAGCCTCAAAACCCCACATAACTCTGCTAATTGACTGCACTCGGTACTCTACTCTAACAAAACTACTCAAAGTCACACGGAATGTGTTTGTTTCTTCTGAAAGTAGATTTCAGACACACGTTTCGGAGTGAACTTAAATACTGGATCAAACAAACACAAATTAAAACATATGGAGATGATTATGATAATCCTCGACCAAAGACCATTTAAGACTTTAGGTCTTTGAATAGACCCAGACAATAACAACATAATGCGATGTGGGGAAAGACTGAAGCATTCAGATGTTGACTTGGATGTGAAACACCCTTGGTTCCTTCCCTGGAATTACTGGGTGAGCAGATTGCTTATAATGCACATACACGCACACTGCACACATTACAGTGGGGTACTTGCAACCCGTTCTCGCAAATTCGTAAAGTCAATATTGACTTATTAACTACGTGCATAGGTGATATACTAAACATAATAGATACCCTTAAAAAGATTCATAGAAAACACCGACCTTACCTAACCTTGTTAGTATCTTAAGATAAGCATCTTATAGCTTCGTAATTACAATTATTACTTAACCTATACCTATTATAGGTTAGGTAATAATTGTAATTACGAAGCAATAAGATGCTTATCTTAAGATACTAACAAGGTTAGGTAAGGTCGGTGTTTTCTATGAATCTTTTTAAGGGTATCTATTATGTTAAGTATGTCACCTATGCACATACTTAATAAGTCAATATTGACTTTACGAATTTGCGAGAACGGGTTGGGTACTTGACACTCATACCACACTAAAACAACAGTACTGGCTTTAACAAGGGCGTCAAACTGTTAAATATATTATTAAAACGTGTTGTTTGCAGAAGGAAGCATCATACCTTCGTCCTTTTGAGACCACAGGTGTGGGACTTCACAGGTGGCATTACCTTGACTGGCACCAAGAATAAGATTCATATTAAGACATATATCTGCCTGCTCACATGTGCAACCACTCAAGGAGTTCACCTGGAAGTGACTCCTGATATGAGTGTAGAATCTTTTATCCAGGCCTTCTGCAGGTTTGCTGCACGCAGATCCTGCCCCAGGTTCATGATATCCGATAACGGGTCCAACTTGGTGGCTGGTGAGGGAGATCTGGGAACATCCAGCTGTTCGCGCTGCCTTAAGACAAAAACAAACGTACTTGAAATTCATACCACATACAGCACCATGGCACAGTGGGCGCTATGAGAGGATGGTGGGAACAGTGAAACGCTGTTGCAAGACCTTACACCCCCAGAAAATAGACCTCCGAGACCTATATACAATAGTAACCAAAATAGAATCACGATTTAACAACTGACCACTGACTTATAATCTGTTAGATGATCCCTCACAACATGAACCACCAGTCCAGCTCATCTAGCGTGTGGGGGACATCTGGCACCTATAGCGCCTATAGTGGATGAGGAATCCACATAACTTTGTTACGTTGGCGAGACTGACAGTTCAGAGTTACAAACATCTTTTTACATTTATCAGTCGGTGAATGACATTTCAACAAGGGAATATCTTACGTCTCTGCATGAATATCACTAAGGGGCTAATTCTCCATACAATAAAATTAACACACAACCTGGCAGTGTTGTTTCTGTGAACAGCAATGGCCCACCCATATCACCAAGCAATCTTGAGGACAGCTTAAGTACAATGCAAAGACCCTCAAAACAATTGACAAATTAGTACCTCTGGAGATCGCAGTTGAGGAAAACACTAAGAGACCTACAAAATATATGACTTCAATATGAGACATATGTCCCGTACTCACTACTGCACAAAGGTGGAACCAAAAATTACAACAGTATTACACCTCAAATTCTGAGTCAGTAATAAACAGTGTGCTTGTCACCCTTGTTCCGCCCCCCCAGAATTATGTGGGAAATATTTCCCATTTGCTACATTATTTACTGCACAATATATTTATATAATAATTTACTGCTATGAAGATTCGTCATCTGTTAAGCTTACAAGACTAACCATGAAAAATAATTGACCATTCTAATAACCTTTAAACTGATTATTAGGATTTACCTCTGTTAATACAATATTTACCTATTATGAAAATATTAAGGGTTGATGTAACATTCGTGACGTCAGTCAGCTCTGTCACCACCAGGATTGAGCAACTGAATTACGATACTTAAGCCTTGTGAATAAATATTATGACGGAGATAAATTCCAACGCTTTATATATTACTCAAATTAATATACTTAATTCAATCATGTAATGATTTAAATTGAACAGCCCCTCTTCCGATTAAATAAACTTAACTCTCACTTGAATGACAGCCAAAGTAAGGGAGGAGGACCTGGCCATATTATTTTTCAAAGAGACATGCAACTAACACCGAGTCTCTGAAGACCCATAATACTGCCACCTCCCTGCTTATGTGCAGAAAAGTCGGTTGACTTAGTACTAGGCAGTGTTCGTCTCCATCTAAGAGTGTTAAGTATCTTTATATTATATGTTGGCCAACTTTAATAACTAGGTTTATAAGATGGTTTAGCAGCAGAAGAAACTAAATCTCAAGTAAGAACTTAAGCTCAAGCAGAGTTACAAGAGTTTTACATTCTTGTAAAGCCACTAGTACGCGTAGCGTTTCGGGCAGGTCCTTAACCCTAATTTCCCCGGAATACGACCCCGCCGAATCGTTTAACAACCAGGTACCCATTCACTGCTGGGTGAACAGAGGCTACAGTTAAGGATTGGCGCCCGGTTAATCCTCCCCGGCCAGGATTCGAACCCAAGGCAAGGCGCTTGCGAAACGCCAAGCGAGTGTCTTACCACTGCGCCACGGGGACTAAGTTCTTGCTTACTGAGAATAAATAAATAATTACTAAAATTGTAAGTGTTTGTATTATTATCAACATCACTGCATCATATGTGAGGCTGCATGTAAATCAGGAGAAGGGTGTTCTATTCTGTGAATGACCATTCCAGGCTTTTTAGCTGTTTAGGAAACAACTGTGTAGTGTAGTGGTAAGTGGTAAGTGGTAAGTGGTAAGTGTAGTGTAGTGGTGTAGTGGTAAGACACTCGCCTGGCGTTCCGCGAGCGCTATGTCATGGGTTCGTATCCTGGCCGGGGAGGATTTACTGGGCGCAAATCCTTAACTGTAGCCTCTGTTTAACGCAACAGTAAAATGTGTACTTGGATGAAAAAAAGATTCTTCGCGGCGGGGATCGTATTCCAGGGACCATAGGATTAAGGACTTGCCCGAAACGCTACGCGTACTAGTGGCTGTACAAGAATGTAACAACTCTTGTATATATCTCAAAAAAAAAAAAAAAAAAAAAAAAAAAAACAACTAGACAGAAGAAACGAGTGCTATTAACTAATCCCATTCAGATAGCACAGGGATTAATTTAAATTAAGTACAACCAAATTAATTTAGTACACCTTAAACTTGAATAACACTAAAGTACAATTCCTGCTCTATGTGAATTAACACAAACACCGTAATCCCCCACTGTGGGAAGTGTGTGAAAATTTAATTTACAGTTTATAATAATAATTAGTAATAATATACTACTAATATTATTATATTATTAATATTATATATAATATTATATATAATATATATATTATATATATATATATATATAATATATATAATATAATATAATATTACAATATTAATTATATTATAATTAGTAATAATGTTTTACTGTCCACTATAATATATAGTTCACTTACGAAAGAAAATAAACAAACGTAGCCATATAATCCCACATTCCTATCCCTGATCTTCAACTTCACCCTCACTAGCACTAAGGTGGTGAAAGCACTTGGGCTGGACGGTAGAGCGACCTCTCGTCGCTCTACGGTCTCGTTTCATGCAGGTCGGGGTTCAATCCTCGACCGTCCAAGTGGTTGGGCACCATTCCTTCCCCCCCTTCCCCCCAACCGTCCCATCCAAAATCCTTATCCTGACATATTCCAAGTGCTATATAGTCGTAATGGCTTGGCACTTTCCCTGATAGTGAGACTGTATAGTCCCACTAGCTTAGCGTTTTCTCTCGATTATTATCTTCCCTTTGGAGATATCAGGTCTTCTGTTTTGATTGTTGTGTGGCTGGTTAATGATTTGTTATCTTATTAGTTGATTTGGGTTATATTGCTGCATGGTTAAAGGCATAATAAGAGCCTATGCATACAACTCTTAACTTGCGAAAGCTAAGATATTTGAGTGGGCAGCAATTGAGGAACTGAAGGCAACTCATTTTTTTTTTCTTTTGTTTTTTTGAGATATATACAAGAGTTGTTACATTCTTGTAGAGCCACTAGTACGCGTAGCGTTTCGGGCAAGTCCTTAATCCTATGGTCCCTGGAATACGATCCCCGCCGCGAAGAATCGTTTTTTCATCCAAGTACACATTTTACTGTTGCGTTAAACAGAGGCTACAGTTAAGGAATTGCGGCCAGTAAATCCTCCCCGGCCAGGATACGAACCCATGACATAGCGCTCGCGGAACGCCAGGCGAGTGTCTTACCACTACACCACGGAGACTCATGGAGTATTGCCAGTACTGGTTGTACACTGACACATCATTGTCAGGCCTTGTTACGATTATTTCAATCTTATTATTAGTTGGCAAGGCTGAGAATTCACACTTAGATACAAACTTAATTCCTGGCCACACCCAATAACCTTGCTGACCGAACCACAAAGATATATAGAATCCACTGCTGTAAATAGGCTTCATTAAATATAATGTCAGTTGTAACTTACAGTTCATTTTCCTTCTGAAGGACTGAAAAAAGTTGAAATTGCATTCTAAAAATAAGTTGCTACTTTTCCAGAGTAATATCCATGTAACCTATATCAACTGTGAAAGTCATTTACAGGGCATCAGTTGCCCAAAGTACTTACCAAAAGAGCCTTGAGCTTCGATGTTTGCGCCTGCGTCTAAGAGCACCTTTATAACGTTGACATGACCCCATAAGGCTGCCCTGTGTAGAGGTCTCCACAACCCTACTGAAGCTTCAATGTTTGCTCCAGACCTGATCAAAGTACTCGCTACTTGTGCATTACCCACGTAGCTGGCACAGTGTAGTGGGCCCCAACCTGTAAGCAAATTGGAAATGCTCTGAGGTACAAGAAAGTAGAAAATCAGAAGCTATAGGAAATTCACCATTTAAAAACATTTAGCAAAATCTGTTGGATTTAAAAATATATAAATTTTGAAATTTTATAATATTTGTTTGTGCCTGTCATAAAATTTTTCTGTTATAAGTATCTACCATAAATAAGATGCAATACAGTATTACAGAACTAACCATTATTGTCTGAAGCCTCAATATCAGCGCCTTCCTGCACCAGCAAGGTAACGAGGCTCTCTTGACCCCACCGACACGCCAGGTGCAATGGCCTCTCTCCTGCTCGCGGTACATGCAAGGAAGCATCGCAGAATTACTGTGTTGCCTAATAAAATAGCCTCTGCTTATGCCAAATTAAAGGAAAAGTGCAACAGTATTACAATTATTAGCAACATTTTGCATTTCCCCTCAGCTTAAAAAGGGGCCTCGTAGCCTGGTGGATAGCGCGCAGGACTCGTAATTCTGTGGCGCGGGTTCGATTCCCGCACGAGGCAGAAACAAATGGGCAAAGTTTCTTTCACCCTGAATGCCCCTGTTACCTAGCAGTAAATAGGTACCTGGGAGTTAGTCAGCTGTCACGGACTGCTTCCTGGGGTGTGTGTGTGTGTGGTGTGGAAAAAAAACAAAAAAAAAAAAAGTTAGTAAACAGTTGATTGACAGTTGAGAGGCGGGCCGAAAGAGCAAAGCTCAACCCCCGCAAAAACACAACTAGTAAACAGAGGGGCTGTATGAAGCCTGAAGACTGAGTATGTTTTAGTTCTGTTAGCTGATTTTTCCCGGGTGATGATGGGCTGGAGGTAGGTTGTGATGGGTAATCCCTATGCACAAATACCGTAAGTTAGATAGGGATATAGTGTGAGAAGGGCATAGTTTGGGGACGTAATATTTCATCTTTTAAAGTATGTTTAAAACTGTTTTAGCTACTTTTTTGGCTGTGTTGAATGTGAGTGTTGAAGTTAACAAGAAGTGTTGTACAAGCCCACAAGGATTCCTTCACTTCTATTATTCTCAGAGTTTTATGTTATTTAATGATTCTGAAACTTAGGGGCAAGTTTCAGTACTTGGAACAAGAAGTTTTATTCTTAGAAATGAATAATACATTGGTTTTAAACATTTTTTGTTAAAACATAATAATTAAAATTATGATGAATTCCCGTTAATATAACCAGCATTCGTGTAACAATATATAACTTTCACAATAGAAGTATTCTTAAAACACGCTCAAAAATAGTAATTGAATTTAATATCTGTTTCTCTTCAGTCAAGATCATCCTTACCAGATGTATCGGAGAGAGCGAGACAAATGTCGGTTCATACTCATTAGTCTATTACCAGTCAATACAGTGGATATTATTTCCAAAATACACTTTCTCATACCGAACATTGGCAATAGTAGTGAACAGTCAACCATGATACCTGGTGCTGCTGTTGAGCAAAGGGTGACGACAGAGGTAGGCCGTATTTGCCCGGCAGGACTGGTTCCCGAAATGAAAAGTAAAACAAAGTTGTTTGTTGGTTTGCTAAAGGCGAGTTATAGACGAGGGGTATTAGTGATATTTTTAAGTTGAGATATGAAGGAAAGACTCAGCACAACTTTGATTTCGAGACACCGACATAGTTCGTAATAATATGGTTTACACTCCTGCTTCCAATGCTGCTGGTGTCTACTCTATTTCCTAGTTCTCTTGTCCTCTCTAATATTTTGGTGAAATTGGTTGTACACATAATAACTTAACACAAAAGAAGTGTTCAGTCTGCAGACATTAACAATTCTCTGTTCCGGCATATTAGGAACTCTAGTCATCCTATAGATTCGTCTTCTAAAATAATCTTTCCTGATCTTTAAGGGGGCAAATCACAGGAAAATAAAAAATAATAATAGAAAATTTTAGAAAAATATGTGTTCCCTAGGCAACCCTATAGTGTTGTGTTATTGTGATTATTATCTTATTTTCCCATGTTATTTCGAGCCCGACCTCAGACCAAAACTTCTAGCATGAGCAACCACCACACCCTTCCCTACCCTTCAAACTACCTGTATTATTGTCCATATATATTATTGTGTTTAAAGTAATTAGGATAGGTTGGGGTAGGCTAGTGTTAATATATCTTAATATATATTACTGTGCATAAGATACTGTAATTAGGATAGGTTATGGTAGGCTAGTGTTAATACATCCTAATATGGCTTAGAGCAACCCGTTCTCGCAAATTCGTAAAGTCAATATTGACTTATTAAATAAGTGCATAGGTGACATACTAAACATAATAGATACCCTTAAAAAGCTTCATAGAAAACACCGACCTTACCTAACCTTGTTAGTATCTTAAGATAAGCATCTTATAGCTTCGTAATTACAATTGTTACTTAACCTATTATAGGTATAGGTTAAGTAATAATTGTAATTACAAAGCAATAAGATGCTTATCTTAACATACTAACAAGGTTAGGTAAGGTCGGTGTTTTCTATGAAGCTTTTTAAGGGTATCTATTATGTTTAGTATGTCACCTATGCACGTAGTTAATAAGTCAATATTGACTATACGAATTTGCGAGAACGGGTTGAGCAGAATTAGAGACCAGTAAGCCTTCAGCGGTTTCTCTTAATTCACATAGAATAGATATAAATAGATGTAGTTAATCGCTGATAAAATAGGACGAATCGGTATACCTGTTTTATGAACTTTAGGTAACCCATATAAGATGCCAGGCTTAGAGCCAGTTGCAAGTAATTTAGTATAATCGAAAAGAGAGTCTTTCAAACTTCTTAAAACTCTATTCAGTTTATCCTCACATTTCAAAATATAGACCCATTCTCGTATATTTTGAAATGTGAGGATAAACTGAATAGAGTTTTAAGAAGTTTGAAAGACTCTCTTTTCGATTATACTAAATTACTTGCAACTGGCTCTAAGCCTGGCATCTTATATGGGTTACCTAAAGTTCATAAAACAGGTATAATAGATGTAGTTAAGTATGGTAACTAATAGGCAGGCACATATCAATTGAAAATAGCGGCTATTGCTAACATTAAAATTGTGCTCCTGTCCAAACATCTGACACCTATCTCTCACAACTTGAAAATATATTCAGCTCAATAATACCAATTAAGTTCGTTAATCAATTAAGTTCGTTAATCTTTTATTTGATAAATTATGACACATGAAAATTACAACTGCACCATTCTTGCTCTCACTGATGCAAATTGGTCTATGATGACCAGACCACACACTAGAAATTGAAGGGACGACGACGTTTCGACTTGAGAATGGTCCAGGACGGACCGAAACGTCGTTGTCCCTTCAATTTCTAGTGTGTGGTCTGGTCAACATACTTCAGCCACGTTATTGTGACTCATCGCCTGCATATGGTCTATGATGTGGTAAAAGTCCGGGCTTTGTTCAGTTTCATCTCTATCTACACATAGCAGAGGAAGATCACAGTCTACCTTGACCCAGGGAGGCTCTCAGATACGAAAGTATTTGTTTTAATTTGCTGAATGATCTCTCACAGCTGGGGATGGAAACCGCGATGTTTAGCATTATCTGAATTTCAATACGAAGATTTGGGAAGATGCTCTCATCTCAATACTGAAGACAGATTATACACCTGCAGAAAATTCTCCTTTCACTCTCCGAAGATAGCTTATCTGACTTTAATAGAATTTAATGCTCAGTGGCGCTCCCTTCAAGTGGGGCCCAGGGCACGTTGCCATACCCAAAATATGCCACTGGTGGCGCCCAGGGCACGTTGCCATAATTGTCATACCCTACATACGCGACTGCCAAAAGACCTTTTGCAATGTCCTTTATTCTCAGATGCTTATTATGAGTGAGATGATAAGGTGTACTTGATTGATTGTGTAATGCATAGGATGGATTTGACCCATAAGCGGGTCACTAATATCAGGGGAGACAATGACCGACCCATGCCTGGGTCACTAATATCAGGGGAGACAATGACAGACCCATGCCTGGGTCACTAATATCAGGGGAGGCAGTGACCGACCCATACCTGGGTCACTAATAACAGGGGAGGCAATGACAGACCCATGCCTGGGTCACTAATATCAGGGGAGGCAATGACCGACCCATACCTGGGTCACTAATAACAGGGGAGACAGTGACCGACCCATGCCTGGGTCACTAATATCAGGGGAGGCAATGACCGACCCATACCTGGGTCACTAATATCAGGGGAGACAGTGACCGACCCATACCTGGGTCACTAATAACAGGGGGAGACAATGACCGACCCATACCTGGGTCACTAATACCGCCTGTGATATATGGGCCAATAGATTTGCAGTATCCTACATTCTTATGTTCAGTCTTTAACTAGGCAACGACAAAAATATTTGATACAAATGAACAATCATTAACATGCAAATTGTTTTTGGTACAAACATATAACCTTGAATAGTCACTGAACAATATTGCAGGACTAGGAAAACTAAACTGAAAATATATGACTGGAAATTACTTTTGGAATAAAATTAATTAAAATTTTGGGAAGATTACAACCAGTTGACGTCATTCACAGAAAATTTAAACCGAGCTTCAACGTTCAGTCGACCTTTTGGGAAACAAAGGCGTCCAGCTCAAAGAAAATCTTTGAAGTCTTTGAAAATGTAATAAGTTTTACGAAACGCGCTCGTGTCGCGTCAGACTAGAAATAATCTTCGCACATCGTCGTCTCATTTTACACTACTGTGGGTCACCATGTCTCTATCGGTCTCGAGAGAACAGGAAGCCGGCGGCTTGTCGAAGGTCACCTGATTTGTTCTGATAATTCTACCAAGCTAGAATTTGAAATTCAGCAGCGTTTGGCATTTACGGTTTTGGCAAGTAAGCAGTTGTACATGTAACAACGCTATGGGTGAAAAAGCATCTTCTGTTCTCTGTTCTACATTGTAGCTTGTTGAGCTACAATGTAGATCAATGTAGACCCATTGATCCTTGTTCGTGTTACATCTGACCTTTTGAAGAAGTGGTCTGGACCAATATCCTCCAAATTGTTCAGTATTTTTGATGAGATCCGCCTTGTTATCTCTGGTTGTCAGCCTTGAGGACCTCAACTGTTCCTGTTATGAGAGACGACTGAGTACAGATATGAATTTTGTTGCACAGCACTGAACTCTCTCCAAAGCTGATACATTTTTTTTTTTTTTTTGAGATATATACAAGAGTTGTTACATTCTTGTACAGCCACTAGTACGCGTAGCGTTTCGGGCAAGTCCTTAATCCTATGGTCCCTGGAATACGATCCCCTGCCGCGAAGAATCGTTTTTTCATCCAAGTACACATTTTACTGTTGCGTTAAACAGAGGCTACAGTTAAGGAATTGCGCCCAGTAAATCCTCCCCGGCCAGGATACGAACCCATGACATAGCGCTCGCGGAACGCCAGGCGAGTGTCTTACCACTACACCACGGAGACTGCTACCATCTTTCTTTCAGAAAATGAAGTCTCCATGCTTGCATGCAACAGTCCAAGTCCAGACATACAGTTGAATAACTACTTTCATTTCCTTGAAGTCAAAATTTCGTTTGACTATTCTTAGGATTTAGTTTTTTTTTTTAACTTCAACTCAAACCTGTTGTGCAACTTTTAGTGATTGGTACATTCTGATTCCAAGGTACATTTGTTCATTTATCTGCTGCAAGCTTGTGTTGTTGATTTGGTAGTTGTGACGTGGGTTGTTATACCCCGCAGATAAGGTCTCGCACTTAGTCGATATTAAAAATCATTTGCCTGTCTTCCAACCATTTGTGAAGTTCATGTGGATCTTTGTATAGCCTCATTTTCCTTATCACTTCCCACTTTACCATAAATCTTAATATAATTTGCAAATCTTATGATGTGGCTTAACTCTAATATCCTCATCTAACATCATTGATGTTTTTTTTTTTTTTTTTATTATTATTATTTTCTACCACAGACGTGGCCACACATTTACAATGCTAACCAGCATATGACAAAGAGGCTTGGCCCCAAATTGGAACCTTCCGGTACCTCGCTTAATACATTTCCCCAGTCAAACTTATTTCCGTTTAGGACGACTCTTTGTTTTAACCACTGTTTATCAACTCAACAATTTTTCCACTTATTCCGTTTGCTTATAAATTCCTTGCTAGTCTTTCATGTCGTACCTTATCAAAAGTTGTAACAAATTCAATGTATACTACGTTTACTGGAAGTCCTTTGTCTGAATAGCTGGTTACCGCTTCCAAGCAGGTTTGCTCGCAGGATTTATTGCAACCCGTTCTCGCAAATTCGTAAAGTCAATATTGACTTATTAACTACGTGCATAGGTGATATACTAAACATAATAGATACCCCTAAAAAGATTCATAGAAAACACCGACCTTACCTAACCTTGTTAGTATCTTAAGATAAGCATCTTATAGCTTCGTAATTACAATTATTACTTAACCTATACCTATTATAGGTTAGGTAATAATTGTAATTACGAAGCAATAAGATGCTTATCTTAACATACTAAGTAGGTTAGGTAAGGTCGGTGTTTTCTATGAAGCTGTTCAAGGGAAACTATTATGTTAAGTATGTCACCTATGCACATATTTAATAAGTCAATATTGACTTATTAAATTTGCGAGAACGGGTTGTGTTGTTTTAGATTCAGCTACTCAGAACAAAAAACTCCAAGTAGCACGGGCTATGGTGAGCCCGTGATGGACTTACGTGGCACAGGAGCGGGGCTGTAACGCTCGTTGCATTGTAAATCAATAAATAAATAAACGTGTAAATAATCATGTTACGTTGATTTTATTAGATTGTTCACGGCGAGGTGGTGACTGTTGCCCTCCCTCAGGAGTCTCCCTGTGGGCGTGTAAATGTGAAGGGTAGGTTATCTTGAGGTTATCTTGAGATGATTTCGGGGCTTTAGTGTCCCCGCGGCCCGGTCCTCGACCAGGCCTCCACCCCCAGGAAGCAGCCCGTGACAGCTGACTAACTCCCAGGTACCTATTTACTGCTAGGTAACAGGGGCACTTAGGGTGAAAGAAACTTTGCCCATTTGTTTCTGCCTCGTGCGGGAATCGAACCCGCGCCACAGAATTACGAGTTCTGCGCGCTATCCACCAGGCTACGAGGGTAACACTGATTGCACACACCACGGGCTCACCATAGCCCGTGCTACATGAACACTTCGTTCTGAGTTGGGATAGATGTTCATGATAATGACGCGAAGTGTAAACTATGTGGTATGTTAAGGTCTCACACCCTGGCCCATTATATTCTTGATTGTCCGTTGATTAATGTATATAGAAACACTGAGATAAGGACTGTTCCTGAACAATTAGCCTGGATGTGTCACAACGGAAAGGTTGATGATATTCTTGAGAGATATAAGAATTTTGCACCAAGATTGTAATATTTTGTTGAATTATCTGCAGGTGTCTTGCAAATTGTCTATACAGTATACCTAGGTCATAAAAGTATTTGTGTGTACGTCTGATGCCATACTACTTGTGAGGGAGGAAATGTGTATGTATATCTCTCAGAATGTTTGGTAATATGTTTATTGTTTGTGATGTGTGTCTATGTATATATTAACACGTTGTACTGAACGGGGTGAGAATAGCTTGAGCTACCTCATCCCTTTGTGTGTATTTTACCTCAATAAACTTATTTCAATTTCAATTTCAATTCGTTCTGAGTAGCTAAATCTAAAACAACAACAAGAACAGCAACTGATCGCACCGTAATTTCCTTATGAGCTCTGTCTGCATTTCTTGAAAATATTGGTAACGTTTGTATAAGGTCCCGATAGTACAGTGGGGTGCGTTCTCGACTCACAATTGAGAATTCCGGGATCGAATCCCGGGCGAGACAGAAATGGTTGGCTGCATTTCCTATCGCCTAATGCCTCTGTTCACCTAGCAATTTTGTACTTACTTACAAGCTGCATTTACACAATGCACTTAATGCACTAAGCACTTAGCAATGCACTTACTACAAGCTGACAGTAAGTTGTTGTGGGGTTGCCTCCTGGGCAGGGGAGGGGGGGGGGACCTTGACATAAGCCTAATGTTTATGAATATACTCTGGCTGCCTGTCCCCCGACACAATAAATTATTATTGTTATTATTACTATTTCCAGTCAAGGGGGAACTATTCCTGAGTTCAGAGATTTTCTGGAAAGGCATTTCAGTGGTAGACATAGTTCTATTGTAAGTTCCTTAACGACTCTGCATTGAATTCCGTCCATATCTGAGGCTTTTGAAACTTTCAGTTTGTCAATGGTTTCCCTGATTATACCGCATGTTGTGGTGACATGCCTTAATTCATTCTCTCCACCTGCATCAAACACCTGTGTGGGTATTGGCAAGTTGTCGACACTCTCTTGCGTGACCACTGATGAAAAGTGGTCAGTCTCCGTGGTGTAGTGGTAAGACACTCGCCTGGCGTTCCGCGAGCGCTATGTCATGGGTTCGTATCCTGGCCATGGAGGATTTACTGGGCGCAATTCCTTAACTGTAGCCTCTGTTTAACGCAACAGTAAAATGTGTACTTGGTTGTAACAACGATTCCTCGCGGCAGGGGATCGTATTCCAGGGACCATAGGATTAAGGACTTGCCCGAAACGCTACGCGTACTAGTGGCTGTACAAGAATGTAACAATTCTTGTATATATCTCAAAAAAAAAAAAAAGTGTTCATTCAGAGTGTTATCCTTTTGTCATCAATTATAATTTGTTTGGTCTCGCTTTTTAGGGGACCGACCGAGTCTTTTGTTTTGGTTTATATAGACATAGAAAGACTATGTTTATATATATAGACATAGAAAGACTATGTTTATATATATAGACATAGAAAGACTATGTTTATATATATAGACATAGAAAGACTCTTTCGTTCCTTTTTGTGTCGAGTAAGTTTTCTTCCGTAGTTTCCATTGGCTGATCTGGGGCCAGATTCACGAAAGCACTTACGCAAACACTTACGAACCTGTCCATCTTTTCTCAATCTTTGGCGGCTTTGTTTACAATTATTAAACAGTTAATGAGCTCGGAAGCACCAGGAGGCTGTTTATAACAATAACAACTGTTGAATGGGAAGTTTTCATGCTTGTAAACTGTTTAATAAATGTGACGAAAGCCGTCAAAGATTGAGGAAAGATGTACACGTTCGTAAGTGCTTGCGTAAGTGCTTTCGTGAATCTGGCCCCTGATTCCCTGGGTGGCTGAATTTAAGGCCCTGCTGTATATCTCATAATCTATGTTGTTCCTTGTGGATTAATGTCTGCTCCAGAGGCTCCACTTAGTTACTAGAGCTCTTATAACTGCTTGTATCATCCACTTAGTTCTCTGTCTTTTTTTTTCTCTTTTTCTTAACATATATTTCTGAACAAACTCAGTGATGACCTCTTTGAAGTTTCCCATGAAACTTCCATGTCTTGATATTCTAATAACTCCCTCCAGGAGGTGTTTTGCAATTCATCTCTCATTCCTTGAATGGTGAGGAGAACAGAAGAGGAAAGAAAAGAGGTGAGAGAGGGCAAGAAGAAAGGGGAAGAGAGAGGGGAGCGAGAGAGAGAGACTCAGACAGAGCTATGTTCCACAGCTAGTAGAATAGATTTTAATAACTTTTGTTTCACACTTCACAAAGCTCTACAACACATTAGTAACACTAACAGTCTTGTGTTAGTGTGTGTGCCACAAACCAAGTGAAAAGAAATTGATTGATTGATGAAGATTAAGCCACCCAAAAGGTGGCACGGGCATGAATAGCCCGTAAGTGGTGACCCTTTTAAGCCATTACCAGTATCAAGATACTGGAGATCTGTGGAGGAAAAGAAATTACAGAACTCGTTAATTTATACTAGTACCATAATGAAATGGGTAGCTTTATCATTTCATAAGAAAAAATTAGAGAAAATATATTAATTCAGGAAAACTTTGCTTATTAGGCAAATCGGGCCTTCCATAGTAGGCCGAAAAGTGCGTTCCGGCTACTAGGTACGACATATATATATATATATATATATATATATATATATATATATATATATATATATATATATATATATATATATATATATATATATGAATGAAAACTCACACCCCAGAAGTGACTCGAACCCATACTCCCAGAAGCAACGCAACTGGTAACTACAGGGCGCCTTAATCCGCTTGACCATCACGGCCGTCAAAAGGAAGTGATAGCCGAGGCTATTTGAGCCACTTCCCCGACGGCAACTCGGATGGTAATCTTGGGCATAGCATTTCACCAAATCACCTCATTCTTTGGGGCACACGTGAGGAACACAAATGCGAACAAGCCTGAATGGTCCCCAGGACTATATGCGAATGAAAACTCACACCCCAGAAGTGACTCGAACCCATACTCCCAGAAGCAACGCAACTGGTAACTACAGGGCGCCTTAATCCGCTTGACCATCACGGCCGTCAAAAGGAAGTGATAGCCGAGGCTATTTGAGCCACTTCCCCGACGGCAACTCGGATGGTAATCTTGGGCATAGCATTTCACCAAATCACCTCATTCTTTGGGGCACACGTGAGGAACACAAATGCGAACAAGCCTGAATGGTCCCCAGGACTATATGCGAATGAAAACTCACACCCCAGAAGTGACTCGAACCCATACTCCCAGAAGCAACGCAACTGGTAACTACAGGGCGCCTTAATCCGCTTGACCATCACGGCCGTCAAAAGGAAGTGATAGCCGAGGCTATTTGAGCCACTTCCCCGACGGCAACTCGGATGGTAATCTTGGGCATAGCATTTCACCAAATCACCTCATTCTTTGGGGCACACGTGAGGAACACAAATGCGAACAAGCCTGAATGGTCCCCAGGACTATATGCGAATGAAAACTCACACCCCAGAAGTGACTCGAACCCATACTCCCAGAAGCAACGCAACTGGTAACTACAGGGCGCCTTAATCCGCTTGACCATCACGGCCGTCAAAAGGAAGTGATAGCCGAGGCTATTTGAGCCACTTCCCCGACGGCAACTCGGATGGTAATCTTGGGCATAGCATTTCACCAAATCACCTCATTCTTTGGGGCACACGTGAGGAACACAAATGCGAACAAGCCTGAATGGTCCCCAGGACTATATGCGAATGAAAACTCACACCCCAGAAGTGACTCGAACCCATACTCCCAGAAGCAACGCAACTGGTAACTACAGGGCGCCTTAATCCGCTTGACCATCACGGCCGTCAAAAGGAAGTGATAGCCGAGGCTATTTGAGCCACTTCCCCGACGGCAACTCGGATGGTAATCTTGGGCATAGCATTTCACCAAATCACCTCATTCTTTGGGGCACACGTGAGGAACACAAATGCGAACAAGCCTGAATGGTCCCCAGGACTATATGCGAATGAAAACTCACACCCCAGAAGTGACTCGAACCCATACTCCCAGAAGCAACGCAACTGGTAACTACAGGGCGCCTTAATCCGCTTGACCATCACGGCCGTCAAAAGGAAGTGATAGCCGAGGCTATTTGAGCCACTTCCCCGACGGCAACTCGGATGGTAATCTTGGGCATAGCATTTCACCAAATCACCTCATTCTTTGGGGCACACGTGAGGAACACAAATGCGAACAAGCCTGAATGGTCCCCAGGACTATATGCGAATGAAAACTCACACCCCAGAAGTGACTCGAACCCATACTCCCAGAAGCAACGCAACTGGTAACTACAGGGCGCCTTAATCCGCTTGACCATCACGGCCGTCAAAAGGAAGTGATAGCCGAGGCTATTTGAGCCACTTCCCCGACGGCAACTCGGATGGTAATCTTGGGCATAGCATTTCACCAAATCACCTCATTCTTTGGGGCACACGTGAGGAACACAAATGCGAACAAGCCTGAATGGTCCCCAGGACTATATGCGAATGAAAACTCACACCCCAGAAGTGACTCGAACCCATACTCCCAGAAGCAACGCAACTGGTAACTACAGGGCGCCTTAATCCGCTTGACCATCACGGCCGTCAAAAGGAAGTGATAGCCGAGGCTATTTGAGCCACTTCCCCGACGGCAACTCGGATGGTAATCTTGGGCATAGCATTTCACCAAATCACCTCATTCTTTGGGGCACACGTGAGGAACACAAATGCGAACAAGCCTGAATGGTCCCCAGGACTATATGCGAATGAAAACTCACACCCCAGAAGTGACTCGAACCCATACTCCCAGAAGCAACGCAACTGGTAACTACAGGGCGCCTTAATCCGCTTGACCATCACGGCCGTCAAAAGGAAGTGATAGCCGAGGCTATTTGAGCCACTTCCCCGACGGCAACTCGGATGGTAATCTTGGGCATAGCATTTCACCAAATCACCTCATTCTTTGGGGCACACGTGAGGAACACAAATGCGAACAAGCCTGAATGGTCCCCAGGACTATATGCGAATGAAAACTCACACCCCAGAAGTGACTCGAACCCATACTCCCAGAAGCAACGCAACTGGTAACTACAGGGCGCCTTAATCCGCTTGACCATCACGGCCGTCAAAAGGAAGTGATAGCCGAGGCTATTTGAGCCACTTCCCCGACGGCAACTCGGATGGTAATCTTGGGCATAGCATTTCACCAAATCACCTCATTCTTTGGGGCACACGTGAGGAACACAAATGCGAACAAGCCTGAATGGTCCCCAGGACTATATGCGAATGAAAACTCACACCCCAGAAGTGACTCGAACCCATACTCCCAGAAGCAACGCAACTGGTAACTACAGGGCGCCTTAATCCGCTTGACCATCACGGCCGTCAAAAGGAAGTGATAGCCGAGGCTATTTGAGCCACTTCCCCGACGGCAACTCGGATGGTAATCTTGGGCATAGCATTTCACCAAATCACCTCATTCTTTGGGGCACACGTGAGGAACACAAATGCGAACAAGCCTGAATGGTCCCCAGGACTATATGCGAATGAAAACTCACACCCCAGAAGTGACTCGAACCCATACTCCCAGAAGCAACGCAACTGGTAACTACAGGGCGCCTTAAGTTTTCATTCGCATATAGTCCTGGGGACCATTCAGGCTTGTTCGCATTTGTGTTCCTCACGTGTGCCCCAAAGAATGAGGTGATTTGGTGAAATGCTATGCCCAAGATTACCATCCGAGTTGCCGTCGGGGAAGTGGCTCAAATAGCCTCGGCTATCACTTCCTTTTGACGGCCGTGATGGTCAAGCGGATTAAGGCGCCCTGTAGTTACCAGTTGCGTTGCTTCTGGGAGTATGGGTTCGAGTCACTTCTGGGGTGTGAGTTTTCATTCGCATATAGTCCTGGGGACCATTCAGGCTTGTTCGCATTTGTGTTCCTCACGTGTGCCCCAAAGAATGAGGTGATTTGGTGAAATGCTATGCCCAAGATTACCATCCGAGTTGCCGTCGGGGAAGTGGCTCAAATAGCCTCGGCTATCACTTCCTTTTGACGGCCGTGATGGTCAAGCGGATTAAGGCGCCCTGTAGTTACCAGTTGCGTTGCTTCTGGGAGTATGGGTTCGAGTCACTTCTGGGGTGTGAGTTTTCATTCGCATATAGTCCTGGGGACCATTCAGGCTTGTTCGCATTTGTGTTCCTCACGTGTGCCCCAAAGAATGAGGTGATTTGGTGAAATGCTATGCCCAAGATTACCATCCGAGTTGCCGTCGGGGAAGTGGCTCAAATAGCCTCGGCTATCACTTCCTTTTGACGGCCGTGATGGTCAAGCGGATTAAGGCGCCCTGTAGTTACCAGTTGCGTTGCTTCTGGGAGTATGGGTTCGAGTCACTTCTGGGGTGTGAGTTTTCATTCGCATATAGTCCTGGGGACCATTCAGGCTTGTTCGCATTTGTGTTCCTCACGTGTGCCCCAAAGAATGAGGTGATTTGGTGAAATGCTATGCCCAAGATTACCATCCGAGTTGCCGTCGGGGAAGTGGCTCAAATAGCCTCGGCTATCACTTCCTTTTGACGGCCGTGATGGTCAAGCGGATTAAGGCGCCCTGTAGTTACCAGTTGCGTTGCTTCTGGGAGTATGGGTTCGAGTCACTTCTGGGGTGTGAGTTTTCATTCGCATATAGTCCTGGGGACCATTCAGGCTTGTTCGCATTTGTGTTCCTCACGTGTGCCCCAAAGAATGAGGTGATTTGGTGAAATGCTATGCCCAAGATTACCATCCGAGTTGCCGTCGGGGAAGTGGCTCAAATAGCCTCGGCTATCACTTCCTTTTGACGGCCGTGATGGTCAAGCGGATTAAGGCGCCCTGTAGTTACCAGTTGCGTTGCTTCTGGGAGTATGGGTTCGAGTCACTTCTGGGGTGTGAGTTTTCATTCGCATATAGTCCTGGGGACCATTCAGGCTTGTTCGCATTTGTGTTCCTCACGTGTGCCCCAAAGAATGAGGTGATTTGGTGAAATGCTATGCCCAAGATTACCATCCGAGTTGCCGTCGGGGAAGTGGCTCAAATAGCCTCGGCTATCACTTCCTTTGACGGCCGTGATGGTCAAGCGGATTAAGGCGCCCTGTAGTTACCAGTTGCGTTGCTTCTGGGAGTATGGGTTCGAGTCACTTCTGGGTGTGAGTTTTCATTCGCATATAGTCCTGGGGACCATTCAGGCTTGTTCGCATTTGTGTTCCTCACGTGTGCCCCAAAGAATGAGGTGATTTGGTGAAATGCTATGCCCAAGATTACCATCCGAGTTGCCGTCGGGGAAGTGGCTCAAATAGCCTCGGCTATCACTTCCTTTTGACGGCCGTGATGGTCAAGCGGATTAAGGCGCCCTGTAGTTACCAGTTGCGTTGCTTCTGGGAGTATGGGTTCGAGTCACTTCTGGGGTGTGAGTTTTCATTCGCATATAGTCCTGGGGACCATTCAGGCTTGTTCGCATTTGTGTTCCTCACGTGTGCCCCAAAGAATGAGGTGATTTGGTGAAATGCTATGCCCAAGATTACCATCCGAGTTGCCGTCGGGGAAGTGGCTCAAATAGCCTCGGCTATCACTTCCTTTTGACGGCCGTGATGGTCAAGCGGATTAAGGCGCCCTGTAGTTACCAGTTGCGTTGCTTCTGGGAGTATGGGTTCGAGTCACTTCTGGGGTGTGAGTTTTCATTTGCATATAGTCCTGGGGACCATTCAGGCTTGTTCGCATATTTGGGTGGTTATAGAATAGGAGCTGCCTCGTATGGGCCAATAGGCCTTCTGCAGTTACCTTTGTTCTTATGTTCTTATGTACATAGGGGATAAATAAGAGATAAATAGGGGATAAATGGGGGGACGAAGCACACATATTGTATGTGCTTCGTACCCCCATTTATCCCCTATTTATTTCCAATATATCCCCTTGTCTTTTCCTTTATTGTACTTGTTTATCACCTGACCCCATTCTGGTTAATCTATAATTTCTTTTCACTTGAGAATGAACCATGGAGGTTCGAAACCTTGTGCGATTTTGTAATTAGTGTAATATATTCTTCAGTTATTCAATTCTTTTCTTCACCTAAAAACAACATGACTTTTGGTGAACTCCTCTTCCAGCTGAACCCTGATGCAGGAGCATTAGTAAGAGGGATAGAAGCCCTAAATCAGAAAATAGTAAATACGGAATATGCTGTCATATTCAATGAGACATGCATAAAAGAAACCCTGCTGCCAATATATATATATATATATATATATATATATATATATATATATATATATATATATATATGTCGTACCTAGTAGCCAGAACGTCCTTCTCAGCCTACTATGCAAGGCCCAATTTGCCTAATAAGCCAAGTTTTCATGAATTAATTGTTTTTCGGCAACCTAACCTACCTAACCTAACCTAACCTAACTTTTTCGGCTACCTAACCTAACCTAACCTATAAAGATAGGTTAGGTTAGGTTAGGTAGGGTTGGTTAGGTTCGGTCATATATCTACGTTAATTTTAACTCCAATAAAAAAAAATTGACCTCATACATAATGAAATGGGTAGCTTTATCATTTCATAAGAAAAAATTAGAGAAAATATATTAATTCAGGAAAACTTTGCTTATTAGGCAAATCGGGCCTTCCATAGTAGGCCGAAAAGTGCGTTCCGGCTACTAGGTACGACATATATATATATATATATATATATATATATATATATATATATATATATATATATATATATATATATATATATATATATACATATGCAGAATAACCACATATGAAAAATAGAAAATGCTTAACGCGTTTTCGGCTAATTCGCCTTCATCAGAGCAAAGTAGAATGAAGTACTCTATTCTACAAAGTATAATTCTACAAAGTAGAATGTAGGATTCTACTTTGCTCTGATGAAGGCGAATTAGCCGAAAACGCGTTAAGCATTTTCTATTTTTCATTTGTGGTTATTCTGCATACTTGGATCAGTGTTTTTGTGATCATTGTTGCATATATATATATATATATATATATATATATATATATATATATATATATATATATATATATATATATATATATATATATATATATATATATATATATATATATATATATATATATATACACAACTATATTCTACCCACCTCAAGACTCCGCTCCAATATAGAAGCATCAAGAAATATGGACCAATAGGCTTTCTACAAACACTTCTATTCAATATCCATTGTTTCGTGTTCTGTCTTGTGTTGATGAAATTAATACCCTATTAATACTCTTGTTCTGTCTTGTGTTGATGAAATTAATACCCTATTAATACCACATCTTGTTCTGTCTTGTGTTAATGCCACATCACCCCTACCACCTCACTCAAATGTAGATATAAAATCGGAGATGCGTAAGTTCTATTCAGTTGTGTATTTGTGAACTAAAGTCTTTGAAAATGTAATAAGTTTTACGAAACGCGCTCGTGTCGCGTCAGACTAGAAATAAAAATGAATTTTGGAGAATTGATTTTTGATTTACCTCCAACAGTGAAGCGAAATGTACGAAACATTGAGAAAATTCGTGTCAGAATTATTAATCTTACTTTTTCGGTCATATTTAATAATATATGTCTACAGGAAAGACTGCTACCAAAATATGCTAATATATATATATATATATATATATATATATATATATATATATATATATATATATATATATATATATATATATTATATATATTTGTGCTTTCTGGGTTCGAGGCCCACTGGTGGGTGTTGTCCAAAGATTGTTAATCTTCACTTGTGGTTTATGTAAGTATATATATATATATATATATATATATATATATATATATATATATATATATATATATATATATATATATATATATATATATATAATATATATATATATATATATATATATATATATATATATTATTGGTATAAAACGTTCCAAGTAGCACATGCTATGGTGAGCCCGTAGTGGACTTACCTGGCACAGGAGCGGTGCTGTAAGTTGCTCTTCCCTTTAACAGTACATATTTAAATACTCTAACCTTCTTAGCAAGCGTGACCTCACTTAAGCCTACCCCGTTTTTGTTACCCCCTTTACTTTTTCTTAGCGTCCTTTATTCTTTTCCCTTTCTGTTCTTCCCACTCTTACACACTCTTATCATTCGTACTATTCTTCCAATTTGTATCATTCGTACCTTTCACCTTACCCTTCTAGAAATGACCTTCTTCTCTTATCTGCTCCCCACCTCAATCTCTTTTCTTTATTAGTTCATTACTTCCTCTCTACCACCGTTCGCATGGTCGTCCCTCAAGAATGCCTCGACCACCTCTGCGACTACGACACCTTGAAGAAGGAAATTCGACCAGACTACGAACTTCGGGGAACTGCGATAAGGAAACCAATCCTCTTGTAACATCGGACATCTCCACCTAGACCAGCAGGACTGTGGCCAGCCCCGCCGACAGTCCTGCTGACTCCTGTGGCACTCAGCTGTGAGTGACGTGTACCCCATCAATTCACCGGTCTGACCAGCCCTATGGCCTTGGATTGGATTGGCGCGTCCACAGCCCCCATCCCCAGATCTCCAGTATAAGCTATTGGTACAGTTAATGGCTCCAAAGAGCCTCCACTTATAGGCTAACCACAGCTCATGCTACTTGAAACTATTTGTTCCGAGTAGCTGAGTCTAAAACAACAACAACTCTCTACTACGAAGGTCCTCCACCGACCAAGAGAGCGTAAGCAGTCATAGAACAACAAATGGAGAGCATCACAAGACCGACAACGACTCACATCTTCACAGACGGATCAGTTGATCAAGAAAGAGGTTCTGCTGGGGCAGCAGTTTACACTACCAACCATGAAGCTTACTGGAGCATGAATAGTGGCTGCTCAACATTGCAAACAGAATTATATGCCCTGAAGGAGGCAATAAACTATACAATTGAGAATTCTTGCAATTCGGGCAATTTTTGCCCGAAACGCATTGCGTAATAGTGGCTTTAGGCATTGTATGTACTAGCTCTATCTATATATCAATCCATTAATGTAACATCACTTGTATGTATATACCTTACCTGAATAAACATCTGAATCTGAATAATTTACATGATGTCATCATTCATTCCGACTCTAAATCTTCGCTCCAGGCATTGTTATCCAGCCAACACAGAGATAATATACAACTCACAGAAATTCTACATATAGGAAACGAAACACCCAGTCTAAAGTTGTCAATCACCCTAAATTGGATATCAAGTCACACTGGTATGGATGGTAATGAAAAGGCAGACTCACTACCAAAAACTGCCACTGCTCTACCTGTTGTTCAGATTAAAATACCTCAAAGTTTTTTTTTTTTAATGTATATGTTTATCTCTCAGAATGTTCGGTAATACGTTTATTGCTTGTGATGTGTGTCTATGTATGTATTAACACGATGTACTGAACGGGGTGAGAATAGCTTGAGCTACCTCATCCCTCTGTGTGTATTTTACCTCAATAAACTTATTTCAATTTCAATTTTCAAGTTTTTCACAGATTAAGGAGCAAATCAAGAAGAAAATACTCACAACTATCAAAAGTCGCCACAGAGCCAAAGTAGCAGAAGGAAGATCCACTGCGATATGGTACGAACAAGCCACTGGTTACTCCTCTTTCAAGCACGCGGGCTGAGGTGGAACAACTTGTTGAGGGAGCCCGGGGGCACGGGGGAATTGTGTAAAACCCTGGTGTGTGTCTTGGAGAGACTGCTGGATTCCTGTGAGGGCAGTTGCACTCCCGGTTGCAATTCTTTTACCATGTCGTTCTTTCAAGCACCCGGCCTGAGGTGGAACAACTTGTTGAGGGAGCCCGGGGGCACGGGGGGAATTGTGTAAAACCCTGGTGTGTGTCTTGGAGAGACTGCTGGATTCCTGTGAGGGCAGTTGCACTCCCGGTTGCAATTCTTTTACCATGTCGTTCTTTCAAGCACCCGGCCTGAGGTGGAACAACTTGTTGAGGGAGCCCGGGGGCACGGGGGGAATTGTGTAAAACCCTGGTGTGTGTCTTGGAGAGACTGCTGGATTCCTGTGAGGGCAGTTGCACTCCCGGTTGCAATTCTTTTACCATGTCGTTCTTTCAAGCACCCGGCCTGAGGTGGAACAACTTGTTGAGGGAGCCCGGGGGCACGGGGGGAATTGTGTAAAACCCTGGTGTGTGTCTTGGAGAGACTGCTGGATCCCTGTGAGGGCAGTTGCACTCCCGGTTGCAATTCTTTTACCATGTCGTGGCACAGTCGATTAAGGCGCGTCTGGGATCCTCCCAGATGTAGGTTCGAATCCTCATCGCGGCCCTTGTGGATTTCTTCAATTATATGTTGATACGCTTAATACCGCATTAATATCCCCTTCGCTCCGGAAAATCACAGTAACGTGATATATCAATGAGAAAATCCACAGGAGCCGTGATGAGGATTCGAACCTATGTACTTGGTGTTCCCAGACTTGTGGATTTTCTCATTGATATCTCACGTTACTGTGATTTCTCTGTGTACTGAAAGAGTCATCTCGACCACCGCTGCGACTACGTGGTCCTTCGTCAGAGGTAGAATCATCGACATCCTCATAGAGTCCTTATCCTTATCGACAGAGGTCAAAGGCAACCTGCTCTCCTGGACCATAAACTGTCTCATAAACAAAGAAGCATAAACAGAAGGAGTACAGTCTCCGTGGTGTAGTGGTAAGACACTCGCCTGGCGTTCCGCGAGCGCTATGTCATGGGTTCGTATCCTGGCCGGGGAGGATTTACTGGCCGCAATTCCTTAACTGTAGCCTCTGTTTAACGCAACAGTAAAATGTGTACTTGGATGAAAAAACGATTCTTCGCGGCAGGGGATCGTATTCCAGGGACCATAGGATTAAGGACTTGCCCGAAACGCTACGCGTACTAGTGGCTGTACATGAATGTAACAACTCTTGTATATATCTCAAAAAAAAAAAAAAAAGCAAGAGTAAAACTTCATGGCACAGTCTCTGAATACAAAAGACATGAAAATGGTACACTGCAAGGAGGTATTCTCAGCCCTCTTCTCTTCAACTGTTTAATGGATGAATAATGAGGCTGAAACTCCCACATCACCGCAGGCTGCTAAACTACGCGGACGACTTTGTCATCATCATAAAAGGAAGAGATGCGGCGCGCCTTGCACCCAAATGCTTAGACTGCATCAGTAAAGAGGCAAAGTAGATTGATATCAAGCTCAACCCCACAAAGACAAAGGCCATGCCCATAAAAATAGTGAAGCCCAACATCAAACTCACAGTACAGGGTCAACCAATTCATTGGATGAACACTTGTCAGTATCTAGAAATAATCCTGGACACAGATAAATTTTAATGCGAGGTCACTTAAGAGAGAGAACTGCGGCCCGGACGGCAATCCTCAGGTCACTAACCTCCCTCTCTGGAGGAGCCAATCTGCAAGTCATTCGCACATACTATGTACAGGCAGTCAGATCAGTGATCGACTATGCCGCACCTTCACTCACAAGTCTATCACACCAACAGTGGAAAAGGCTTGAAGAAGCACAAAACAATGCTATGAGAGCTGTCTTGGGAGCCCTTGTGTGGACCAGACTTGAAATTCTAAGACTGGAAACGGGTTTTCCCTCTCTTCAAGAAAGAATATCTCAAAGAACAGCTACGATTATCAGTAAGATAACTATTTCTGATAACTAGATGACTTGGCCAAAACAACTTCTTGGGCTGCCAGAGCCGGAGAAGTCCTAAACAAATAAAAAGAATGATTCTTGATAAAAAGGGGGATCAAAAACTACACTTGTCCGCCACAGTGGGAGGAGCCTATCTTCAAAATAGTAATACTATAGAAGGTCTTCCGATGAAAAAGGCGGCCTATGATCCAACAACCCTAAGGCGCATCATAGAAAAGCAAATGTGCAGCATAGCAGTAGCAGGAGTCACCCACTTCTTCACAGAGGGATCGGTGGACACAGAATATGAGAGTGCTGGTGCTGCTGTTTGCACGGCCAGCGTACAGGCATATTGGAGACTGGGAGGACCAGTATCATCAACCCAAACTGAGCTGTTTGCCATACAACAGGCATTCGCATATGTGATTGCCCCAAACACTCAAAATTCAATCATACACACAGACTCAAAAGCTGCACTTTAAATATTAGGAGAAAATTTAATTAAAATATTAGGAGAAAAAGCTGAACTGCATAATCTAAATGGGGCCTAACAAGCGCAAGATATAGTTGAAGAACAACACCAGGTGTCTTGGTACTAACGCTTCAATAAATAAATCCCAGTGTCTCACCTGGGATTTATTTATTGAATAAACAAATAATAAATAAATATTATTGAATGACACAATAAAAATAAATGTATTGAATAATACAATAAATATTTATTGAATGACACCTCCCATGGTTTAGTGTCATGACTTAGGGAAGCTACCGAGGAAACGCTTAGAGGAGTTTCGTTTTTCTCAATACTATAGTTTTACTTAGAAGAGCCGCTCTTTATGGTTAAATGTGCACCAAAGAAAATGGGAATAAACCTTAGTAAAGCGTGAGTGTGATATATGATATTACTCGTGTGAGTGAGCTGTACAGAGCATTATAGAGTTATAGCTATCTTCTCTACAAATGTGAATTTTATTACATGTATTTACCAAAATTTTTGCTAAGCTATATCTACCTTTTTTGTTCGTAAAATAACAATATAACAAGTAATGTATTGCAGATAAATATTTAAATAAAATGATCACTGGCTGAACGGTTAAGACGTTATTGTTAGCCTCGTTAGGTCACTGAACAACCTGTCCTCTTAAAAAGAACGTCGCTTTTGGCCGTTTGCCCGTATGGCCGAATTTGGATGTAATTTGAAAATGAAAAAAAAATGAAAATAAATTTGGGATTTTTTTTTCAACAGCAGTAAGTTAAGGGTCCTCTGATAGGTTAGGTGGGCAGGAAATTCTCATAAAGTTTCAAAACGGTATGAAAAACGTGAATTGAAAGTCACCTATTCTAACCTTACAGAGTCGGCCGGACGACTCGAACAGAAAACGGAAGAGTACGTCACTTTTGTGAGTCGATTTCATTTCAAATTACGTCCAAATTTGGCCATAGTGCGCATACGGGCCAAAAGTGACGTTATTTTTAAGAGGACGGGTTGAAGTATCAGTAGCATAAAAAGATAACATTAGCATACCATCATCCTCTGCGCTGGCGGCCTCAGTATTGGCTCCAGCCTTCAGCAGAGCGCGCGCGAAGTCTAGGTGACCATGAACTGCAGCAATATGGAGAGGAGTGCGGGTGTTAAGGCCAGGGTCGTCCACAGGGACGCCAGCAGACACCAGGGGCGACACAAGGTGGTGATGACCCAACACCGCTGCCAATCCCAGCAGTGTGCAGCCCCCAGCACCGTCGTCTTCAGGAGGCAGCACCACACGTGCATCTCCACCAGCAGCAAGTTGGTGCAGGAATCCCGTCTCGTCGCCACTCCTCACACACGCAGTCTATCAAGAGATTCATTTAAGGTATTATGGTTCACTATCAAAAACAAAACTTATTAACAGTAAAGAACGAGAATATATATATATCTCCATAGCCAATAGTTTTTATATATAAATCATTCGGAAGTTCTCTATAAGGAAAAGTGTGGATATAGGCTCCCAGTAGTACAGCCCGGGTCCTTCTTGACACAGTGAGTGCGCAGGGAACAAGCTACTACTGAAGACAGATTGATGATTGATGAAGATTAAGCCACCCAAAAGGTGGCACGGGCATGAATAGCCCGTAAATGGTGGCCCTTTTGAGCCATCTGTGGAGGTGCGACTGCACCCTGCGTGACGGGAGATGTCTCCCGTGTACTGAAGACAGTCCAAGTTTCCTATATAACCCCAAGCTCTCTGGTGTGGGTAAAGTAGCTCACCCACCATATGCTCCAGCTTCAAATACACAAATTAATTTTCATATATATATATATATATATATATATATATATATATATATATATATATATATATATATATATATATAACTGAAAACTCACACCCCAGAAGTGACTCGAACCCATACTCCCACAACTGGTATGTACAGGGACGCCTTAATCCGCTTGACCATCACGACCGGACATAAGGAAGTGATAGCCGAGGCTATATGAACCACTTCCCCGCCGGCACTCGGATGGTAATCTTGGGCATAGCATTTTATCAAATCACCTCATTCTTTGGGGCACACGTGAGGAACACAAATGCAAACAAGCCTGAATGGTCCCCAGGACTATATACAACTGAAAACTCACACCCCAGAAGTGACTCGAACCCATACTCCCACAACTGGTATGTACAGGGACGCCTTAATCCGCTTGACCATCACGACCGGACATAAGGAAGTGATAGCCGAGGCTATATGAACCACTTCCCCGCCGGCACTCGGATGGTAATCTTGGGCATAGCATTTTATCAAATCACCTCATTCTTTGGGGCACACGTGAGGAACACAAATGCAAACAAGCCTGAATGGTCCCCAGGACTATATACAACTGAAAACTCACACCCCAGAAGTGACTCGAACCCATACTCCCACAACTGGTATGTACAGGGACGCCTTAATCCGCTTGACCATCACGACCGGACATAAGGAAGTGATAGCCGAGGCTATATGAACCACTTCCCCGCCGGCACTCGGATGGTAATCTTGGGCATAGCATTTTATCAAATCACCTCATTCTTTGGGGCACACGTGAGGAACACAAATGCAAACAAGCCTGAATGGTCCCCAGGACTATATACAACTGAAAACTCACACCCCAGAAGTGACTCGAACCCATACTCCCACAACTGGTATGTACAGGGACGCCTTAATCCGCTTGACCATCACGACCGGACATAAGGAAGTGATAGCCGAGGCTATATGAACCACTTCCCCGCCGGCACTCGGATGGTAATCTTGGGCATAGCATTTTATCAAATCACCTCATTCTTTGGGGCACACGTGAGGAACACAAATGCAAACAAGCCTGAATGGTCCCCAGGACTATATACAACTGAAAACTCACACCCCAGAAGTGACTCGAACCCATACTCCCACAACTGGTATGTACAGGGACGCCTTAATCCGCTTGACCATCACGACCGGACATAAGGAAGTGATAGCCGAGGCTATATGAACCACTTCCCCGCCGGCACTCGGATGGTAATCTTGGGCATAGCATTTTATCAAATCACCTCATTCTTTGGGGCACACGTGAGGAACACAAATGCAAACAAGCCTGAATGGTCCCCAGGACTATATACAACTGAAAACTCACACCCCAGAAGTGACTCGAACCCATACTCCCACAACTGGTATGTACAGGGACGCCTTAATCCGCTTGACCATCACGACCGGACATAAGGAAGTGATAGCCGAGGCTATATGAACCACTTCCCCGCCGGCACTCGGATGGTAATCTTGGGCATAGCATTTTATCAAATCACCTCATTCTTTGGGGCACACGTGAGGAACACAAATGCAAACAAGCCTGAATGGTCCCCAGGACTATATACAACTGAAAACTCACACCCCAGAAGTGACTCGAACCCATACTCCCACAACTGGTATGTACAGGGACGCCTTAATCCGCTTGACCATCACGACCGGACATAAGGAAGTGATAGCCGAGGCTATATGAACCACTTCCCCGCCGGCACTCGGATGGTAATCTTGGGCATAGCATTTTATCAAATCACCTCATTCTTTGGGGCACACGTGAGGAACACAAATGCAAACAAGCCTGAATGGTCCCCAGGACTATATACAACTGAAAACTCACACCCCAGAAGTGACTCGAACCCATACTCCCACAACTGGTATGTACAGGGACGCCTTAATCCGCTTGACCATCACGACCGGACATAAGGAAGTGATAGCCGAGGCTATATGAACCACTTCCCCGCCGGCACTCGGATGGTAATCTTGGGCATAGCATTTTATCAAATCACCTCATTCTTTGGGGCACACGTGAGGAACACAAATGCAAACAAGCCTGAATGGTCCCCAGGACTATATACAACTGAAAACTCACACCCCAGAAGTGACTCGAACCCATACTCCCACAACTGGTATGTACAGGGACGCCTTAATCCGCTTGACCATCACGACCGGACATAAGGAAGTGATAGCCGAGGCTATATGAACCACTTCCCCGCCGGCACTCGGATGGTAATCTTGGGCATAGCATTTTATCAAATCACCTCATTCTTTGGGGCACACGTGAGGAACACAAATGCAAACAAGCCTGAATGGTCCCCAGGACTATATACAACTGAAAACTCACACCCCAGAAGTGACTCGAACCCATACTCCCACAACTGGTATGTACAGGGACGCCTTAATCCGCTTGACCATCACGACCGGACATAAGGAAGTGATAGCCGAGGCTATATGAACCACTTCCCCGCCGGCACTCGGATGGTAATCTTGGGCATAGCATTTTATCAAATCACCTCATTCTTTGGGGCACACGTGAGGAACACAAATGCAAACAAGCCTGAATGGTCCCCAGGACTATATACAACTGAAAACTCACACCCCAGAAGTGACTCGAACCCATACTCCCACAACTGGTATGTACAGGGACGCCTTAATCCGCTTGACCATCACGACCGGACATAAGGAAGTGATAGCCGAGGCTATATGAACCACTTCCCCGCCGGCACTCGGATGGTAATCTTGGGCATAGCATTTTATCAAATCACCTCATTCTTTGGGGCACACGTGAGGAACACAAATGCAAACAAGCCTGAATGGTCCCCAGGACTATATACAACTGAAAACTCACACCCCAGAAGTGACTCGAACCCATACTCCCACAACTGGTATGTACAGGGACGCCTTAATCCGCTTGACCATCACGACCGGACATAAGGAAGTGATAGCCGAGGCTATATGAACCACTTCCCCGCCGGCACTCGGATGGTAATCTTGGGCATAGCATTTTATCAAATCACCTCATTCTTTGGGGCACACGTGAGGAACACAAATGCAAACAAGCCTGAATGGTCCCCAAGACTATATACAACTGAAAACTCACACCCCAGAAGTGACTCGAACCCATACTCCCACAACTGGTATGTACAGGGACGCCTTAATCCGCTTGACCATCACGACCGGACATAAGGAAGTGATAGCCGAGGCTATATGAACCACTTCCCCGCCGGCACTCGGATGGTAATCTTGGGCATAGCATTTTATCAAATCACCTCATTCTTTGGGGCACACGTGAGGAACACAAATGCAAACAAGCCTGAATGGTCCCCAGGACTATATACAACTGAAAACTCACACCCCAGAAGTGACTCGAACCCATACTCCCACAACTGGTATGTACAGGGACGCCTTAATCCGCTTGACCATCACGACCGGACATAAGGAAGTGATAGCCGAGGCTATATGAACCACTTCCCCGCCGGCACTCGGATGGTAATCTTGGGCATAGCATTTTATCAAATCACCTCATTCTTTGGGGCACACGTGAGGAACACAAATGCAAACAAGCCTGAATGGTCCCCAGGACTATATACAACTGAAAACTCACACCCCAGAAGTGACTCGAACCCATACTCCCACAACTGGTATGTACAGGGACGCCTTAATCCGCTTGACCATCACGACCGGACATAAGGAAGTGATAGCCGAGGCTATATGAACCACTTCCCCGCCGGCACTCGGATGGTAATCTTGGGCATAGCATTTTATCAAATCACCTCATTCTTTGGGGCACACGTGAGGAACACAAATGCAAACAAGCCTGAATGGTCCCCAGGACTATATACAACTGAAAACTCACACCCCAGAAGTGACTCGAACCCATACTCCCACAACTGGTATGTACAGGGACGCCTTAATCCGCTTGACCATCACGACCGGACATAAGGAAGTGATAGCCGAGGCTATATGAACCACTTCCCCGCCGGCACTCGGATGGTAATCTTGGGCATAGCATTTTATCAAATCACCTCATTCTTTGGGGCACACGTGCGGAACACAAATGCAAACAAGCCTGAATGGTCCCCAGGACTATATACTAAGGATTAAGGCGTCCCTGTACATACCAGTTGTGGGAGTATGGGTTCGAGTCACTTCTGGGGTGTGAGTTTTCAGTTGTATATAGTCCTGGGGACCATTCAGGCTTGTTTGCATTTGTGTTCCTCACGTGTGCCCCAAAGAATGAGGTGATTTGATAAAATGCTATGCCCAAGATTACCATCCGAGTGCCGGCGGGGAAGTGGTTCATATAGCCTCGGCTATCACTTCCTTATGTCCGGTCGTGATGGTCAAGCGGATTAAGGCGTCCCTGTACATACCAGTTGTGGGAGTATGGGTTCGAGTCACTTCTGGGGTGTGAGTTTTCAGTTGTATATAGTCCTGGGGACCATTCAGGCTTGTTTGCATTTGTGTTCCTCACGTGTGCCCCAAAGAATGAGGTGATTTGATAAAATGCTATGCCCAAGATTACCATCCGAGTGCCGGCGGGGAAGTGGTTCATATAGCCTCGGCAATCACTTCCTTATGTCCGGTCGTGATGGTCAAGCGGATTAAGGCGTCCCTGTACATACCAGTTGTGGGAGTATGGGTTCGAGTCACTTCTGGGGTGTGAGTTTTCAGTTGTATATAGTCCTGGGGACCATTCAGGCTTGTTTGCATTTGTGTTCCTCACGTGTGCCCCAAAGAATGAGGTGATTTGATAAAATGCTATGCCCAAGATTACCATCCGAGTGCCGGCGGGGAAGTGGTTCATATAGCCTCGGCTATCACTTCCTTATGTCCGGTCGTGATGGTCAAGCGGATTAAGGCGTCCCTGTACATACCAGTTGTGGGAGTATGGGTTCGAGTCACTTCTGGGGTGTGAGTTTTCAGTTGTATATAGTCCTGGGGACCATTCAGGCTTGTTTGCATTTGTGTTCCTCACGTGTGCCCCAAAGAATGAGGTGATTTGATAAAATGCTATGCCCAAGATTACCATCCGAGTGCCGGCGGGGAAGTGGTTCATATAGCCTCGGCTATCACTTCCTTATGTCCGGTCGTGATGGTCAAGCGGATTAAGGCGTCCCTGTACATACCAGTTGTGGGAGTATGGGTTCGAGTCACTTCTGGGGTGTGAGTTTTCAGTTGTATATAGTCCTGGGGACCATTCAGGCTTGTTTGCATTTGTGTTCCTCACGTGTGCCCCAAAGAATGAGGTGATTTGATAAAATGCTATGCCCAAGATTACCATCCGAGTGCCGGCGGGGAAGTGGTTCATATAGCCTCGGCTATCACTTCCTTATGTCCGGTCGTGATGGTCAAGCGGATTAAGGCGTCCCTGTACATACCAGTTGTGGGAGTATGGGTTCGTGTCACTTCTGGGGTGTGAGTTTTCAGTTGTATATAGTCCTGGGGACCATTCAGGCTTGTTTGCATTTGTGTTCCTCACGTGTGCCCCAAAGAATGAGGTGATTTGATAAAATGCTATGCCCAAGATTACCATCCGAGTGCCGGCGGGGAAGTGGTTCATATAGCCTCGGCTATCACTTCCTTATGTCCGGTCGTGATGGTCAAGCGGATTAAGGCGTCCCTGTACATACCAGTTGTGGGAGTATGGGTTCGAGTCACTTCTGGGGTGTGAGTTTTCAGTTGTATATAGTCCTGGGGACCATTCAGGCTTGTTTGCATTTGTGTTCCTCACGTGTGCCCCAAAGAATGAGGTGATTTGATAAAATGCTATGCCCAAGATTACCATCCGAGTGCCGGCGGGGAAGTGGTTCATATAGCCTCGGCTATCACTTCCTTATGTCCGGTCGTGATGGTCAAGCGGATTAAGGCGTCCCTGTACATACCAGTTGTGGGAGTATGGGTTCGAGTCACTTCTGGGGTGTGAGTTTTCAGTTGTATATAGTCCTGGGGACCATTCAGGCTTGTTTGCATTTGTGTTCCTCACGTGTGCCCCAAAGAATGAGGTGATTTGATAAAATGCTATGCCCAAGATTACCATCCGAGTGCCGGCGGGGAAGTGGTTCATATAGCCTCGGCTATCACTTCCTTATGTCCGGTCGTGATGGTCAAGCGGATTAAGGCGTCCCTGTACATACCAGTTGTGGGAGTATGGGTTCGAGTCACTTCTGGGGTGTGAGTTTTCAGTTGTATATAGTCCTGGGGACCATTCAGGCTTGTTTGCATTTGTGTTCCTCACGTGTGCCCCAAAGAATGAGGTGATTTGATAAAATGCTATGCCCAAGATTACCATCCGAGTGCCGGCGGGGAAGTGGTTCATATAGCCTCGGCTATCACTTCCTTATGTCCGGTCGTGATGGTCAAGCGGATTAAGGCGTCCCTGTACATACCAGTTGTGGGAGTATGGGTTCGAGTCACTTCTGGGGTGTGAGTTTTCAGTTGTATATAGTCCTGGGGACCATTCAGGCTTGTTTGCATTTGTGTTCCTCACGTGTGCCCCAAAGAATGAGGTGATTTGATAAAATGCTATGCCCAAGATTACCATCCGAGTGCCGGCGGGGAAGTGGTTCATATAGCCTCGGCTATCACTTCCTTATGTCCGGTCGTGATGGTCAAGCGGATTAAGGCGTCCCTGTACATACCAGTTGTGGGAGTATGGGTTCGAGTCACTTCTGGGGTGTGAGTTTTCAGTTGTATATAGTCCTGGGGACCATTCAGGCTTGTTGGCATTTGTGTTCCTCACGTGTGCCCCAAAGAATGAGGTGATTTGATAAAATGCTATGCCCAAGATTACCATCCGAGTGCCGGCGGGGAAGTGGTTCATATAGCCTCGGCTATCACTTCCTTATGTCCGGTCGTGATGGTCAAGCGGATTAAGGCGTCCCTGTACATACCAGTTGTGGGAGTATGGGTTCGAGTCACTTCTGGGGTGTGAGTTTTCAGTTGTATATAGTCCTGGGGACCATTCAGGCTTGTTTGCATTTGTGTTCCTCACGTGTGCCCCAAAGAATGAGGTGATTTGATAAAATGCTATGCCCAAGATTACCATCCGAGTGCCGGCGGGGAAGTGGTTCATATAGCCTCGGCTATCACTTCCTTATGTCCGGTCGTGATGGTCAAGCGGATTAAGGCGTCCCTGTACATACCAGTTGTGGGAGTATGGGTTCGAGTCACTTCTGGGGTGTGAGTTTTCAGTTGTATATAGTCCTGGGGACCATTCAGGCTTGTTTGCATTTGTGTTCCTCACGTGTGCCCCAAAGAATGAGGTGATTTGATAAAATGCTATGCCCAAGATTACCATCCGAGTGCCGGCGGGGAAGTGGTTCATATAGCCTCGGCTATCACTTCCTTATGTCCGGTCGTGATGGTCAAGCGGATTAAGGCGTCCCTGTACATACCAGTTGTGGGAGTATGGGTTCGAGTCACTTCTGGGGTGTGAGTTTTCAGTTGTATATAGTCCTGGGGACCATTCAGGCTTGTTTGCATTTGTGTTCCTCACGTGTGCCCCAAAGAATGAGGTGATTTGATAAAATGCTATGCCCAAGATTACCATCCGAGTGCCGGCGGGGAAGTGGTTCATATAGCCTCGGCTATCACTTCCTTATGTCCGGTCGTGATGGTCAAGCGGATTAAGGCGTCCCTGTACATACCAGTTGTGGGAGTATGGGTTCGAGTCACTTCTGGGGTGTGAGTTTTCAGTTGTATATAGTCCTGGGGACCATTCAGGCTTGTTTGCATTTGTGTTCCTCACGTGTGCCCCAAAGAATGAGGTGATTTGATAAAATGCTATGCCCAAGATTACCATCCGAGTGCCGGCGGGGAAGTGGTTCATATAGCCTCGGCTATCACTTCCTTATGTCCGGTCGTGATGGTCAAGCGGATTAAGGCGTCCCTGTACATACCAGTTGTGGGAGTATGGGTTCGAGTCACTTCTGGGGTGTGAGTTTTCAGTTGTATATAGTCCTGGGGACCATTCAGGCTTGTTTGCATATATATATATATATATGTCGTACCTAGTAGCCAGAACGCACTTCTCAGCCTACTATGCAAGGCTAGATTTGCCTAATAAGCCAAGTTTTCATGAATTAATTGTTTCTCGACTACCTAACCTACCTAACCAAACCTAACCTACCTTTTTCGGCTACCTAACCCAACCTAACCTATAAAGATAGGTTAGGTTAGGTTAGGTAGGGTTGGTTAGGTTCGTCTATATATCTACGTTAATTTAAACTCCAATAAAAAAAAATTGACCTCATACATAATAAAATGGGTAGCTTTATCATTTCATAAGAAAAAAATTAGAGAAAATATATTAATTCAGGAAAACTTGGCTTATTAGGAAAATTTGGCCTTGCATAGTAGGCCGAGAAGTGCGTTCTGGCTACTAGGTACGACATATATATATATATATATATATATATATATATATATATATATATATATATATATATGACAATGTCAGACCACGGAGGAAAATGAAACAGGAATTTCCTTAAGTACTTTCGTATATTAAATACATCTTCAGAAGGAAGATGATCTCCAGTATCAGCTAATGATACTGGTAATGGCTCAAAAGGGCCACCACTTACGGGCTATTCATGCCCCTGCCACCTTTTGGGTGGCTTAATCTTCATCAATTCCTTCTGAAGATGTATTTAATATACGAAAGTACTTAAGGAAATTCCTGTTTCATTTTCCTCCGTGGTCTGACATTGTCACATTCTTAATCACGTGTTTATTTTCGTGATACACACACACACACACACACACATATATATATATATATATATATATATATATATATATATATATATATATATATATATATATATATATATATCACGTTAGTGTGATGTCTTTGTGTATTATTATAATTATTATTATTTGAACAATTCCACAAGGGCCTTGATTAGGGTTCGAACCTATTCGCCGAGTGTTCCCCGACGTGCTCTAGTCAAGTGTACCACGATTTGGAACCATGTTGAGGGGCCTCGTAGCCTGGTGGATAGCGCGCAGGACTCGTAATTCTGTGGCGCGGGTTCGATTCCCGCACGAGGCAGAAACAAATGGGCAAAGTTTCTTTCATCCTGAATGCCCCTGTTACCTACCAGTAAATAGGTACCTGGGAGTTAGTCAGCTGTCACGGGCTGCTTCCTGGGGGTGGAGGCCTGGTCGAGGACCGGGCCGCGGGGACACTAAAAGCCCCGAAATCATCTCAAGATAACCTCAAGATAACCTCAAGATGTTGTGGTACAGTTAACTACAACACAACTAGGTGAGTACAACTAGGAGAGTACAACTAGGTGAGTACAACTAGGAGAGTACAACTAGGAGAGTACAACTAGGAGAGTACAACTAGGAGAGTACAACTAGGTGAGTACAACTAGGAGAGTACAACTAGGAGAGTACAACTAGGAGAGTACAACTAGGAGAGTACAACTAGGGGAGTACAACTAGGGGAGTACAACTAGGAGAGTACAACTAGGGGAGTACAACTAGGAGAGTACAACTAGGAGAGTACAACTACAGTACAACTAGGAGAGTACAACTAGGAGGAGAGTACAACTAGGAGAGTACAACTAGGGGAGTACAACTAGGAGAGTACAACTAGGAGAGTACAACTATTGGAGTACAACTAGGGGAGTACAACTAGGGGAGTACAACTAGGGGAGTACAACTAGGGGAGTACAACTAGGAGAGTACAACTAGGGGAGTACAACTAGGAGAGTACAACTAGGAGAGTACAACTAGGAGAGTACAACTAGGAGAGTACAACTAGGAGAGTACAACTAGGAGAGTACAACTAGGAGAGTACAACTAGGTGAGTACAACTAGGTGAGTACAACTGGGTGAGTACAACTAGGTGAGTACAACTAGGGGAGTACAACTAGGTGAGTACAACTAGGGGAGTACAACTAGGGGAGTACAACTAGGGGAGTACAACTAGGTGAGTACAACTAGGTGAGTACAACTAGGCGAGTACAACTAGGCGAGTACAACTAGGTGAGTACAACTAGGCGAGTACAACTAGGTGAGTACGACTAGGTGAGTACAACTAGGTGAGTACAACTAGGTGAGTACAACTAGGCGAGTACAACTAGGTGAGTACAACTAGGGGAGTACAACTAGGTGAGTACCACTAGGTGAGTACAACTAGGGGAGTACAACTAGGGGAGTACAATTAGGCTAGTACAACTAGGTGAGTACAACTAGGAGAGTACAACTAGGCGAGTACAACTAGGCGAGTACAACTAGGTAAGTACAACTAAGTGAGTACAACTAGGTGAGCACAACTGGGTGAGTACAACTAGGTGAGTGCAACTAGGTGAGTACAACTGGGTGAGTACAACTAGGAGAGTACAACTAGGAGAGTACAACTAGGAGAGTACAACTAGGGGAGTACAACTAGGGGAGTACAACTAGGGGAGTACAACTAGGAGAGTACAACTAGGTGAGTACAACTAGGGGAGTACAACTAGGTGAGTACAACTAGGAGAGTACAACTAGGAGAGTACAACTAGGTGAGTACAACTAGGAGAGTACAACTAGGAGAGTACAACTAGGAGAGTACAACTAGGGGAGTACAACTAGGGGAGTACAACTAGGAGAGTACAACTAGGGGAGTACAACTAGGGGAGTACAACTAGGAGAGTACAACTAGGAGAGTACAACTAGGGGAGTACAACTAGGGGAGTACAACTAGGAGAGTACAACTAGGAGAGTACAACTAGGAGAGTACAACTAGGAGAGTACAACTAGGAGAGTACAACTAGGTAAGTACAACTAAGTGAGTACAACTAGGTGAGCACATCTGGGTGAGTACAACTAGGTGAGTACAACTAGGGGAGTACAACTAGGTGAGTACAACTAGGTGAGTACAACTAGGGGAGTACAACTAGGGGAGTACAATTAGGCTAGTACAACTAGGTGAGTACAACTAGGTGAATACAACTAGGTGAGTACAACTAGGCTAGTGCAACTAGGTGAGTACAACTAGGCGAGAACAACTAGGTGAGTACACCTAGGCGAGTACAACTAGGTGAGTACAACTAGGCCAGTACAACTAGGTGAGTACACCTAGGTGAGTACACCTAGGTGAGTACAACTAGGGAAGTACAACTAGGAGAGTACAACTAGGAGAGTACAACTAGGTGAGTACAACTAGGTGAGTACACCTAGGTAAGTACAACTAGGCGAGTACAACTAGGCGAGTACAACTAGGTGAGTACAACTAGGTGAGTACAACTAGGGGAGTACAACTTGGTGAGTACAACTAAGTGAGTACAACTAGGTGAGTACAACTAGGTGAGTACAACTAGGTGAGTACAACAAGGTGAGTACAACTAGGCGAGTACAACTAGGGGAGTACAACTAGGAGAGTACAACTAGGAGAGTACAACTAGGAGAGTACAACTAGGAGAGTACAACTAGGTGAGTACAACTAGGAGAGTACAACTAGGAGAGTACAACTAGGAGAGTACAACGGGCTTTTTTAGTGTCCCCGCGGAGAGTACAACTAGGAGAGTACAACTAGGAAGAGTACAACTAGGAGAGTACAACTAGGAGAGTACAACTAGGAGAGTAACAGGGAGTACAACTAGGGTGAGTACAACTAGGAGAGTACAACTAGGAGAGTACAACTAGGGAGTACAACTAGGGTGAGTACAACTAGGTGAGTACACCTAGGTGAGTACAACTAGGTGAGTTCGACTAGGTGAGTACAACTAGGTGAGTACAACTAGGTGAGTACAACTAGGCGAGTACAACTAGGTGAGTACAACTAGGGGAGTACAACTAGGTGAGTACAACTAGGAGAGTACAACTAGGGGAGTACAACTAGGCTAGTACAACTAGGTGAGTACAACTAGGAGAGTACAACTTGGCGAGTACAACTAGGCGAGTACAACTAGGTAAGTACAACTAGGTGAATACAACTAGGTGAGTACAACTAGGCTAGTGCAACTAGGTGAGTACAACTAGGCGAGTACAACTAGGTGAGTACAACTAGGGGAGTACAACTAGGTGAGTACAACTAGGTGAGTACAACTAGGGGAGTACAATTAGGCTAGTACAACTAGGTGAGTGCAACTAGGTGAGTACAACTGGGTGAGTACAACTAGGTGAGTACAACTAGGGGAGTACAACTAGGCGAGTGCAACTAGGTGAGTACAACTAGGTTACCTTACCTTGAGGTTACCTTGAGGTGCTTCCGGGGCTTAGCGTCCCCGCGGCCCGGTCGTCGACCAGGCCTCCTGGTTTCCGGACTGATCAACCAGGCTGTTGGACGCGGCTGCTCGCAGCCTGACGTATGAGTCACAGCCTGGTTGATCAGGTATCCTTTGGAGGTGCTTATCCAGTTCTCTCTTGAACACTGTGAGGGGTCGGCCAGTTATGCCCCTTCTGTGTAGTGGAAGCGTGTTGAACAGTCTTGGACCTCTGATGTTGATAGAGTTCTCTCTCAGAGTACCAGTTGCACCTCTGTTTTTCAACGTGGGTATTCTGCACATCCTGCCATGTCTTCTGGTCTCATGTGATGTTATTTCTGTGTGCAGGTTTGGGACCAGCCCCTCTAATATTTTCCACGTGTAAATTATTATGTATCTCTCCCGCCTGCGCTCAAGGGAGTACAGTTTTAGGCTCTTTAGTCGGTCCCAATAGTTTAGGTGTTTTACTGAGTGGATTCTAGCAGTAAAGGATCTCTGCACGCTCTCCAGGTCAGCAATTTCTCCAGCTTTGAAAGGGGCTGTCATTGTGCAGCAGTACTCCACTCTAGAGAGCACAAGCGTTTTGAAAAGTATCATCATCGGTATAGCATCTCTAGTGTGAAAAGTTCTTGTTATCCAACCTGTCATTTTTCTTGCAGTTGTGACGGCTACTTTATTGTGTTCTTTAAATGTAAGGTCTTCTGACATGAGTACACCCAGATCCTTTACATTGCCTTTTCGTTCTATGTTATGATTTGCCTGAGTTTTGTACGTGGTTTCCGTTTTTATATTTTCATTTTTTCCATAGCGCATGAGCTGGAACTTATCTTCGTTAAACACCATATTATTTTCTGTAGCCCATAGAAAGACCTGATCTACATCTGACTGGAGGTTCGTCGTGTCCTCTATGTTGCCTACTCTCATGAAGATCCTAGTATCATCTGCAAAGGATGATACAGTGCTATAGGTTGTGTTCTTGTCTATGTCCGAAATGAGGATGAGAAAAAGTACTGGAGCAAGCACAGTACCCTGGGGGACTGAGCTCTTCACGGTTGATGGGCTGGATTTTATTTTGTTGACTATTACACATTGGGTTCTGTTGGTCAGGAAATTGTAGATCCATCTGCCTATTTTTCCGGTAATTCCTTTTGAACGCATTTTATGTGCAATAACACCATGGTCACATTTATCAAAAGCTTTTGCGAAATCTGTGTAAATTACATCAGCATTTTGTTTGTCTTCCATAGCATCTAATGCCATATCATAGTGGTCCAGCAACTGCGACAGGCAAGAGCGCCCTGTTCTGAAACCATGTTGTCCGGGGTTATGGAGATGCTGTGATTCCATGTATTTTGTGATTTTACTTCTTAGCACTCTCTCAAAAATTTTTATGATGTGCGATGTTAGCGCTATCGGTCTGTAATTTTTTGCCTCTGCCTTATTTCCTCCTTTATGAAGTGGTGCTATCTCTGCTGTTTTTAGTATATCAGGAATAACGCCAGTATCTAGGCTTTGTCTCCACAGAATGTGGAGGGCCTGCGATAGTGGTTTTTTACAGTTCTTTATGAATATGGAGTTCCAAGAATCCGGGCCTGGTGCAGAGTGCATAGGCATACTGTTTATGGCTTCTTCAAAATCCAGTGGGGATAGGGTGACGTCTGATATATGATTTGATGTTGGTATCGTATCCATGAAAAATTCATTTGGGTTATCAATCTTTAGTGTGTTTAATGGCTCGCTGAAAACAGAGTCGTACTGCGTCCTCAGTAGCTCGCTCATTTCTTTGTTGTCATCGGTGAAAGTTCCATCTCCCTTTCGCAGGGGCCCGATACTAGATGTGGTTTTTTATCTTGATTTTGCATAGGAGAAAAAATATTTCGGATTTCTTTCTATTTCACTGATGGCCTTTTGCTCTCTTTGCCTCTCCTGGGTTTTGTATGATTCTTGTAGCTTCCGTTCAATTGTTTCTATTTCTCTACCTAACCTTCTTCGCCGTTCTTGAGATAGGGTGCGACTCTCAAGTTGTTCCGCGATTCGTTTTCTTCGCCTATATAGGGAACGACGTTCCCGTTCCAATCTGCATCTCTTCCTCTTTTTTCTTAGAGGTATGCGGTTTGAACATATTTCTAGTGCTACTGAGCTTATTTTTTCCAGGCACTGGTTCAGGTTTGCATTTTCTAGTTGTTCTTCCCAGTTTATTTCTGTGAAGTCCTGGTTTATTTGCTCCCTGTTTATCTGTTTATTATTGAAGTTGAATTTGCTGAAATCTCCTCCACCGGGAATCTGGACTGGTTTTGAAGGTCTACTCCCCATGGTTGTCATAACTTCAATTAAGTTGTGATCTGAGTAACAGGTATTTGTAATCATTATGTTCCTGATCAATTCATCATTATTAGTGACAATGAGGTCCAGCGTGTTCTCCTTCCTAGTTGGTTCTACTATTTGCTGGTTTAAGGCAAACCTGTCGCACATCCGTAGCAGGTCATTTGCATGTGCCTGTTCATTTAGGCTACTTCCTGGTATTCTTTCTGATATTACTGTATTAGCCAGGTGCTTCCATTTCAGGTGCCGTAGGTTGAAGTCCCCAAGCAGGATGATGTTCGGAGCTGGATTTGTGAGGTTTTCCAAGCAGTGTTCTATTTTCATTAGTTGGTCTTTAAACTGCTGAGGGTTTGCCTCCGGTGACTTATATACAAGGACAATAACTACATTTAAAATCTCTATTTTGATTATCAGCACTTCCACCATATCATTTGAGGTGTTTAGCAGCTCAGTACAGATGAGTGTGTCTTGGATGTAGAGGCTGACCCCACCCTGAAGCCGGTGTTTCCTATCACATCTGAAAAGATTGTACTCTGAGATCCATATTTCACCATCATGGTAGTCCTTTGTGTGGGTTTCTGTTAGGGCTGCAAACACTGCATTTGCCTCATGAAGGAGACCATCTATAAATTGAACTTTGTTGGATTTGCATGTTTTTATACCCTGGATGTTGGCAAATATAAATGATGTTATCGTGTTAGTGGAAGTGCTGGAAGCCTTACTTGGTGTTAATATCTGAGGCTCTGATAAGGAGGCCACTGTGTTTGCGTCCAGGGTGTGTCGTTTTGGAAGTGATTCGTCCAGTTTTGGTAGTAGGACGGGTGTTGTCTGGTGTAGCACCTGTGTGCTTGTTGGTAATTTGAATTCCAGTCTTGTTGGTATCTCCGTTCCCCTCTGTAATCCTGTAGTGGTTCCATCTGACTGTTCCTCTCTCTTATATTTACTACTCTGTTTCTGCCTTCCTCTAAAAAATTTCCAGTAGTGTCATATTGATCTTCCCGTCTATAACGCTCTGTACCTCTCACGTGGAATTCCGGACACTGAAGATTGTAGCATTTTTTGTCCCTTATTGAAAATTGACATAATTTAGGGTGGAAGTATCTGCACCCTGTTCCAAAACGGCATGTACTCCTCTCCAACATGTTCCTGCATTTTCGAGGATGCAGAAAATGGTATTTTGCTCCTAATTTTCCATATTTGCATATTCCTTTAGCGTAGAATTTGCAAATGTGTTCCGGTTTTGCGTTTTTCAAGGTATTTATATCTGCGACTGTCTTGTCAACCTCTTTATTGGAGCCATCTCCGTTTTTCGTCCCAATTCCATCATCTATGCACTCTGTCTCACTGTTGCTCTCATCGTTTATATTACCTGGCTCTGCAATATTGCTGTTATTTTGTACCACAATAGTCTCCTCCTCCACACTACTGCTGCGGCTCTCTAAACTATCTGTTCCTGAGTTTTGGTCGTTATCTAATGTTGACTTTTCCCAGTCCGCATATATCACTGGTAGCCTGTCTGTGAATGGTAATCTCTGTGACTCGGGAATGTTTTTCATCAGTTTAGTTATGTTCTCTAACATTAATCTGTCATCTTTGCAAACCCAGTAAATTCCTTGCCTTTTTATGCATCTTGGAGCTAATTCTGTACAGCCCAGGTGAAATCTTATGTTACAGATGCAGTACGTTACGCCTGCATTTCGTTTTCCCAATACTCCGGAACACTCGCCACACCTCTCCATTGTCTGGTGTATTGTGTTGTATTTGAGAGTCACTGTATGGATCACTTGTTGATGTCAGTCCTTTTAACTCTTTATAAAATTATATGTATATATATTTATATGTTTAATATTTATAATATTATATGTATACCGTATATTAGTAATATTATGTATGTTATTTTGTTCAAACTTTATGGCAGGTACTTAGCGTAGGTAGCGAGGCTGGTTCCCCGGTCGGTACAGGTGACCTCTTGTGGCCCAGGGGCCAGATTCACGAAAGCACTTACGCAAGCACTTACGAACGTGTACATCTTTCCTCAATCTTTGACGGCTTTGGTTACATTTATTAAACAGTTTACAAGCATGAAAACTTGCCAATCAACTGTTGTTATTGTTATAAACAGCCTCCTGGTGCTTCGGAGCTCATTAACTGTTTAATAATTGGAAACAAAGCCGCCAAAGACTGAGAAAAGATGTACAGGTTTGTAAGTCCTTGCTTAAGTGCTTTCGTGAATCTGGCCCCAGGTTGATGTCACCAGTTTCCAGTTACCCGATTTATAACCACTGATGCCGCCTCTTGCCACTATTCTATATTTCTAGTATTCTATATTTATAATATTCTATGCACGATTTTCCTTCACTTCCAACTTATATGTCGTTGTGATACCCGTTCCACATCACTGTTCCACGAATCACCGTTCACTATTTTTTTTTCTAATACACGCATGGGGTCCGTCTAATTACCACAAGCTGCCACAAACTACACAAACTTCAGAAAGCTTCCTGGCAATACGTTAGTAATGAATAAATATGATATATTAAGTTAGGCTGACCTAACCTAACCTAACTTAACCAAACCTAACCTAACCTAACGGAAGCTTGGATCGTCGACTTGATTTGGCGTCACCAGCTTTTTATTTTCGTCTAATTTCTTTATAAAAAGATACTTTTTCAGATTAAAATTATGTTTTTTCGTGTTGTACATTCAGCACCAACATTATAATGAGTAAATATATCATATTTATTCATTACTAACGTATTGCCAGAAAGCTTTCTGAAGTTTCTGAAGTTTGTGGTAGCTTGTGGTAATTAGACGGACCGCACGCATGTACACAAAGCCTCGTTCACTGGCTCACTCGTGGTCTCCCGTTTATTCTCTATTTAACACAAAGTTCTATTGTTAATGACTATTTTCAATTTTCCAGCGGGTCACTATGCACTTTGTTACGTCTGTAATCAGTAATCCACGGCAGTAGTCTTGGATGAAAAAAACGATTTTTCGCGGCAGGGGATCGTATTCCAGGGACCTGCCCGAAACGCTACGCGTACTAGTGAAGGTACAACTAGGGGAGTACAACTAGGAGAGTACAACTAGGTGAGTACAACTAGGCGAGAACAACTAGGCGAGTACAACTAGGTGAGTACAACTAGGCCAGTACAACTACGTGAGTACACCTAGGTGAGTACAACTAGGTGAGTACAACTAGGCGAGTACAACTAGGCGAGTACGACTGGGTGAGTACGACTAGGTGAGTACAACTAGGTGAGTACACCTAGGTGAGTACACCTAGGTGAGTACAACTAGGTGAGTATAACTAGGCGAGTACAACTAGGCGAGTACGACTGGGTGAGTACGACTAGGTGAGTACAACTAGGTGAGTACACCTAGATGAGTACAACTAGGCGAGTACAACTAGGCGAGTACAACTAGGTTAGTACAACTTGGCGAGTACAACTAAGTGAGTACAACTAGGTGAGTAAAACTAGGTGAGTACAACTAGGTGAGTACAACTAGGCGAGTACAACTAGGCGAGTACAAATAGGTGAGTACAACTAAGTGAGTACAACTTGGCGAGTACAACTAAGTGAGTACAACTAGGTGAGTAAAACTAGGTGAGTACGACTAGGTGAGTACAACTAGGCGAGTACAAATAGGCGAGTACAAATAGGTGAGTACATCTAGGTGAGTACATCTAGGTGAGTATGACTAGGTGAGTACAACTAGGCGAGTACAACTAGGCGAGTACAACTAGGCGAGTACAACTAGGCGAGTACAACTAGGGGAGTACAACTTGGCGAGTACAACTAAGTGAGTACAACTAGGTGAGTAAAACTAGGTGAGTACAACTAAGTGAGTACAACTAGGTGAGTATGACTAGGTGAGTACAACTAAGTGAGTACAACTAGGCGAGTACAACTAGGTGAGTACAACTAGGCGAGTACAACTAGGTGAGTACAACTAGGTGAGTACAACTAGGTGAGTACAACTAGGTGAGTACAACTAGGCGAGTACAACTAGGCGAGTACAAATAGGTGAGTACAACTAAGTGAGTACATCTAGGTGAGTACAACTAGGCGAGTACAACTAGGCGAGTACAAATAGGTGAGTACAACTAAGTGAGTACAACTAGGTGAGTAAAACTAGGTGAGTACAACTAGGTGAGTACAACTAGGCGAGTAAAACTAGGCGAGTACAACTAGGCGAGTACAACTAGGCGAGTACATCTAGGCGAGTACAACTAGGCGAGTACAACTAGGCGAGTACAACTAGGCGAGTACAACAAGGCGAGTACAACAAGGCGAGTACAACTAGGCGAGTACAACTAGGGGATTGCAACTAGGCGAGTACAACTAGGCGAGTACAACTAGGCGAGTAAAACTAGGCAAGTACAACTAGGCGAGTACAACTAGGCGAGTACAACTAGGCGAGTACAACTAGGCGAGTACAACTAGGGGATTACAACCAGGCGAGTACAACTAGGCGAGTACAACTAGGCGAGTACAACTAGGCGAGTACTAATCATCTGTACAACATCTGTTCTCCCAAACACTAACCACCATGACAAAATTTAAGAAGAATTTTTAATCCCAAACATATACCAGTAGAAATTGAAGGGACGACGACGTTTCGGTCCGTCCTGGACCATTCTCAAGTCGATTGTGACACAATCGACTTGAGAATGGTCCAGGACGGACCGAAACGTCGTCGTCCCTTCAATTTCTAGTGTGTGGTCTGGTCAACATACTTCAGCCACGTTATTGTGACTCATCGCCTGCATATACCAGTAATTCTTATGGCAGAGCTTAATGCTCAACCTAGTTAATCAAATTAAAATCTTTAGTCATAAATGGTTGCACATTTATAATTTGGAAAGTTTACATAAAAATTACCGGACATTAATTAACTGTCACAATGAAAACCCAACAGACATAATAATATTATGAAGATAATATTGCATTATAATAACATTAACATAAAAATACTGATTTTTGAATTTGATTGAAAACTGCTTAAATGCAAACTGAAATTAAAGGCCTAATAACATGAGGCCAATTTTAACCTTAAAATAGTAATCAACATATTAAATAAAAATAAAATTTTCACTAACCATCAATAACGTTGTGTCATTCATAATGATGAACCCTATTGGCTGGTGCAACTATATGAAGGCTTGTTAGACCCCCCGGACACTTCTTGCTTCTCCAGGAGCACTTTAATGTGGTGACCAGACCACACACTAGAAGGTGAAGGGACGACGACGTTTTAGTCCGTCTTAGACCATTCTCAAGTCGATTGTGTTGACGTCTGGTCCTTGAAACACAAGGAGGCTCAGTATAAGGTATTGGCTACAACTTGGACATTTTCCATACTCTATATTCCATGGCCGAAACTTTGTCCTTAACTTACAGTAACAATATGTGAATTGTTCGTCTAGGATAGTTACAGTGTTCTTGGGTAGTAAATTCGTGCTCAAAATATGATGGAAAATAGCAAGTTACAGTTGCCTTTCGGAGAAAAGTGTGAATAAAATTGTTCAGGAATTAGCTAAGTTGGTAGAGAAGCATGAATGTCTGAGTAAAGTGTCTATCTTGAGGTTATCTTGAGATGATTTCGGGGCTTTAGTGTCCCCGCGGCCCGGTCCTCGACCAGGCCTCCACCCCCAGGAAGCAGCCCGTGACAGCTGACTAACACCCAGGTACCTATTTTACTGCTAGGTAACAGGGGCATAGGGTGAAAGAAACTCTGCCCATTGTTTCTCGCCGGCGCCTGGGATCGAACCCAGGACCACAGGATCACAAGTCCCGCGTGCTGTCCGCTCGGCCGACCGGCTCCCCCGTCTAGTCGCGTACATAATAATTATAACCAGAGATGAGGAATTAAATAGTATTGGATCCTCACAATCTGTTCGGTGAAATATACTAGCTGAAAATTACTCAAATTGACACGGGGACTTAACTCACGAGACATTAGATTGCCTAAATCTAACATCACAAGTGGAGGGTCAGAGTCCGTGGCGCAGTGGTAACTCGCCTCACGCTTTGATTTTCGATTGAGTTCGTATTCTGGCTCGGAAGGATTGACTAGGCGCCAATCCTTATCTGTACGCTTTTATCGACTCAGCAGTAAATGGGTACCTGATTGTTGAACGATTTGGCGGATCGTATTCTGGGGGAAATTAAGATTAAGAACTTGCCCGAAATGCTATGTGTACTGGTGGCGGTACAAGAATGTAAGAACTATTGTATATATAAATAAAATACAATACAAAAGGAAAGAAAACAATTTCTGATACAGGAGTCCTTTCTTATACTGCATATGACAGGGCCTCGTAGCCTGGTGGATAGCGCGCAGGACTCGTAATTCTGTGGCGCGGGTTCGATTCCCGCACGAGGCAGAAACAAATGGGCAAAGTTTCTTTCACCCTGAATGCCCCTGTTACCTAGCAGTAAATAGGTACCTGGGAGTTAGTCAGCTGTCACGGGCTGCTTCCTGGGGGTGGAGGCCTGGTCGAGGACCGGGCCGCGGGGACACTAAAGCCCCGAAATCATCTCAAGATAACCTCAAGATAACCCCCTCAAAGGACAGCATCCTTGCTCTTGTGGTAACATGAGAGGAGGGCATGATCGATCACATACAGCTCTTGTGGTAACATGAGAGGAGGGCATGATCGATCACATACAGCTCTTGTGGTAACATGAGAGGAGGGCATGAGCGATCACATACAGCTCTTGTGGTAACATGAGAGGAGGGCATGATCGATCACATACAGCTCTTGTGGTAACATGAGAGGAGGGCATGATCGATCACATACAGCTCTTGTGGTAACATGAGAGGAGGGCATGATCGATCACATACAGCTCTTGTGGTAACATGAGAGGAGGGCATGATCGATCACATACAGCTCTTGTGGTAACATGAGAGGAGGGCATGATCGATCACATACAGCTCTTGTGGTAACATGAGAGGAGGGCATGATCGATCACATACAGCTAGAGCAGAGGCTCGCCACTTCGTGTGACCATAATATTATAAGATTGTAATTATAGAAATCCTTCTATAGGTTCCTAATGAAGACTTTCTAGACTACCCTTGAGGAGACCATCAAGGAATGAGCAAGGAATTGCAAAACATCTCCTGGAAGGAGTTAATACAAGATTAAGTCATGGATGAATCATACGACAATTTAAAAAGTCTTTACTGAACTTGTTCAAAAATATGTGCCGAGAAAGAAAACGAAAAGAGAACTAGATGGACGACACAAACAGTGAAAAAGAGCTCTAGTAACTAAGCGGAGCCTCTGGAGCAGGTATCAACCCACAAAGAACAACATATATTATGATATATACAGAAGGGTCTTAAATTTAGCCACCCCAGGGAATCAGATCAGCCAAAAGAAACTACGAAAGAAAGCTTGCTCAAGCAGTAAGAAAGATCCAAATTCCTTCTGTGCCGATATATGAAGCAAAAGACTCGGTAGGACTCTTCAAAAGATGAAACCAAGTTATAATCAACGACAAAAGGACAGCCAACACTCTGAATGACACATTTCATCAGTGTTCACACTGCAGAGTACTGATAACATCCAATACACACAGAGGTTTTTGAAGCAGGAGAATAGAATGAATTTGAACAACTGAATGAATCTTAGAATGAACAACTCTTGTATATATCTTGTACAGTCTCCGTGGAGTAGCGGTAAGACACTCGCCTGGCGTTCCGCGAGCGCTATGTCATGGGTTCGTATCCTGGCCGGGGAGGATTTACTGGGCGCAAATCCTTAACTGTAGCCTCTGTTTAACGCAACAGTAAAATGTGTACTTGGTTGTAACAACGATTCTTCGCGGCGGGGATCGTATTCCAGGGACCTGCCCGAAACGCTACGCGTACTAGTGGCTGTACAAGAATGTAACAACTCTTGTATATATCTCAAAAAAAAAAAAAAAAATTGATGGGTATTGTCCATAACAAGCGTTATAATCAGGTAAAGCACTATCAAACTGAAAGAATCAATAGGTCCAGATGTGGACGGAATTCAATCCAAAGTCATTAAGGAACTGACAGATGAACTATGTCTACCACTGAAACTTCTTTTATGAAAATCACTGGACCAAGGGATAATCAAATGTCACCCCAATTTTAAAAAAAGGCAGAAGAACTCGACAGAAAACTATCGTCCTATCAGCTTGGCCTCGTACATCTGCAAGCTCATGGAGAGAATCCCAAGGGAGGGAATCTTGCCCCATCTCATCGTGCACAGTCTAGTAAAATCAACTCAACATGGCTTTCTTAAAAATAAATCCTGTCTTACAAACCTGCTCATGTGTCTGGAAATGGTAACTAGCTATTCAGACAAAAGACCTCCAGCAGATGTGGTATTCATGGACTTTACTTAAGATTTTGAAAGGGTACCACATGTAAGACTGGCAAGGAAAATATATGTATGCAGAATATGCGGTAGAATACTAGAATGGTTAAAACAAAAGAAATCAAATGGCCGTCCTAAACGGAAATAAACTTGACTGGAGAAATATGGTGAATGGAGTACCGCATGATTCAATTTTGGGGCCAACCCTTTTTGTCATAAACATCTGTGACATGGATGAGAATATTACAAACCACATCATTAAAATCTGCAGATGACATTAAGGTTTATAATAAAGTAGGAAGTGACAATGATATTGAAGCCTTACAAAGAGATCTACATGAGCTCCACAAATGGTCGGAAGACTGACAAATGGTTTTCTATATCGAATAATGCAAGACCCTGCATGCTGGGCATAACAGTGTGCATCACAACTACTTTTTTTTTTTTTTTTTTTTTTTTTTTTTTTGAGATATATACAAGAGTTGTTACATTCTTGTACAGCCACTAGTACGCGTAGCGTTTCGGGCAAGTCCTTAATCCTATGGTCCCTGGAATACGATCCCCTGCCGCGAAGAATCGTTGTTACAACCAAGTACACATTTTACTGTTGCGTTAAACAGAGGCTACAGTTAAGGAATTGCGCCCAGTAAATCCTCCCCGGCCAGGATACGAACCCATGACATAGCGCTCGCGGAACGCCAGGCGAGTGTCTTACCACTACACCACGGAGACTACTAAACCAACAACATTACCTTGCAGTAGATGCATGAAGAAAATGACCTTAGAGTCAGAATCCATCATTCTCTGAATATTTCACAGCAAGTGGGAGCTGCACAAGAAATAGTTAAAAATTCCTAGGCTTAGTCAAAGGAAACTTTGACTTCAAGGAAAAACGGCAGTAATACAGTCGTACAATTGCCTGTTGCATATTGGATTATTGTATCCAAGCATAGAGACCTCATCCTCAGAAGGATATAGCTGCTTTACATAAAGTTTAACATAGGGCAACAAAAATCATTTCTGAATTAAGTCAACTCTCACACCAAGCCACCATGCAGGACAGAAAACAGAAGATGCTTTTTCACCCACAGGGTTTAAAACCCATGGAAACGCCTACCCGCCGAAACCGCAAATGCCAATACTGCTAAATTTCAAAATCAGTTTGATAAAATCATCAGGGCAAAATGGGAGGACCTTCGACAATCCTCTGGCTTCCTGTCCTCGCTATGGCCACTAGGGAGATGGTAGTCCTCAAAATATATCAAGAAAGGTTAAAACAATTTGGCATTCTTTCCATGATCAAATACGACGCACTTCACCCTAGGCAACTCTCTGTTATTCTTCCATTAATCCACATCTCACCTAAAGTATCTAAACCTGTGGATCTTCAGCCCAAAATTACGTTTGGCTCCTAATTAGTCAACCCAGTCGCCCAACCACTTGGGCTGGACGGTAGAGGGACGGTCCCGTTTCATACAGGTCGACGTTCATTCCACGACCGTCCAAGTGGTTGATGGGCACCATTCCTTCCCCCCGTCCCATCCCAAATCCTTATCCTGACCCCTTCCCAGTGCTATATAGTCGTAATAGCTAGGCGCTTTCTCCTGAAATTTCTCTCCCCTCCAGTCCCAGTCACCACTTATCCTTTTACTGAAATCTTTGAATATGTTAAGTAGCAAGTCCCTGTACATCGTCTGAGGTGTGCTCTACAGCTATGGTACTGTAGTGTGCTCTACAGCTATGGTACTGTAGTGTGCTCTACAGCTATGGTGCTCTAGTGTGCTCTACAGCAATGGTTCTGTAGTGTGCTCTACAGCTATGGTGCTCTAGTGTGCTCTACAGCAATGGTTCTGTAGTGTGCTCTACAGCTATGGTACTGTAGTGTGCTCTACAGCTATGGTGCTCTAGTGTGCTCTACAGCAATGGTTCTGTAGTGTGCTCTACAGCTATGGTGCTCTAGTGTGCTCTACAGCAATGGTTCTGTAGTGTGCTCTACAGCTATGGTACTGTAGAGTGCTCTACAGCTATGGTACTGTAGTGCGCTCTACAGCTACAGAACTCTAGTGTGCTCTACAGCTATAGTACTCTAGTGTGCTCTACACCTATAGAACTCTAGTGTGCTCTACAGCTATAGAACTCTAGTGTGCTTTACAGCTATGGTACTCTAGTGTGCTCTACAGCTACAGTACTCTAGTGTGCTCTACAGCTACAGAACTCTAGTGTGCTCTACAGCTATAGAACTCTAGTGTGCTTTACAGCTATGGTACTCTAGTGTGCTCTACAGCTACAGTACTCTAGTGTGCTCTACAGCTACAGAACTCTAGTGTGCTCTACAGCTATAGTACTCTAGTGTGCTCTACAGCTATAGAACTCTAGTGTGCTCTACAGCTGTAGAACTCTAGTGTGCTCTACAGCTATGGTGCTCTAGTGTGCTCTACAGCTATGGTGCTCTAGTGTGCTCTACAGCTATGGTATTCTAGTGTGCTCTACAGCTATGGTGCTCTAGTGTGCTCTACAGCTATGGTGCTCTAGTGTGCTCTACAGCTATAGTACTCTAGTGTGCTCTACAGCTATAGAACTCTAGTGTGCTCTACAGCTGTAGAACTCTAGTGTGCTCTACAGCTATAGAACTCTAGTGTGCTCTACAGCTATGGTATTCTAGTGTGCTCTACAGCTATGGTGCTCTAGTGTGCTCTACAGCTATGGTATTCTAGTGTGCTCTACAGCTATGGTGCTCTAGTGTGCTCTACAGCTATGGTATTCTAGTGTGCTCTACAGCTATGGTGCTCTAGTGTGCTCTACAGCTATGGTATTCTAGTGTGCTCTACAGCTATGGTGCTCTAGTGTGCTCTACAGCTATGGTATTCTAGTGTGCTCTACAGCTATGGTGCTCTAGTGTGCTCTACAGCTATAGTACTCTAGTGTGCTCTACAACTATAGTACTCTAGTGTGCTCTACAACTATAGTACTCTAGTGTGCTCTACAACTATAGTACTCTAGTGTGCTCTACAACTATAGTACTCTAGTGTGCTCTACAACTATAGTACTCTAGTGTGCTCTACAACTATAGTACTCTAGTGTACTCTACAGCTACAGTACTCTAGTGTGCTCTACAACTATAGTACTCTAGTGTACTCTACAGCTATGGTACTCTAGTGTGCTCTACAGCTATAGTACTCTAGTGTACTCTACAGCTATGGTGCTCTAGTGTGCTCTACAGCTATAGTACTCTAGTGTGCTCTACAACTATAGTACTCTAGTGTGCTCTACAGCTATAGTACTCTAGTGTGCTCTACAACTATAGTACTCTAGTGTGCTCTACAACTATAGTACTCTAGTGTACTCTACAGCTATAGTACTCTAGTGTGCTCTACAGCTATAGTACTCTAGTGTGCTCTACAACTATAGTACTCTAGTGTACTCTACAGCTATAGTACTCTAGTGTGCTCTACAACTATAGTACTGTAGTGTGCTCTACAGCTATGGTACTCTAGTGTGCTCTACAGCTACAGTACTCTAGTGTGCTCTACAGCTATGGTATTCTAGTGTGCTCTACAGCTATGGTGCTCCAGTGTGCTCTACAGCTATGGTGCTCTAGTGTACTCTACAGCTATAGTACTCTAGTGTGCTCTACAACTATAGTACTCTAGTGTACTCTACAGCTATAGTACTCTAGTGTACTCTACAGCTATAGTGCTCTAGTGTGCTCTACAGCTATGGTATTCTAGTGTGCTCTACAACTATAGTACTGTAGTGTGCTCTACAACTATAGTACTCTAGTGTGCTCTGCAACTTTAGTACTCTAGTGTGCTCTACAACTTTAGTACTCTAGTGTGCTCTACAGCTATGGTATTCTAGTGTGCTCTACAGCTATGGTGCTCCAGTGTGCTCTACAGCTATGGTGCTCTAGTGTACTCTACAGCTATAGTACTCTAGTGTGCTCTACAACTATAGTACTCTAGTGTGCTCTACAGCTATGGTACTCTAGTGTGCTCTACAGCTACAGTACTCTAGTGTGCTCTACAGCTATGGTATTCTAGTGTGCTCTACAGCTATGGTGCTCCAGTGTGCTCTACAGCTATGGTGCTCTAGTGTGCTCTACAGCTATGGTACTCTAGTGTGCTCTACAGCTATGGTACTCTAGTGTGCTCTACAGCTATGGTACTGTAGTGTGCTCTACAGCAATGGTACTCTAGTGTGGTCTACAGCTATGGTACTGTAGTGTGCTCTACAGCTATGGTACTGTAGTGTGCTCTACAGCAATGGTACTGTAGTGTGCTCTACAGCTATGCTACTGTAGTGTGCTCTACAGCTATGGTACTGTAGTGTGCTCTACAGCTATAGTACTCTACAACTATAGTACTCTAGTGTGCTCTACAACTATAGTACTCTACAACTATAGTACTCTAGTGTGCTCTGCAACTATAGTACTCTAGTGTGCTCTACAGCTATGGTACTGTAGTGTGCTCTACAGCAATGGTACTCTAGTGTGGTCTACAGCTATGGTACTGTAGTGTGCTCTACAGCTATGGTACTGTAGTGTGCTCTACAGCTATGGTACTGTAGTGTGCTCTACAGCTATGGTACTGTAGTGTGCTCTACAGCTATAGCACTCTAGTGTGCTCTACAGCTATAGTACTCTAGTGTGCTCTGCAACTATAGTACTCTAGTGTGCTCTACAACTATAGTACTCTAGTGTGCTCTACAACTATAGTACTCTAGTGTGCTCTACAACTATAGTACTCTAGTGTGCTCTACAACTTTAGTACTCTAGTGTGCTCTACAACTATAGTACTCTAGTGTGCTCTACAACTATAGTACTGTAGTGTGCTCTACAACTATAGTACTCTAGTGTGCTCTACAACTATAGTACTCTAGTGTGCTCTACAGCTATAGTACTCTAGTGTGCTCTACAACTATAGTACTCTAGTGTGCTCTACAACTATAGTACTCTAGTGTGCTCTACAACTATAGTACTCTAGTGTGCTCTACAACTATAGTACTCTAGTGTGCTCTACAACTTTAGTACTCTAGTGTGCTCTACAACTATAGTACTCTAGTGTGCTCTACAACTATAGTACTGTAGTGTGCTCTACAACTATAGTACTCTAGTGTGCTCTACAACTATAGTACTCTAGTGTGCTCTACAGCTATAGTACTCTAGTGTGCTCTGCAACTATAGTACTCTAGTGTGCTCTACAACTATAGTACTCTAGTGTGCTCTACAGCTATGGTACTCTAGTGTGCTCTACAGCTATAGTACTCTAGTGTACTCTACAGCTATGGTGCTCTAGTGTGCTCTACAACTATAGTACTCTAGTGTACTCTACAGCTATAGTACTCTAGTGTGCTCTACAACTATAGTACTCTAGTGTGCTCTACAACTATAGTACTGTAGTATATAGTGTGCTCTAGTGCTGTAGAACTCTAGTGTGCTCTACAGCTATAGTACTCTAGTGTACTCTACAGCTATAGTACTCTAGTGTGCTCTACAACTATAGTACTCTAGTGTGCTCTACAGCTATGGTACTCTAGTGTGCTCTACAGCTATAGTACTCTAGTGTACTCTACAGCTATGGTGCTCTAGTGTGCTCTACAACTATAGTACTCTAGTGTACTCTACAGCTATAGTACTCTAGTGTGCTCTACAACTATAGTACTCTAGTGTGCTCTACAGCTATGGTACTCTAGTGTGCTCTACAGCTACAGTACTCTAGTGTGCTCTACAGCTATGGTATTCTAGTGTGCTCTACAGCTATGGTGCTCCAGTGTGCTCTACAGCTATGGTGCTCTAGTGTGCAACTCTGCAACTATAGTACTCTAGTGTGCTCTACAACTATAGTACTCTAGTGTGCTCTACAACTTTAGTACTCTAGTGTGCTCTACAACTATAGTACTCTAGTGTGCTCTACAACTATAGTACTGTAGTGTGCTCTACAACTATAGTACTCTAGTGTGCTCTACAACTATAGTACTCTAGTGTGCTCTACAACTATAGTACTCTAGTGTGCTCTACAACTATAGTACTCTAGTGTGCTCTACAGCTATAGTACTCTAGTGTGCTCTACAGCTACAGTACTCTAGTGTGCTCTGCAACTATAGTACTCTAGTGTGCTCTACAACTATAGTACTCTAGTGTGCTCTACAACTATAGTACTCTAGTGTGCTCTACAGCTATGGTACTCTAGTGTGCTCTACAACTATAGTACTCTAGTGTGCTCTGCAACTATAGTACTCTAGTGTGCTCTACAACTATAGTACTCTAGTGTGCTCTACAACTATAGTACTCTAGTGTGCTCTACAACTATAGTACTGTAGTATATAGTGTGCTCTAGTGCTGTAGAACTCTAGTGTGCTCTACAGCTATAGTACTCTAGTGTACTCTACAGCTATAGTACTCTAGTGTGCTCTACAACTATAGTACTCTAGTGTGCTCTACTGCTATGGTACTCTAGTGTGCTCTACAGCTACAGTACTCTAGTGTGCTCTACAACTATAGTACTCTAGTGTGCTCTACTGCTGTAGAACTCTAGTGTGCTCTACAGCAATGGTACTCTAGTGTGGTCTACAGCTATGATACTCTAGTGTGCTCTACTGCTGTAGAACTCTAGTGTGCTCTACAGCAATGGTACTCTAGTGTGGTCTACAGCTATGGTTCTGTAGTGTGTTCTACAGCTATGGTACTGTAGTGTGCTCTACAGCTACAGTACTCTAGTGTGCTCTACAGCTACAGTACTCTAGTGTGCTCTGCAGTTATGGTACTGTAGTGTGCTCTACAGCAATGATACAGTAGTGTGCTCTACAGCAATGGTACTGTAGTGTGCTCTACAGCAATGGTACTGTAGCGTGCTCTACAGCTATGGTACTGTAGTGTGCTATACAGCTATGGTACTCTAGTGTGCTCTACAGCTACATTACTCTAGTTTGCTCTACAGCTACAGAACTCTAGTGTGCTCTACAGCTATAGTACTCTAGTGTGCTCTACAGCTATAGAACTCTAGTGTGCTCTACAACTACAGTACTCTAGTGTGCTCTACAGCTATAGTACTCTAGTGTGCTCTACAGCTATAGAACTCTAGTGTGCTCTACAGCTACAGTACTCTAGTGTGCTCTACAGCTATAGAACTCTAGTGTGCTTTACAGCTATGGTACTCTAGTGTGCTCTACAGCTACAGTACTCTAGTGTGCTCTACAGCTACAGTACTCTAGTGTGATCTACAACTATAGTACTCTAGTGTGCTCTACAGCTATATAACTCTAGTGTGCTCTACAGCTACAGTACTCTAGTGTGCTCTACAGCTACAGTACTCTAGTGTGCTCTACAGCTATAGAACTCTAGTGTGCTTTACAGCTATGGTACTCTAGTGTGCTCTACAGCTACAGTACTCTAGTGTGCTCTACAGCTACAGAACTCTAGTGTGCTCTACAGCTACAGTACTCTAGTGTGCTATACAGCTATAGTACTCTAGTGTGCTCTACAGCTATAGTACTCTAGTGTGCTCTACAGCTATAGTACTCTAGTGTGCTCTACAGCTGTAGAACTCTAGTGTGCTCTACAACTATAGTACTCTAGTGTACTCTACAGCTATAGTACTCTAGTGTGCTCTACAACTATAGTACTCTAGTGTGCTCTACAGCTATAGTACTCTAGTGTGCTCTACAACTATAGTACTCTAGTGTGCTCTACAACTATAGTACTCTAGTGTGCTCTACTGCTGTAGAACTCTAGTGTGCTCTACACCTATAGAATTCTAGTGTACTCTACAGCTATAGTACTCTAGTGTGCTCTACAGCTATAGTACTCTAGTGTGCTCTACAACTATAGTACTCTAGTGTGCTCTACAACTATAGTACTCTAGTGTGCTCTACAACTATTGTACTCTAGTGTGCTCTACAACTATAGTACTCTAGTGTGCTCTACAACTATAGTACTCTAGTGTGCTCTACAACTATAGTACTCTAGTGTGCTCTACAGCTATGGTACTCTAGTGTGCTCTACAGCTATGGTGCTCTAGTGTGCTCTACAGCTATGGTACTCTAGTGTGCTCTACAGCTATGGTACTCTAGTGTGCTCTAAAGCTACAGTACTCTAGTGTGGTCTACAGCTATGGTACTCTAGTGTGCTCTACAGCTATGGTACTGTAGTGTACTCTACAGCTATGGTACTCTAGTGTACTCTACAGCTACAGTACTCTAGTGTGCTCTACAGCTATGGTACTGTAGTGTGCTCTACAGCAATGGTACTGTAGTGTGCTCTTCAGAAATGGTACTGTAGTGTGCTCTACAGCAATGGTACTGTAGTGTGCTCTACAGCAATGGTACAGTAGTGTGCTCTACAGCTATGGTACTGTAGTGTGCTCTACAGCTATGGTACTCTAGTGTACTCTACAGCTACAGTACTCTAGTGTGCTCTACAGCTATGGTACTGTAGTGTGCTCTACAGCTATGGTACTCTAGTGTACTCTACAGCTACAGTACTCTAGTGTGCTCTACAGCTATGGTACTGTAGTGTGCTCTACAGCAATGGTACTGTAGTGTGCTCTTCAGAAATGGTACTGTAGTGTGCTCTACAGCAATGGTACTGTAGTGTGCTCTACAGCAATGGTACAGTAGTGTGCTCTACAGCTATGGTACTGTAGTGTGCTCTACAGCTATGGTACTCTAGTGTGCTCTACAGCTACAGTACTCTAGTGTGCTCTACAGCTATGGTACTCTAGTGTGCTCTACAGCTACAGTACTCTAGTGTGCTCTACAGCTATGGTACTATAGTGTGCTCTACAGCTATGGTACTCTAGTGTGCTCTACAGCTACAGTACTCTAGTGTGCTCTACAGCTATGGTACTCTAGTGTGCTCTACAGCTACAGTACTCTAGTGTGCTCTACAGCTACAGTACTCTAGTGTGCTCTACAGCTACAGTACTCTAGTGTGCTCTACAGCAATGGTACAGTAGTGTGCTCTACAGCAATGGTACTGTAGTGTGCTCTACAGCAATGGTACTGTAGCGTGCTCTACAGCTATGGTACTGTAGTGTGCTATACAGCTATGGTACTCTAGTGTGCTCTACAGCTACAGTACTCTAGTGTGCTCTACAGCTATGTTACTCTAGTGTGCTCTACAGCTACAGTACTCTAGTGTGCTCTACAGCTAAAGAACTCTAGTGTGCTCTACAGCTATAGTACTCTAGTGTGCTCTACAGCTACAGTACTCTAGTGTGCTCTACAACTATAGTACTCTAGTGTGCTCTACAGCTACAGTACTCTAGTGTGCTCTACTGCTATAGAACTCTAGTGTGCTCTACAGCTACAGTACTCTAGTGTACTCTACAGCTATAGAACTCTAGTGTGCTCTACAGCTACAGTACTCTAGTGTGCTCTACAGCTATAGAACTCTAGTGTGCTCTACAGCTATAGTACTCTAGTGTGCTCTACAGCTATAGAACTCTAGTGTGCTCTACTGCTGTAGAACTCTAGTGTGTTCTACAGCTATAGAACTCTAGTGTACTCTACAGCTATAGAACTCTAGTGTGCTCTACAGCTACAGTACTCTAGTGTGCTCTACAGCTACAGTACTCTAGTGTGCTCTACAGCTACAGAACTCTAGTGTGCTCTACAGCTATAGTACTCTAGTGTGCTCTACAGCTATAGAACTCTAGTGTGCTCTACTGCTGTAGAACTCTAGTGTACTCTACAACTATAGTACTCTAGTGTGCTCTACTGCTGTAGAACTCTAGTGTGCTCTACAACTATAGTACTCTAGTGTGCTCTACAACTATAGTACTCTAGTGTGCTCTGCAACTATAGTACTCTAGTGTGCTCTACAGCTATAGTACTCTAGTGTGCTCTACAGCTATGGTACTCTAGTGTGCTCTACAACTATAGTACTCTAGTGTGCTCTACAACTATAGTACTCTAGTGTGCTCTACAACTATAGTACTCTAGTGTGCTCTACAACTATAGTACTCTAGTGTGCTCTACAGCTATAGTACTCTAGTGTGCTCTACAACTATAGTACTCTAGTGTGCTCTACGACTATAGTACTCTAGTGTGCTCTACAGCTATGGTACTCTAGTGTGCTCTACAACTATAGTACTCTAGTGTGCTCTACAGCTATAGTACTCTAGTGTGCTCTACAACTATAGTACTCTAGTGTGCTCTACAGCTATAGTACTCTAGTGTGCTCTACAACTATAGTACTCTAGTGTGCTCTACAACTATAGTACTCTAGTGTGCTCTACAACTATAGTACTCTAGTGTGCTCTACAGCTATAGTACTCTAGTGTGCTCTACAGCTATGGTACTCTAGTGTGCTCTACAACTATAGTACTCTAGTGTGCTCTACAACTATGGTGCTCTAGTGTGCTCTACAACTATAGTACTCTAGTGTGCTCTACAACTATAGTACTCTAGTGTGCTCTACAACTATAGTACTCTAGTGTGCTCTACAACTATAGTACTCTAGTGTGCTCTACAGCTATAGTACTCTAGTGTGCTCTACAACTATAGTACTCTAGTGTGCTCTACGACTATAGTACTCTAGTGTGTTCTACTGCCTTAGAACTCTAGTGTGTTCTACTGCCTTAGAACTCTAGTGTGCTCTACAGCTATAGACTCTAGTGTGTTCTACTGCCTTAGAACTCTAGTGTGCTCTACAGCTATAGAACTCTAGTGTGCTCTACAGCTGTAAGACTCTAGTGTGTTCTACTGCCTTAGAACTCTAGTGTGCTCTACAACTATAGTACTCTAGTGTGCTCTACAACTATAGTACTCTAGTGTGCTCTACAGCTATAGTACTCTAGTGTGCTCTACAACTATAGTACTCTAGTGTGCTCTACAACTATAGTACTCTAGTGTGTTCTACTGCCTTAGAACTCTAGTGTGTTCTACTGCCTTAGAACTCTAGTGTGCTCTACAGCTATAGACTCTAGTGTGTTCTACTGCCTTAGAACTCTAGTGTGCTCTACAGCTATAGAACTCTAGTGTGCTCTACAGCTGTAAGACTCTAGTGTGTTCTACTGCCTTAGAACTCTAGTGTGCTCTACAACTATAGTACTCTAGTGTGCTCTACTGCTGTAGAACTCTAGTGTGCTCTACAGCTGTAAGACTCTAGTGTGCTCTACTGCTGTAGAACTCTAGTGTGCTTACAGCTGTAAGACTCTAGTGTGTTCTACTGCCTTAGAACTCTAGTGTGTTCTACTGCCTTAGAACTCTAGTGTGCTCTACAGCTATAGACTCTAGTGTAATGCTAGCCTGACTTGAGACGTTGCCCAAACGGCTTCAACAGAACGTTTGGTTATCACACAAGAAACAAATATTTATGCATTTATTTATTTATATAGAAGAAGACACAATGGGTGGGTGAGGAGCACAGCCTAGTAAAGCCACTAGCGCGCTTTACGTTTCGGACACGGGCTTAAGCTAAGATTTAAGCCTAAAATTTAAAAAAAATTTAAATTTTGCCCCGAGGGGCGAGTTTATTGGGCAGCGTCACTCATCTTGTGAGTGGACACACCGCCATAGTGACAGCATTGGGCAGCGTCACTCATCCTGTGAGTGGACACACCGCCATAGTGACAGTATTGGGCAGCGTCACTCATCCTGTGAGTGGACACACCGCCATAGTGACAGTATTGGGCAGCGTCACTCATCCTGTGAGTGGACACACCGCCATAGTGACAGTATTGGGCAGCGTCACTCATCTTGTGAGTGGACACACCGCCATAGTGACAGTATTGGGCAGCGTCACTCATCCTGTGAGTGGACACACCGCCATAGTGACAGTATTGGGCAGCGTCACTCATCTTGTGAGTGGACACACCGCCATAGTGACAGTATTGGGCAGCGCCACTCATCCTGTGAGTGGACACACCGCCATAGTGACAGTATTGGGCAGCGTCACTCATCCTGTGAGTGGACACACCGCCATAGCAGCATGTACAACACTCCCCAATAGGAAGAAAACCCGAAGCCTACTGACGGGTACATTGTAATAGAGTTGCCCAGACCACACACTAGAAGGTGAAGGGACGACGACGTTTCGGTCCGTCCTGGACTATTCCCATGTCGATTGTGACAATCGACTTGAGAATGGTCCAGGACGGACCGAAACGTCGTCGTCGTCCCTTCACCTTCTAGTGTGTGGTCTGGTCAACATTCTTTAGCCACGTTATTGTGACTCATCGCCTGCACATTGTAACGGAATTTGAATTCAAATGATAACGAACATCATTATAAAGAGATCAAATACAATTATAGGGATCAAGTTGGATTTCCATATTGTAATATACTGGGTGAGAGGTTAGCACCAGGTGGGTGCTAAAAAAAAAAAAAAAAAAAATCACCCACTACGGGCTCACCATAGCCCGTGCTACTTGGAACTTTTTGTTCCAGGTAGCGAATAAGGTACTTTTATTTACGTGGCGTGTTTAAATAAATGTAATTTAGTCTGACTCGAAGAATATCGGAGAGATTTTTATTTCTGGAATGAAGTTCATGGGTTCTATTACATCTATCAAGAAAGTGTTTTAAAACAAGATTACAATTAGAGAATAGGGTTTTGTAAGTGTAAGTAGCACAGGAGAATGAGTGCAGTGAGAGTATGCTTAGCATACTTAGGGATTTAAACAGAGGGGCTGTGTGTTGAGGGAGTCGAGTCAGACCAGACCAGCGAGAGCGGGTCAGACTAGGACAGACTTATGCAAATTTTATTCAAGGGGCATATGCAGACATAGATATGCTGGTACTAAGAAAGGATTAGAATGCAGTTACCAACATCCCAATTCTTTTTTTAATATGCTTAGGAAAGGTCAGTGTCGATTTGGATCAATATGTAGGTTTTTCCATCCTGACATGTGCCAAACCTCACTGGAGGACAGAAAATGCTATAATCTCAGCTGCCCATACTTTCACGTGAAAGGCACGGAACGCTACATAAAGAGTGGCAAGCAGGATAATGAATTTGGAGAAAACTCGATAAATATTTTATACCAAACCGAAAGATATTTCAAAAGGAGGAGCATAGAGAATGTATAGAACTGGATGCCAGATCCACTTGCATACCAGAATTACAGATACAATTACACACCAAAAAGGAACTAGAACTACGACAGACAACTGCCCTACAACAATCAGCACTGGTCAGAACAAACTCAATATGTCTCCCAGTCCAACCATGCCTAATAGAGTATCCTCCTTAATCTTTGTCAACATACAAGGACTAAAAACAAGAACAAACAACAAAGTACAGTTCATAAATGGCCTCCTCAAGGAGTCAAATGCAGTATTTGGAGCTTTCACAGAAACCCATGCAGGGGAATTCTTGGACAGTGAGATCTGGATTCCAGGATATAACCTATACAGGTGTGATAGGAAAATTAGGTCACATGGAAGAGTGGGTCTGTATATTAGGGAAGATCTTGTATGCTTGGAGCTCCTTAACGTTATAAATGAGGTGGTAGAGGTACTGGGATTAAAAATAGAGAAAATAAACTTAGTGATTATTCTAATATACAAACCGACAGATGCAACGGCCGAGGAATTCACAGAACAGATAAACAAAATAGAGAATAGCCTTGATAATTTGAAGAACCCGATACCTGATAATATCTTCCTAAGTGACTTCCACTTGCCTAGTCTCAGGTGGAGAATAGCAAACAATAATATTATACCAGGAAATCTAACGGGACCGAACCAATCACAGATTAGAGAACTACTGAAATTCTGTGACAAATTTTCTCTCAACCAGCAGACATCAGAGCCAACGAGAAATGAAAATATTCTAGATCTGGTCTTTACGAACAATGAAGACATAATCAGGGACATTACGATATCAAATACCACATACTCAGATCACAAGCTCATTGAAGTGCAAACGACCATCAATACTCAGAATAGACCTAAAACGTTGATCAAGCGAGAGGGGCTATTCAGTAAATTCAATTTTAATAACAAAAGGATAGACTGAGAGAAAATAAACAGGGAACTTACAAACATTCCATGGGAAACTGTTCTAAGTAATACAAGTCCTACAGAAGGAATAGAAAAACTGATTTCGGAAGCGTATCAAGTCTGAAACATGTTCCTTTGAGGAAAGCCAGAAAAAGGTCCAAAGTAGAAAGAGAACGCAGACGACACTATAAAAGAAAGAAAAAAATAGCGGAAATGCTTAACCAGACACGACTTTCCCTACAAAGAAGGAATAATTTAAATAGTTTAATTTAAATTTATTGAACAAATCGAGCGGAGATTGAAACACTCATATCAGACTTGTTCTGTTAGAACTAAAAGCAATTCAGGAAATAAAGAAAAATCCAAAATATTCCTTCACATATGAGAAATCAAAAGCAAAAACCACTGTCAGTATTGGACCTATTCGTACAAGTGAAGGTTCATACACGGAGGATGACAAAGAAATTAGTGAAATCGTAAAAAAGCAGTATGAGGACATGTTTAGCACTCCGATAAACAACATGAAAGTGGAAGACACAGACAATTTCTTTATGCGTGATATCCAAACACTTGTAAATATAACTGATATCAACACGAGCGTACTAGATTTTGAAAGAAATTGAAAACATGCCCATGCACTCAGCTCCGGGTCCAGATTCATGGAATTCAATATTTATAAAGAAATGCAAAGTGCCAGTGGCACATGCACTCAGTATAGTGTGGAGGAAGAGCTTGGACACGGGGGTGATACCAGATGCACTTAAAGTAGCAGACATAGCCCCTCTACACAAGGGAGGGAGCAAAGCATTGGCAAAGAATTATAGACCAGTTGCACTAACGTCCCACATAATAAAAGTATTTGAGAGAGTGATTAGGAGTCAGGTCACCAATTTCATGGAGACAAATGACCTTCACAACCCAGGCCAACATGGATTTCGAGCGGGGAGATCATGCTTCTCACAGCTACTTGATCACTAAGACAAAATCACTGAGGCATTAGAAGAAAAACAAAATGCTGATGTGATATACACGGACTTCGCAAAGGCTTTCGATAAATATGACCATGGAGTGATAGCACACAAAATGAGGTCAATGGGAATAACCGGTAAAGTAGGACGCTGGATACTCAGTTTTCTGTCAAACAGGACTCAACGAGTAACAGGGAGGGAATTATCCGAGTAAAGCGCCTAGCCATTACGACTATATAGCACTGGGAAGGGATCAGGATAAGGACCTGGGATGGGACGGGGGTGAAGGAATGGTGCCCAACCACTTGGGCGATCGGGGACTCAACGCCGACCTGCATGAAACGAGACTGTCGCTCTACCGTCCAAGAGACTTGTTGGAGGACAGTCAACCATATAAAATCTAGTCCAAGCGCAGTTAAAAGCTCTGTACCTCAGGGTACAGTCCTTGCACCGCTGCTTTTCCTAATTCTTACATCAGATATAGACAAAAATACAAGTCACAGCTTCGTATCATCCTCTGCAGACGACACAAAAATCAGCCTGATAATTACTTCGGCTGAAGACATTGAAAAACTTCAAGCAGATATTAATAAAGTTTTCGACTGGGCAACAGAAAGTAACATGATGTTTAACAATGATAAATTCCAAATACTCAGGTACGGTAAAAATGAGGACCTTAAACATAATACAGGGTACAAAACACAATCAAATGTGCCCATAGTAAGAAAGAAGCATGTAAAGGATTTGGGAATAATGATGTCAGACGACTTAACGTTTAAGGAGCATAACCAAGCAAATATCGCGTCAGCCAGAAAAATGATCGGATGGATGACGAGAACTTTCAAATCCAGGGATCCCATCACAATGGTTGTATTCTTCAAGTCACTTGTGTTGTCCCGTCTTGAGTACTGCTCAGTACTCACTTCCCCCTTCAGAGCAGGAGAGATTGCTGAAATAGAGGGAATACAGAGAACATATACGGTATACGGTATACATAGACGCAATAAAGCACCTAAATTATTGGGATCGTCTCAAAGCTCTCCAAATGCACTCACTAGAAAGACGACGAGAAAGATATCAAATAATATACACATGGAAATTACTGGAGGGACAGGTCCCAAATCTACACAGTAAAATAACAACGTACTGGAGTGAACGATATGGAAGAAAATGTAGAATAGAACCAGTGAAGAGCAGAGGTGCCATAGGCACAATCAGAGAACACTGTATAAATATCAGAGGTCCGCGATTGTTCAACACCCTCCCAGCGAGCATAAGAAATATTGCAGGAACAACCGTGGACATCTTCAAGAGGAAACTAGATTGTTTCCTTCAAGGAGTACCGGACCAACCGGGTTATGGTGGGTATGTGGGCCTGCGGGCCGCTCCAAGCAACAGCCTAGTGGACCAAACTCTCACAATTCAAGCCTGGCCTCGGGCTGGGCTTGGGGAGTAGAAAACCTCCCAGAACCCCATTAACCAGGTTGCAGGAAGACTGAATTTGTAATACTTCCGATTTTTGCTGGGAGGTAATGAACTTGAGGTAGTTTGCATTGGTTGAACCCCTAGCAAAGATACTGTATGTTTGATAGTGATAGATTATCGAGTAGTGTATTGTGAGAAGAGCAGAGTGAGGAACATAACATACATGGATTTTGCTAAGCATACACTCACTCCACAATTAATAACTCACACATACACACTCCACTGTCTACCGGGACAGAGGGTCCCAGTAGTGCAGTGGGGTTCGTTCTCGGCGCACAATCGAGAATTCCGGGTTAGAGTCCCCTGCAGAACAGAAATGGTTGAGCACATTTCCTTTCACCTAATGGGTCTGTTCACCTAGCAGTGAGTAGGTACTCAGGAGTTAGTCTGCGTGTTGTGAGGTTGCCTCCTGGGTGGGGTCAGTAATTCGTTCTGGGGGGGGGGGGGGAGGGAGGACCTCGATAAAAGCCAAAATGTGTATGAATATACTCTGGCTTCCTGTCCCTCGACGGAGTGAATAATTATTATCATATTATAGTCTTGTGCTACTTGATCAACCAGACTGTGAACCTGATCAACCAAGCCGTGACTCATACGTCAGGCTGCGAGCAGCTGCCTCCAACAACCTGGTTGACCAGTCCAGCAACGAGGAGCGACTGGGCCGCGGGGATGCTAAGCCCCGAAACCATCTCAAGGTAACCTCAAGGTAAGGTACTTACACCCGGCCGATCAGGTTGACACCACACAAACTTGCCCACACACCACAGCAGTAAATAGGTACCTGGGAGTTAGTCAGCTGTCACGGGCTGCTTCCTGGGGGTGGAGGCCCTGGTCGAGGACCGCGCCGCGGGGACACTAAAAAGCCCCGAAATCATCTCAAGATAACACTGTTGGAAACGTTCGCCAGCTACCCAGACAAAGGCCTTCCGGAGGATGTAGTATACAGGGACTTTCCTAAAGCCTTTTGATAAGGTGCCCCAGGAAAAACCAAGAAAATCTTGGCCGGTGGATGGAAGGAAGTAATTATCAGGGAAAGCACCAAGCCATTACGACCATATAGCACTGGGAAGGGGTCAGGATAAGGATTTGGGATGGGACGGGGGAAGGAATGGTGCCCAACCACTTGGACGGTCGGATAAATGGTAAAGTACTAGAATGGATAAAACAATGGTTGAAACAAGGAAAGTAAAGTGTTGTGCTAAATGGGAACGAATCTGAATAGAGAAATGTGGTAGATGGGGTGCCACCCGAGCTGCCAGTGGTAGGTGAGGTGCCACCACAGCTGCCAGTGGTAGGTGAGGTGCCACCAGAGCTGCCAGTGGTAGGTGAGGTGCCACCAGAGCTGCCAGTGGTAGGTGGGGTGCCACCACAGCTGCCAGTGGTAGGTGAGGTGCCACCACAGCTACCAGTGGTAGGTGGGGTGCCACCACAGCTGCCAGTGGTAGGTGGGGTGCCACCAGAGCTGCCAGTGGTAGGTGAGGTGCCACCAGAGCTGCCAGTGGTAGGTGAGGTGCCACCAGAGCTGCCAGTGGTAGATGAGGTGCCACCAGAGCTGCCAGTGGTAGGTGAGGTGCCACCAGAGCTGCCAGTGGTAGGTGGGGTGCCACCAGTGGTAGGTGGGGTGCCACCACAGCTACCAGTGGTAGGTGGGGTGCCACCACAGCTGCCAGTGGTAGGTGGGGTGCCACCAGAGCTGCCAGTGGTAGGTGGGGTGCCACCAGAGCTACCAGTGGTAGGTGGGGTGCCACCAGTGGTAGGTGGGGTGCCACCACAGCTACCAGTGGTAGGTGGGGTGCCACCACAGCTGCCAGTGGTAGGTGGGGTGCCACCAGTGGTAGGTGGGGTGCCACCACAGCTACCAGTGGTAGGTGGGGTGCCACCAGTGGTAGGTGGGGTGCCACCACAGCTGCCAGTGGTAGGTGGGGTGCCACCAGAGCTGCCAGTGGTAGATGAGGTGTCACCCGAGCTGCCAGTGGTAGGTGGGGTGCCACCAGAGCTACCAGTGGTAGGTGGGGTGCCACCAGAGCTGCCAGTGGTAGGTGAGGTGCCACCAGAGCTGCCAGTGGTAGGTGAGGTGCCACCAGAGCTACCAGTGGTAGGTGGGGTGCCACCAGAGCTGCCAGTGGTAGGTGAGGTGCCACCAGAGCTGCCAGTGGTAGGTGAGGTGCCACCAGTGGTAGGTGGGGTGCCACCACAGCTACCAGTGGTAGGTGGGGTGCCACCAGAGCTGCCAGTGGTAGGTGAGGTGCCACCAGAACTACCAGTGGTAGATGAGGTGCCACCAGAGCTACCAGTGGTAAATGAGGTGCCACCAGAACTACCAGTGGTAGATGAGGTGCCACCAGAACTACCAGTGGTAGATGAGGTGCCACCAGAACTACCAGTGGTAGATGAGGTGCCACCAGAACTACCAGTGGTAGATGAGGTGCCACCAGAACTACCAGTGGTAGATGAGGTGCCACCAGAACTACCAGTGGTAGATGAGGTGCCACCAGAACTACCAGTGGTAGATGAGGTGCCACCAGAACTACCAGTGGTAGATGAGGTGCCACCAGAACTACCAGTGGTAGATGAGGTGCCACCAGAACTACCAGTGGTAGATGGAACAGGGGAATGAGAGAGAGGATGAGGGGGAAGGGGGATGATGGAGATGATTTCGGGGCTTAGCGTCCTGGCGGGTGGTGGCTGGTGGTCCTTGGTGGTGGCTGGTGGTCCCTGGTGGTGGCTGGTGGTCCCTGGTGGTGGCTGGTGGTCCCTGGTGGTGGCTGGTGGTCCCTGGTGGTGGCTGGTGGTCCCTGGTGGTGGCTGGTGGTCCCTGGTGGTGGCTGGTGGTCCCTGGTGGTGGCTGGTGATCCCTGGTGGTGGCTGGTGGTCCTGGTGGTGGCTGGTGGTCCCTGGTGGTGGCTGGTGGTCCCTGGTGGTGGCTGGTGGTCCCTGGTGGTGGCTGGTGGTCCCTGGTGGTGGCTGGTGGTCCCTGGTGGTGGCTGGTGGTCCTTGGTGGTGGCTGGTGGTCCCTGGTGGTGGCTGGTGGTCCTTGGTGGTGGCTGGTGGTCCCTGGTGGTGGCTGGTGGTCCCTGGTGGTGGCTGGTGGTCCCTGGTGGTGGCTGGTGGTGGCTGGTGGTGTCCCTGGTGGCTGGTGGTCCCTGGTGGTGGCTGGTGGTCCCTGGTGGTGGCTGGTGGTCCCTGGTGGTGGCTGGTGGTCCCTGGTGGTGGCTGGTGGTCCCTGGTGGTGGCTGGTGGTCCCTGGTGGTGGCTGGTGGTCCATGGTGGTGGCTGGTGGTCCCTGGTGGTGGCTGGTGGTCCCTGGTGGTGGCTGGTGGTCCCTGATGGTGGCTGGTGGTCCCTGGTGGTGGCTTGTGGTGGCTGGTGGTCCCTGGTGGTGGCTGGTGGTCCCTGGTGGTGGTGGTCTGGTGGTCCCTGGTGGTGGCTGGTGGTCCCTGGTGGTGGTGGTGGTGGCTGGTGGTCCCTGGTGGTGGCTGGTGGTCCCTGGTGGTGGCTGGTGGTCCCTGGTGGTGGCTGGTGGTCCCTGGTGGTGGCTGGTGGTCCCTGGTGGTGGCTGGTGGTCCCTGGTGGTGGCTGGTGGTCCCTGGTGGTGGCTGGTGGTCCCTGGTGGTGGCTGGTGGTCCCTGGTGGTGGCTGGTGGTCCCTGGTGGTGGCTGGTGGTCCCTGGTGGTGGCTGGTGGTCCCTGGTGGTGGCTGGTGGTCCCTGGTGGTGGCTGGTGGTCCCTGGTGGTGGCTGGTGGTCCCTGGTGGTCCCTGGTGGTGGCTGGTGGTCCCTGGTGGTCCTGGTGGTGGCTGGGTGGTGGTGGCTGGTGGTCCCTGGTGGTGGCTGGTGGTCCCTGGTGGTGGCTGGTGGTCCCTGGTGGTGGCTGGTGGTCCCTGGTGGTGGCTGGTGGTGGTCCCTGGTGGTGGCTGGTGGTCCCTGGTGGTGGCTGGTGGTCCCTGGTGGTGGCTGGTGGTCCCTGGTGGTGGCTGGTGGTCCCTGGTGGTGGCTGGTGGTCCCTGGTGGTGGCTGGTGGTCCCTGATGGTGGCTGGTGGTCCCTGGTGGTCCCTGGTGGTGGCTGGTGGTCCGTGGTGGTGGCTGGTGGTCCTTGATGGTGGCTGGTGGTCCCTGGTGGTGGCTGGTGGTCCCTGGTGGTGGCTGGTGGTCCCTGGTGGTGGCTGGTGGTCCCTGGTGGTGGCTGGTGGTCCCTGGTGGTGGCTGGTGGTCCCTGGTGGTGGCTGGTGGTCCCTGGTGGTGGCTGGTGGTCCCTGGTGGTGGCTGGTGGTCCCTGGTGGTGGCTGGTGGTCCCTGGTGGTGGCTGGTGGTCCCTGGTGGTGGCTGGTGGTCCCTGGTGGTGGCTGGTGGTCCCTGGTGGTGGCTGGTGGTCCCTGGTGGTGGCTGGTGGTCCCTGGTGGTGGCTGGTGGTCCCTGGTGGTGGCTGGAGGTCCCTGGGTCCCTGGTGGTGGCTGGTGGTCCCTGGTGGTGGCTGGTGGTCCCTGGTGGTGGCTGGTGGTCCCTGGTGGTGGCTGGTGGTCCCTGGTGGTGGCTGGTGGTCCCTGGTGGTGGCTGGTGGTCCCTGGTGGTGGCTGGTGGTCCCTGGTGGTGGCTGGTGGTCCCTGGTGGTGGCTGGTGGTCCCTGGTGGTGGCTGGTGGTCCCTGGTGGTGGCTGGTGGTCCCTGGTGGTGGCTGGTGGTCCCTGGTGGTGGCTGGTGGTGGCTCCCTGGTGGTGGTGGCTGGTGGTCCCTGGTGGTGGCTGGTGGTCCCTGGTGGTGGCTGGTGGTCCCTGGTGGTGGCTGGTGGTCCCTGGTGGTGGCTGGTGGTGGTGGCTGGTGGTGGCTGGTGGTCCCTGGTGGTGGCTGGTGGGTCCCTGGTGGTGGCTGGTGGTCCCTGGTGGTGGCTGGTGGTCCCTGGTGGTGGCTGGTGGTCCCTGGGTGGTGGTCCCTGGTGGTGGCTGGTGGTCCTGGTGGTGGCTGGTGGTCCCTGGTGGTGGCTGGTGGTCCCTGGTGGTGGCTGGTGGTCCCTGGTGGTGGCTGGTGGTCCCTGGTGGTGGCTGGTGGTCCCTGGTGGTGGCTGGTGGTCCCTGGTGGTGGCTGGTGGTCCCTGGTGGTGGCTAGTGGTCCCTGGTGGTGGCTGGTGGTCCGTTGTGGTGGTTGGTGGTCCCTGGTGGTGGCTGGTGGTCCCTGGTGGTGGCTGGTGGTCCCTGGTGGTGGCTGGTGGTCCCTGGTGGTGGCTGGTGGTCCCTGGGTGTGGCTGGTGGTCCCTGGTGGTGGCTGGTGGTCCCTGGTGGTGGCTGGTGGTCCCTGGTGGTGGCTGTTGGTCCCTGGTGGTGGCTGGTGGTCCCTGGTGGTGGCTGGTAGTCCGTTTAAGAAGAATAATGTACAGGAGACAATACTGATAGTAATAACAGTGAAAGTGACCAAAGTTGTTTTGACTGCTTCTAGTTAAATTTTTAAACTGGATCCATGTGCAATGAAAAAGAAAATTTGCCAACGTATCAAGCAGATAAATGGCAAAATTTATGTTCTCGTTGATGGATCAAATAGCCTGATCCATCACAACCTACATAGTTTACTTGAAATGTGAAAGTGATAAGGAAGGTAATCCCTATTGAATGTTCTTAAATCAAATTGAACTACCTGATCAGAAAGCTGCAACTACTGATAGGCATCTATTGAGCTGTCTCAATTATCATGGGTTTGATGACTTATATTTGAAACAGAACCTTGAAGCATTCGCTAGTGATGGTTATCTTGAGGTTATCTTGAGATGATTTCGGGGCTTTTTAGTGTCCCCGCGGCCCGGTCCTCGACCAGGCCTCCACCCCCAGGACGCAGCCCGTGACAGCTGACTAACACCCAGGTACCTATTTTACTGCTAGGTAACAGGGGCATAGGGTGAAAGAAACTCTGCCCATTGTTTCTCGCCGGCGCCTGGGATCGAACCCAGGACCACAGGATCACAAGTCCAGCGTGCTGTCCGCTCGGCCGACCGGCTCCTTCGGACCGGCTCCGTGATGGGGCAAGTGTCATGCTTAGTGTCAAATCTGGCGGTGCAACAATTCTCAAGGAACATTACCCTGATATAATAATCTGGGACTGGAACATGGAACACTATTTCCTAAATATTGTAATCAAAAACTGTTTTAAATAAAAAATCAATACTCCTATCCAATGATGATGGTTTGCTTTCAGCCTCTGATACTGCTATTGAATTCAATAGGTTCTTCTCATCCATTGGGTCATCACTTGGTAATGATATTCCATCCTCCCGTACTAATGTCAAGGACTACCTTACAGGTAACTCTCCACAGTCTCTGTACCTAACGCCTGCTAACTCTACTGATGTTAATGAGATAATCCTTTCCCTTAAAACAAAGTCTAGTGCCCTTGAGGAGATACCAACTCTAATTTACAAAAAAGCCTCCACATTTTTAGCTCCTGTCATTGCATTGCTCTACAACAAGTCACTTGAACTCCAAACCTTTCCAGATATACTAAAAAAAAGCGAGAGTAACCCCAGGCCATAAATGTGGTGATCTCACTGATGTCAACAACTTCAGACCTATATCAATTCTGCCAAACTTGTAAAAAAAAATTGAAAACTTTACTCTTATCTACCTAAACACAATATACTCATTCTTGCCAACATGGCTTCAGACCCACAAAAAAGCACTAACGATGCACTTATTAGTATGATTAACTTGATACATACAGCTCTTGATAAAAATGAGTTCCCTGTTGGGTTATTTATGGACCTGCGTAAAGCTTATGACACTGTCAACCACCAAAACCTTCTTAAATTACATCATTATGGAGTCAGAGGTCACTTCCTCCAATACCTTCAGTCTTACCTTACTGACAGGCTCCATTATGTTTCTATGAATAATTCAATTTCTCCCACCCTAACCATCAACAATGGTGTTCCACAGGGCAGCATACTTGGACCTCTCCTCTTTCTCATCTACATTAATGACCTTCCTCATGCCTCTCAACACCTCAAACCAATTCTATTTGCTGATGACACAACCTTCCTTTTCTCCAGTCCTGACCCTCTTGCTCTAAATGTCACTGTGAATACTGAATTAAATAAAGTCCATCTTTGGTTAACTGCCAACAAACTCACGCTTAACATTGACAAAACTTTCTATATTTTGCTTGGTAATAAATCTTCAAATCGAATTAATTTAAGAATAAACAATATCCAAATTAGTAATAAAGTTGATGGTAAATTCCTTGGTGTCCTCATCGATAACAAGCTGAATTTCCAGGGACACATTCTAAATATATCAAAAAAAGGTTTCTAAAACTGTTGGCATTCTTTCTAAGATCAGATATTTTGTACCTCGCCCTGCCCTGGTGACGCTCTATTACTCTCTTATCTATCCTTATCTCAACTATGGTATTTGTGCTTGGGGTTCTACTACCCAAAATCATTTACGTCCTCTAATTACTCAACACAAAGCTGCTATTAGGACAATATCTAACTCTGGCCCCAGACATCACTCGGTACCTTTACTTAAATCTTTGAATATGTTAGATATTAAGTCACTGCACATCCTCTCATGTGTATTCTATATATTCAAAACTCTGAGCTGCAATGTTAATCCTGACCTTAAAAGTTTCCTAGAAGGTTGTAACAGAACTCATGGGCACCACACCAGAAACAAATACCTTTTTGATATTCCAAGAGTGCGACTTAACCAAACTAGAAATGCTCTACAATTCAAGGGACCCAGAATGTGGAATGACCTTCCCAATCATGTCAAAGGCTGTACCTCACTCAACCAGTTTAAGAGTAGAACTAAGTACTGCCCAATTAACTCCATGTAACCTACCTTACCCCCTAAATGTCAACCCATGTCTTGCGTCAAAATAATGTTGTTTGTTGATCAACTTGTACAATTGCTGATTTCTGCCATCATACCCCCCCCTTTTATTTTTTTATTTCCTTTTTCAACACAATTTTGACTTTACTGCCAATTACTATTACTAAGTGTTTTTCCCCTCCACACCTTGTCCGAAACGCTATGCGTATTAGTGGCTTTAGGTATTGTATGTACTATCTTGAGGTTATCTTGAGATGATTTCAGGGCTTTTTAGTGTCCCCGCGGCCCGGTCCTCGACCAGGCCTCCACCCCCAGGAAGCAGCCCGTGACAGCTGACTAACTCCCAGGTACCTATTTACTGCTAGGTAACAGGGGCATTCAGGGTGAAAGAAACTTTGCCCATTTGTTTCTGCCTCGTGCGGGAATCGAACCCGCGCCACAGAATTACGAATCCTGCGCGCTATCAACCAGGCTACGAGGCCCCTTCTAATATTAATTACTAGCTCTATCTATTAATCCAACATTATGTTTGTAACTCTTCAGTTATATATGTACTTTTCCTGAAAAATTCTTAATCATAGATTAGAACTTGCTATAGGTAATTTAGTGAGAGAAGTTCATGGAATTAATAATTTTCAAGCATTTATGGACAAATTGTTCTCAGTCTACAGTAGATCACCTCTAAATCAAAAGGAACTATCTGAATGTGCCTCTCAACTTGAACAACAGATTGCTCAAGCGTCTAGGATGATCTCGGACGTAGGTTCGAATCCTCGTCACGGCTCTTGTGGATTTGTTCAGATTGCTCAAGTTCACATTATTTCCCCTTGGGCAGACAGCCCTTGGGCAGCCCCTTGGACAGACGCCCTTGGGCAGCCCCTTGGGCAGACGCCCTTGGGCAGCCCCTTGGACAGACGCCCTTGGGCAGCCCCTTGGACAGACGCCCTTGGGCAGCCCTTTGGACAGACGCCCTTGGGCAGCCCCTTGGGCAGACGCCCTTGAGCAGCCCCTTGGGCAGACGCCCTTGGGCAGCCCTTTGGACAGACGCCCTTGGGCAGCCCTTTGGACAGACGCCCTTGGGCAGCCCTTTGGACAGACGCCCTTGGGCAGCCCTTTGGACAGACGCCCTTGGGCAGCCCTTTGGACAGACGCCCTTGGGCATCCCCTTGGGCAGACGCCCTTGGGCAGCCCCTTGGACAGACGCCCTTGGGCAGACGCCCTTGGGCAGCCCCTTGGACAGACGCCCTTGGGCAGCCCCTTGGGCAGACGCCCTTGGGCAGCCCTTTGGACAGACGCCCTTGGGCAGCCCCTTGGGCAGACGCCCTTGGGCAGCCCTTTGGACAGACGCCCTTGGGCAGACGCCCTTGGGTAGCCCCTTGGACAGACGCCCTTCAAGACTTCTTTATCGAAAACGATCATCCTTCGAAAGATATTACTACAACTGCACTCAGAATGAATCAGGTTCACGACATCATCCAAGAAAGAAAAAGTGGCGCTTCTCTATACCATGGAAGATAACCGCTATCAGGATCACTATTCTTCCTATCCCAGCCTGAGATCATTAAGGATCATACGGGTCACTGAGGAGGTGATCATTGCACGAAAGTGTATATAGCTGTTCTCTTCAAAATATGCTTACCATACCTTGAGGTGCTTCCGGGGCTTAGCGTCCCCGCTGCCCGGTCGTCGACCAGGCCTCCTGGTTGCTGGACTGATCAACCAGGCTGTTGGACGCGGCTGCTCGCAGCCTGACGTATGAGTCACAGCCTGGTTGATCAGGTATCCTTTGGAGGTGCTTATCCAGTTCTCTCTTGAACACTGTGAGGGGATTGCTAGTTATGCCCCTTATGTGTAGCGGAAGCGTGTTGAACAGTCTCGGGCCTCTGATGTTGATAGAGTTCTCTCTCAGAGTACCAGTTGCACCTCCACTTTTCAACGGGGGTATTCTGCACATCCTGCCATGTCTTCTGGTCTCATGTGATGTTATTTCTGTGTGCAGGTTTGGGACCAGCCCCTCTAATATTTTCCACGTGTAAATTATTATGTATCTCTCCCGCCTGCGCTCAAGGGAGTACAGATTTAGGCTCTTTAGTCGGTCCCAATAGTTTAGGTGTTTTACTGAGTGGATTCTAGCAGTAAAGGATCTCTGCACGCTCTCCAGGTCAGCAATTTCTCCAGCTTTGAAAGGGGCTGTCATTGTGCAGCAGTACTCCACTCTAGAGAGCACAAGCGTTTTGAAAAGTGTCATCATCGGTATAGCATCTCTGGTGTGAAAAGTTCTTGTTATCCAACCTGTCATTTTTCTTGCAGTTGTGACGGCTACTTTATTATGTTCTTTAGAGGTAAGGTCTTCCGACATGAGTACACCCAGGTCCTTTACATTGCCTTTTCGTTCTATGTTATGTTCTATGCTTCCTTGATGTTTAATGATCAGGTTTAGGGTTGGGCTCATAATTCCGGTGTGGGGAGGTTTTTGAGACATGACCTCTAATATAAGCATCAGGCCAAATTCAACTAGTATGGGGAAATGGGTTATGTCTTGGGAGCGGATGCTTCTAATTGAAAATTCCAGAGAATCAAATATTTTAGCACACTTCTTTATTTTTTTATTTTATATAGACACGAAAGTACATTGGCTTAGCTTGAGAGGTTATCTTGAGATGATTTCGGGGCTTTAGTGTCCCCGCGGCCCGGTCCTCGACCAGGCCTCCACCCCCAGGAAGCAGATTCTTTCTTATGCTTAGAGTACATAACATTTATGTTTTTACAGTCTTGCAAAATCAAAAAACACGCATAGCATTTAGGGCAGGTCCTTAATCTAACAGATAATTTAAGTAGGTAATTAGTAACAAAATCTGAAGTATATTAATATGTACATTGTAGCAAAATTTGCATTCAACATAACACCTATGATATAAGTTGATAACAGTGATTACAATGGTTAAGTTGAATGGCTTAGGCACATATATTGGGGAAGTAGGTAGTAGAAGATACAGTGTGAGCTTCAAGCACTATGTAGGAAACTATTAGGATGTAATTAGCACATTTTGCTTTTATTTCTAAATAAAGCATCTATGCTTTATTTAATATAATATTTTATATTTATTTGTGTATGGAAACACAAACCGAAACTGTCTCTATTTTCCGCTTGTTACAACTTGAAATAAAGTTGTTATATCTTGGCTTAACGTGTTTATGACGTATTAGAACGTTGTTACAACTTGCTATATTGGTTGTTATAACAGGTTAGGAGGTGTGAGAACTTGTTCGAACGTTGTACCAACGTCGTAGTTTCGGTGTGTGTTTGGCGGGAGGCTGGACAAGCTTTTATTTCATTAGGAAGCGAGTTCCATAAACTGGGTCATTTTATTTACATGGAGTGTTGCACAAATTTTGTGTGACTAGAGATATCAGAGAGATATATTTCTGGAGTGGTGCTCATGGCTTCTATTACATCTACCAAGAAATAGTTCCAGATCAGGATTAGCATTTCGGAACAAGGTTTTGTACATGTATATTGCACAAGAGAATGTGTGAAGTGAGTGTATGTTCAGCATGTTTAGAGAGTTAAACAGAGGCTGTGTTTTGCCTGCAGACTAGTTCTGTAGCCGATTTTTGCTGAGTGATGATGGGCTTGAGGTGATTTACAGTGGTTAAACCCCATGCAAAGATAATATCTCTTAGACTGGGATAGAGTAGCGAGTAGCCCTGGAAACACAAACCGAAATTGTCTCTATTTTCCGCTTGTTACAACTTGTAATAAAGTTGTTACATCTTGGCTTAACGTGTTTATGACGTATTAGAACGTTGTTACAACTTGCTATATTGGTTGTTATAACTGGTTAGGAAGTGTTAAAACTTGTTCGAACGTTGTACCAACGTCGTAGTTTCGGTGTATGTTTGGCGGGAGTACAGTGAAAGGAGAGCAGAATGGGGAACAAAATATCTGATTTGAAAATAACCCGACAGTTTTTAATACTTTTTTGGCTATGTATGTGTTGTATTTTTTGGTTGTATGTGGGTGCTGAAGCTAGGCCTCTTGTCTGTGTATATCCCAAGGAACTTTCTATCATATTTTATGTTATTGTTAACATTGGCTATCTGAAGGTGAATTTGGTTTGAATACCAAAGACTAATGGAGAGTTTGGGAATAATGCCAATGACAAATTTATTGAAGCGTCAAAGACTTATTATGATACCAAACTACACAGAACACCAATAATAGGAGAAATATGGTTTATCCTGTTGACTTCTTTAACAAATATTGTTTAAAGGTATTAAGGATGAAGACGGTTGAGAACATTTTAACTAATGAAAGTAGTGACATTGAACATTTGGAAAGAAGACATTCTACTAGACAGATCGTGAAGGTGAAGGGTTATCTTGAGGTTATCTTGAGTTGATTTCGGGGCTTTTAGTGTCCCCGCGGCCCGGTCCTTGACCAGGCCTCCACCCCCAGGAAGCAGCCCGTGACAGCTGACTAACACCCAGGTACCTATTTACTGCTAGGTAACAGGGGCATTCAGGGTGAAAGAAACTTTGCCCATTTGTTTCTGCCTCGTGCGGGAATCGAACCCGCGCCACAGAATTACGAGTCCTGCGCGCTATCCACCAGGCTACGAGGCCCCCGTATGTGTGTGTGTGTTACATCTGCCAATGGAAGAGAGATCAGCTACTTTTTTTTGCTATTAGCAACACAGTATTTTCAGGATGAATTTTTTTCCAAGGCAAGTATTTTTGACAATGTAATATTTTGATGATGATGTCATATGCAGCAGATGTTCTGCACCACTCACCATGCATGAGTAATTATTAAAATACTTCAGAAATACTGATTTTTTTTAACAAATATGAATGACACCACAATTAAAACAGCTTTTCAAAAATTGCTTGATAACCTGGGGCCAGATTCATGAAAGCACTTACGCAAGCACTTACGAACGTGTACATCTTTCCTCAATCTTTGACGGCTTTGGTTACATTTATTAAACAGTTTACAAGCATGAAAACTTCCCATTCAACTGTTGTCATTGTTATAAACAGCCTCCTGGTGCTTCGGAGCTCATTAACTGTTTAATAATTGTAAACAAAGCCACCAAAGATTGACAAAAGATGTACAGGTTCGTAAGTGCTTTCGTGAATCTGGCCCCTGGATCTTTACCAAGATGGCCACGAGTTGCCTGAGCTTTCTTTTTTTTTTTTTTTTTTTTTTTTTTTTTTGAGATATATACAAGAGTTGTTACATTCTTGTACAGCCACTAGTACGCGTAGCGTTTCGGGCAAGTCCTTAATCCTATGGTCCCTGGAATACGATCCCCTGCCGCGAAGAATCGTTTTTTCATCCAAGTACACATTTTACTGTTGCGTTAAACAGAGGCTACAGTTAAGGAATTGCGCCCAGTAAATCCTCCCCGGCCAGGATACGAACCCATGACATAGCGCTCGCGGAACGCCAGGCGAGTGTCTTACCACTACACCACGGAGACTTCTTGGTTTATGAATTCTGAATGTCAGTTTGAGAGCACTTTCACATAAACCAAAGAAAACTCTTCTTATTCAGCTTTCTGGACAGGAAAAGAACATATCCATCGCCAATAAAACGCTAAAAATCTCACGCTTCAAAATCGTACTTTCAAGAAATGTGAATGTAACATACACACTCTCGTCATCAAAGATGTTAAATAACCCACCAAACACACACCGAAACTACGACGTTGGTACAACGTTCGAACAAGTTTTAACACCTCCTAACCAGTTATAGCAACCAATATAGCAAGTTGTAACAACGTTCTAATACGTCATAAACACGTTAAGCCAAGATGTAACAACTTTATTACAAGTTGTAACAAGCGGAAAATAGAGACAATTTCGGTTTGTGTTTCCAGGGAACAGACCAACTTACAAATGAGCCCCGAAAATATGAAATATGATGATAATTTCTGTGATGAGTATGATCTTAAATTGAACTCGTCACACTTTACACCTTCTTCAAGTTCCTCAAGTCATCACCGACGCCAAATAATGAAGATATTAAACGGAAGATACTCTAACAGATAACGTATTACATTTCTCCACAATTTTCCGCAAGAAAACTCTATTTCATCTTAGTATCTTCATCTCGAGGGAGCCGGTCGGCCGAGCGGACAGCACGCGGGACTTGTGATCCTGTGGTCCTGGGTTCGATCCCAGGCGCCGGCGAGAAACAATGGGCAGAGTTTCTTTCACCCTATGCCCCTGTTACCTAGCAGTAAAATAAGTACCTGGGTGTTAGTCAGCTGTCACGGGCTGCTTCCTGGGGGGTGGAATACTGGTCGAGGACCGGGCCGCGGGGACACTAAAAAGCCCCGAAATCATCTCAAGATAACCTCAAGATAGTACTTCATAAGGAATACACGAAACATGTAAATCCTGAACTTTGATTACCTCAGTGAAGACGCTGAAGGGGTGCAGCAACTATGGGATTCTTTAGAACATGAACACGCCTTTGTTGTAAGATCAGCGACACTCTCAGACAACCACAGAGTTCCTCCACAGCACGAGACATGCCACGTCCAACGTCCAGTGATAATATTGACCAAAGAAGATATCATGTCCGGCACTGGAGGCCCACATGGTACAAAAAAGCCACAGGAGCCGTGATGAGGACTCGAACCTATGCGCTAAGTATTCCAAAATGCATGCTATAAACGACTCCGCCACGATATAGTCTCGGAACACCCAGCGCATAGGTTCGAATCCTCATCACGGCTACTGTGGATTTTATCAGTGATATATCACGATTATGTAATTTCTCTGTGTACATGGTACAGTTTTCTGTGTACATGGTACAGTTCTCTGTGTACATGGTATAGTTCTCTGTGTACATGGTACAGTTCTCTGTGTACATGGTACAGTTCTCTGTGTACATGGTACAGTTCTCTGTGTACATGGTACAGTTTTCTGTGTACATGGTACAGTTCTCTGTGTACATGGTACGGTTCTCAGTGTACATGGTACAGTTCTCTGTGTACATGGTACAGTTCTCTGTGTACATGGTACAGTTCTGTGTACAT
>NC_059624.1:12577418-12622610 GCF_020424385.1 Procambarus clarkii
ATCCAACATTCTGCTTGTAACTCAAAATGTATATATGCCACTCAAGGCCGAGAACCAGAGCGTAACTCCATAGTCTCTTGAGACTCCAGCCTCAAGTCCAACTTGAGACTGATGGATGCCTACTACTACTACTACTACTACTACTACTACTACTACTACTACTACTACTACTACTACTACATAAATAAGTTATATAATTATTTAAATAAACTATACAAATAAAACATCGTGTGTCTGGCAGTGTTGTGCGAGTCAGTGAGACATGTTTGTGCTGTACGACACTTTCTCTGTAGCTGAGATAATTATCAGTGTATATATTTTCATAGAGACAAATTAATGATACAATCTCCCGGTGATCGTCTTATCTGTCAGCATACGCACCTACACACGAGGTGAGTAGACAAGGGCTGAACGGAAGAACGATGTTATCACCGCAAGCAATGGTGTTACTCACAGGCAGAACGTAACTTACAGGAGTTACAGAGACACATTCCAGCAGGCACTACGTCACGGCACCCTACATTGGCGTTACTCTCACTAAGCACTGTCCTCATGTCTTGTTTATTTTCATTCATAAGTACCATAACGTTAAGAGTGCGTACAACCACAGGTGGACATGCGCCTCGCTGCAGCGAGCAGCGGCGCGAGACTGGGGTGGTGGTGGAGGCGTATCTGTGGCTGGTATTGCCTGAGTGGCAACCCCTTACAATGGACAATGTTGTCAGTGGTCGGCGGTGAACTCTTGCTGGATAAACGTCTGGGTTAATGTCACTATCATTGGTCAGTGGGGGCCATCGCTGTTATTTTGATTCAGGCCTCCGTAGCTGTGGCACTCACACAGCTCCTGACAGAAAGGTTGCGTTATATTGTGTACCTAGTTAATTCCTTTTGTCGATGAAAGATCGGATATACAGTATATGCAACAATGATCACAAAAACTGATCCAAGTATGCGGAAAAAATCATATATATATATATATATATATATATATATATATATATATATATATATATATATATATATATATATATATATATATATATATATATATATATATATATATATATGTCGTACCTAGTAGCCAGAACTCACTTCTCAGCCTACTATGCAAGGCCCGATTTGCCTAATAAGCCAAGTTTTCATGAATTAATATATTTTCTCTATTTTTTTTCTTATGAAATGATAAAGCTACCCATTTCATTGTGTATGAAGTCAATTTTTTTTTTATTGGAGTTAAAATTAACGTAGATATATGACCGAACCTAACCAACTCTACCTAACCTAACCTAACCTATCTTAATAGGTTAGGTTAGGTTAGGTGGCCGAAAAAGTTAGGTTAGGTTAGGTTAGGTAGGTTAGGTAGTCGAAAAACAATTAATTCATGAAAACTTGGCTTATTAGGCAAATCGGGCCTTGAATAGTAGGCAGAGAAGTGCGTTCTGGCTACTAGGTATGACATATATATATATATATATATATATATATATATATATATATATATATATATATATATATATATATATATATATATATATATATATATATATATATATATACTTATAACTGAATAGAGCTTAATGTTGATGTTGTTTCAGATTTAGCTACTCAGGATGAAGTGTCCATGTAGCACGGGCTATGGTGAGCCCGTAATTGAGTTTGGTTATACATGATAACCTTTTTCCTGTGATATTTGGGTCTAAGTTTAAAATGGAGGAGAGGACTTCTTTTTTCCTGCTTATTTATCTCTTCTGTTTTAGTGCACTGGTTTTAATCTTGTCTTATTAACATTATCTTGGTGGCGGATGTAGATGCAGTGTTCACTAATGAGTCCCATTCCTCAACAGCTTTTCTAATCATTGTAGTCGCGGTGGAATGTGCATGTAATGCAGCTGCTGTCGTTGGATTAATGTTGAGTTTGATGCGCAGGGGTTCAGTAGCTTCACATTCCAGTAAGTAGTGCAATAGTGGCGCCTCTGCTTCTGTTCCACAGATATGACACTCTTTAACTATTGGGTTCATTACCTCCCAGCAGCACTTGTAACCAAGTCTGAGTCTGTGTATGGCTACTGCAATGTCTCTGGATATCTTTTTGCCAGGCTTGAAAGAGGAGTAACCAGTGGCTTGTTCGTACCATATCGCAGTGGATCTTCCTTCCGATACTTTGGCTCTGTGGCGACTTTTGATAGTTGAGAATATTTTCTTCTTGATTTGCTCCTTTATCTGTGAGAAACTTGGAGGTATTTGAACCTGTACCACAGGTAGAGCAGTGGTAGTTTTTGCTAGTGAGTCTGCCTTTTCATTACCATCTATGCCAATGTGACTTGGTATCCTATTTAGGGTGATTGACAGCCCTCGATTATGGGCATCTTTTCCTATCTGTTGAATTTCTGTGAGGAGTTGTATATTATCTCTGTACTGACTGGATAACAATGCCTGGAGCGAAGATTTAGAGTCGGTATGAATGATGACATCATGTAAATTATTCTCAATTGTATAGTTTATTGCCTCCTTCAGGGCATATAATTCTGTTTGCAATGTTGAGCACCCACTATTCATGCTCCAGTAAGCTTCATGGTTGGTAGTGTAAACTGCTGCCCCAGCAGAACCTCTTATTTTTTTTTTTTTTTTTTTTTTGAGATATATACAAGAGTTGTTACATTCTTGTACAGCCACTAGTACGCGTAGCGTTTCGGGCAAGTCCTTAATCCTATGGTCCCTGGAATACGATCCCCTGCCGCGAAGAATCGTTTTTTCATCCAAGTACACATTTTACTGCTGCGTTAAACAGAGGATACAGTTAAGGATTTGCGCCCAGTAAATCCTCCCCGGCCAGGATACGAACCCATGACATAGCGCTCGCGGAACGCCAGGCGAGTGTCTTACCACTACACCACGGAGACTGTCTTGATCAACTGATCCGTCTGTGAAGATGTGAGTCGTTGTCGGTCTTGAGATGGTTTCCATTTGTTGATCTATTACTTCCTTGAGCCTCTGCGGGTCACATGCTGATTTTTTAACTGGTAATCTTTCAATGATTATCTTTAGATTCGATTCTTCCCATGGAGGAGGCTGTCGAAAGTGTTGATATGGTCTATCTTCCCCTTTGTTTTTAATGATCCATTTCATGTCCATTTTCTCTAAAATCTTGACCACATTATCCATCCATGAGCGTGTTCTATACTGTAGGTTTTTCTGAAAGGATCTCTGTATGCTGTCTTTGATTGACAGCCTGGCGGTGGTTCCAGTAAGTTTTCCTATTAAGTAAGTAAGTTCCTATTACTTACTAAGTAATTACTTACTAAGTTCCTATTACTTACTAAGTAATTACTTACTAAGTTCCTATTACTTACTAAGTAAGTAAGTTCCTATTAAGTAAGTAAATTAAGTAATTAAGTTAAGTAAGTTCCAGTTTTGTTATTATGATGGCTATCCTTTGTTTCATCCTGTTTTCTAATGCTGGTAAATTTGTTTCCATTCTAAGGTTCTCTCGACGCGTCCATATAGGTGCTCCAAGCATTGTTCTCAGAGCATCATTTTGAGACACTTCCAGTTTCTCCCATTGGTTATCACTGAGGGATGTAGGAGCAGGAGCAGCATAGTCGATGAGTGACCTAACTGCTTGAACGGAGTACATTTTGAGTACTGGTAGAGATGCACCCTCTCTAAGACTGGTCAGGGAGCGCAAAGCAGAGTTTCTGGCTTTACAGCGTTGCCGAAGATATTCAATTTCTTGAGTGAATTTCAACTGGTTGTCTATTATGACTCCAAGGTATTGAAAAGAGGTAACCCACTCAATTTCTTGTCCTTGTATTGCGAGTCTGGGGTCGGATTCATGAAACCACTTACGCAAGCACTTACGAACCTGTACATCTTTTCTCAATTTTTGGCGGCTTTGTTTACAATTATTAAACAGTTAATGAGCTCCGAAGCACCAGGAGACTGTTTATAACAATAACAACAGTTGATTGGCAAGTTTTCATGCTTGTAAACTGTTTAATAAATGTAACCAAAGCCGTCGAAGATTGAGGAAATATGTACACGTTCGTAAGTGCTTGCGTAAGTGCTTTCGTGAATCTGGCCCCAGATGTCTTGAGTTCTCATTTTAACGGCCATAGCTTTTGTTTTACTGATGTTTATTTATCACTGCTGTGTGTACCGCTTCCCTGCTGATAATATCTAGGCATTTATGTGCATGGTTCCTTGCACCTTTGCCATTGATGATGACCACAAAGTCGTCTGCATAGTTAAAAAGTTTGACTTTTGGTAGCTTGAGCTTCATGAATTTTTCCATGAGACAGTTGAAGAGGAAGGGGCTTAGTATTCCTCCCTGCGGAGTTCCATTTTCCAGCCTCTTTGAGGTCGATGTTTTCCCTTTGAATTTGACTTTAGCTTCTCGGTTAAGCAGGCTTCCTTTGGCAAAAGCAAGAGCGTGTCCTTTGATTTCCTTATCCACAAGGCAGCACAGTGTAGCTGGAGCACTGGCTAACGCGAAGGCTTTTTCAAGGTCTAGAAAAATAAGGATTCCAGGTTTGTCATTGATTTGATCCAGGAGGGAGGTAAGGCATTCTGTGGTCTTTTCTGTAAGCAAACATATTTTGGTGTAGTGGATTGGCTTTCCATTCAATTCGATTAAGGGCCATTCTTTCTGCAGTTTTGGCCAGACAGCTTGTTAATGAGATGGGTCTTGGATTTCCTGGGTCTTTAGGTTTTGGAATGGGAACTATAATTGCACTGTTCCAAGAGAGTGCAATAGAGCTTAAACATCTTCGATTTTTTATACCTGCATTTGAGTGAGGTGATATGTTACAACAGTTTTGGATGAGGTGAAAACAAACTTTCAACACAAGTTAGAACACGAAACAATGGGTATTGAAGGTAAGAATGGAAGTAATTGCAGAGGGCCTATTGGCCCATATTTCTTGATGCTTCTATATTGGAGCGGAGTCTTGAAGTGGGTAGAATATAGTTGTGCATTAATTGGCTGTTGATTGCTGGTGTTGACTTCTTGATGTGTAGTGCCTCGCAGATGTCAAGCCGCCTGCTATCGCTGTATCTATCGATGATTTCTGTGTTGTTTGTTAAGATTTCTCTGGTGATGGTCTGGTTGTGGGAAGAGATTATATGTTCCTTAATGGAGCCCTGTTGCTTATGCATCGTTAATAGCCTGGAAAGAGATGTTGTCGTCTTGCCTATATACTGAGTTCTTCGAAGCTTACAGTCCCCAAGTGGGCATTTGAAGGCATAGACGACGTTGGTCTCTTTTAAAGCGTTCTGCTTTGTGTCTGGAGAGTTTCTCATGAGTAGGCTGGCCGTTTTTTTGGTTTTATAGTAAATCGTCAATTGTATCTTCTGATTTTTGTCTGTAGGGATAACGTTTCTATTAACAATATCTTTCAGGACCCTTTCCTCCGTTTTATGATATATATATATATATATATATATATATATATATATATATATATATATATATATATATATATATATATATATATATATATATATATATATATATTTATATGTTGTACCTAGTAGCCAGAACACACTTCTCGGCCTACCATGCAAGGCCCGATTTGCCTAATAGGCCGAGTGATTTTTTTTATTTTCAATAAATTGTTTCCAATTAGTTTATTTGAATTATTATTATTATATTATATTAAATTATTATTAAGTCAATAATTATAAATTATTGACTTAACTGTGCTAGTTTAGGTTAAGTTAAGATAGGTTAGGTTAGGTAGGGTTGGTTCGGTTCGGTCATATATCTACGTTAGTTTTAACTCAAATTTAAAAAAAAATAACTCATACATAATGAAATGGATAGCTTTCTCATTTCATAAGAAACAAATATTAAAAAATATATAAATTCAGGAAAACTTGGCTTATTAGGCAAATTGGGCCTTGCATAGTAGGTCGAGCACTGCGTTCTGGCTACTAGGTACAATATATATATATATATATATATATATATATATATATATATATATATATATATATATATATATATATATATATTTAATCTTTTTTTTAATAGACTAGAAATAAAAATGAATTTTGGAGAATTGATTTTTGATTTACCTCCAACAGTGAAGCGTAATGTACGATAGATTGAGAAAATTCGTGTTAGAATTATTAATCTTACTATTTCGGTCATATTTAATAATATATGTCTACAGGAAAGACTGCTACCCAAATATACTAATATATATATATATATATAATATATATATATAGTTATATATATATATATATATATATATATTATATATATATATAAAATAAATATATATATATATATATATATATATATATATATATATATAATATATATATTGTATATATATATATATATATATATATTATATATATATATATATATATACATATATATATATATATTATATATATATATATAATATATATATATATATATATATATATATATATATTTATTTTGCTAAGTGAACAGATGAATTAGGTGAAAGAAAACTTATCCAATCGTCACACTGGGGAACGCATGATGGAGCTGATGCAGAGAAACTTTAGTTTAGTTCATTTATTATGCACCCCATACCCATCTTGTGGGCGGTTGTGTTAAGCGGCATATAATGGGCTCAGGGACTTAACTCCATAATTCCTTTAGCTAAGCAAATAACACTCATTAATTTAATTTAAATTTAATGTAAAATTTAATGCACATCTTCACATCAACAATGGGCTTGTGAGCGACCACAAGTACAGTTTCTAAATTAAGCAACTGACATGTGAAGAGCTACTGTCACAATTGATATGTTTGTCGCACACCGTAACTAGGTAACTAGGTAACTAGGTAACTTAGTAACTAGGGAGCCGGTCGGCCGAGCGGACAGCACGCGGGACTTGTGATCCTGTGGTCCTGGGTTCAATCCCAGGCGCCGGCGAGAAACAATGGGCAGAGTTTCTTTCACCCTATGCCCCTGTTACCTAGCTGATAAATAGGTACCTGGGTGTTAGTCAGCTGTCACAGGCAGCTTCCTGGGGGTGGAGGCCTGGTCGAGGACCGGGCCGCGGGGACACTAAAAGCCCCGAAATCATCTCAAGATAACCTCAAGATAACCGCCCCCCATCCAGTGGGCAGCGGTGGATTACAATCACTTAGTTACTACCTACAGTTAGTAAACTGGAGAAATTTGGCCAAGACTTTTGACAGCAGATCATTTTTAATGAAATATTTACACATCTCCTGAACATTTGTTATAGAATTGTCTGAATTACCGTATCTTTTCGCACTCCATCACATAGTGAGGGAGGGTGTGCGAATAATTTCGTTGACACAGTTTACATTTGGTCAGGTCTACATCAGCAGATAATGAACATTCCCAGAGATACGTATAGCCGAGTCTAAGCCGAGCAGTAGTAACAGCTAGGAGTCTGCTGATGTTATTGGATGAACCATAGATGTGTGGCTCCTCTTGCGCCAACCCGTCCTCTTAAAAATAACGTCACTTTTGGCCCGTATGCGCACTATGGCCAAATTTGGACGTAATTTGAAATGAAATCGACTCACAAAAGTGACGTACTGTTCCGTTTTCTATTTGAGTCGTCGGGCGTACACGCAGAGGTTATAAGAGAACACTTTAAATTAACGTTTTTCATAACGTTTTGAAACTTTATGAGAATTTCCTGCCCACCTAACCTATCAGAGGACCCTTAACTTACTGTTGTTGAAAAAAAAATCCCAAATTTATTTTAATTTTTTTCTCAATTTCAAATTTCGTCCAAATTCGGTCATACGGGCAAACGGCCAAAAGCGACGTTCTTTTTAAGAGGACAGGTTGCTTGCATGACAGTATGATGGTAGATGGAATTACTAGCGTCGATTTCACTTTGCCTCAGATCTACAAGGTTTTCTTGATGTCTTTAGTGTACTATTGCTCTAATAATAATATTATCTCCCTCACTAGTTGTCTCTGTAAGTGTCTTGAGAGGATGGTTTTAAACCGTCTCCTTTACAGAATTAGTAACTTGTTGTCTCCCCAGATATATGGCTTCATGCAGGAAAATTGTGTACATCACAATTACCGCCTTGCTCGTCCTGCATCAACCCGTTCTCGCACTTTCTTACAGTCAATATTGACTTATTAAATACGTGCATATGTGACATACTAAACATACTAGTTTACCTTGAAAAGCTTCATAGAAAACACCGACCTTACCTAACCTTCTTAGTATGTTAAGATAAGCATCTTATTGCTTCGTAATTATAATTATTACTTAACCTATACCTCTAATAGGTTAAGTAATACACCTATATTAGGTTAATAAGATAATTATTGCTTACGAAGCAATAATTATTATCTTAACTATACTATAATAGGTTAAGTAAGGTAATTACGGTTATTTTCTAATGAAGAATTACAATTATTACTTAACCTATTCCTCTAATAGGTTAAGTAATACACCTATAATAGGTTAAGTAATAATTGTATTTACGAAGCAATAAGATGCTTATCTTAACATACTAAGAAGGTTAGGTAAGGTCGGTGTTTTCTATGAAGCTTTTCAAGGTAAACTAGTATGTTTAGTATGTCACATATGCACGTATTTAATAAGTCAATATTGACTATACGAAAGTGCAAGGACGGGTTGCCTGCATACTGACAGGTCATATACCACTTTCCTAGATCTTAAGTCAGCCTTTGGCATTGCTAGCCGACACGTCATTCTGTTCGAACTTGCTAAAATGTGTGTTGGAGGATGGCTGCTACGGTTGATAAGAGGCTATCTGTCCAACAGGAAGTCATCTGTACTGTCCAAGGTCATAAGAGCGATACTTAATATTTTGAACTTGGTACTGCACAGGGAGGTGTCCACAGTCCTTCTCTGTTTAATGTGTTAATCAATGCACTCCTAAACTTAGTAACTAGGAGGCCCAGCGAACACATCATTAGATATGCGGATGATATACTGATCTACACCAAAAGGTATACCAACACCCAAAATGTTCTGAACGCTGTTTTGAACTCATCCCTGGAAACACAAACCGAAACTGTCTCTATTTTCCGCTTGTTACAACTTGTAATAAAGTTGTTACATCTTGGCTTAACGTGTTTATGACGTATTAGAACGTTGTTACAACTTGCTATATTGGTTGTTATAACTGGTTAGGAGGTGTTAAAACTTGTTCGAACGTTGTATCAACGTCGTAGTTTCGGTGTGTGTTTGGCGGGATGTCGATTATTTTCACCCATGCTTTCTCTAGTAGCTGAGAAATTGATTGGAAGGCTGGAAAAGATGCAAAACAAAGCCACGAGGATTATCCTCAGATGCACTCGTACAACTAAATTACTAAACGTGAGGAAGAAACTGAATATTCCATGTGTAAGTGATCACTAAAATTAATACTTTAATTGGTATCAAGATGCTTAGGCTAACTCACCCTAACGCCTGCACTGAAGCCCTCCAAGCCTTCTTTCTTGAAGGTCAGCATCCCTTCAAATGGATTACCAAAACCTCCACTGTGCTCAGGATATAAAATATTCCTCTACCAAGAGAGATAACAACGACACTTTCCAGCCCCATGGGGGATCACACCTTTGCTTCAACCTTTTCATAAATGATCACCAAAGTAACACGAGAAACAAGAAAAACAAAAATAATTATAAAATTTAATATGGATAAGTTCAGATTTTCCAATCGGCTTTAAAAATATAAAATATCACCAATTGTTCACTTACTGTTCTTATCGTTTTAGAATAGCATATGATCTTCATGTGTATTATTGAAGAATATAATTTGGCAGTATAGTTTACTGTAAACAAATTCGTCAATATTTTAAACTAGCTGTACCCGGCCAGGTGTTGTGGCTCAGCAATGCATGTGCATTGCTGAGCCACAGCAACCTTCCCTGTCCCCTAGTCCTCCACACCACTCTCCACTCCCCCATCCCTTGTCCTCCACACAATATCTCCCTCCCTCCCCCGTCCCCTCATCCTCCCCTACCTTTCCCCACTCCCCTCGTCCTCCTTAGCATTCCCCCTCCCCTGTGCCCTTTTCCTCCCCATCATCCCCCACTCCCCTTGTTCTCCCCCACCATTCAACATTCCCCCGTCTCCTCGTCCCATCAACCCCAACTCCCTCGCCCCCCCCCACCATCCCCCACTCCCGTTATCTTGAGATGTTATTTTGAGATGATTTCGGGGCTTAGTGTCCCCGCAGCCCGGTCCTCGACCAGGCCTCAGGATCACGCATCCAGTGTTCTGTTCGCTCAGCCACCGGTTCCCATCCTCCTCATCCCACCGTCCCCTCATCCACCCCACCATTTCCCACTCCCTCGTCCGATGCATTCCCAAATGGTCTGATGTTCCCATCAGAAAATCGGAACATCAAGTGATCTGATGTTCCCATCACTGAAAAATAAGAACAGTTAAAAAAAACGAAATGAAAAATAACAGATGGTGCTGTTTTTAAAAAGAAACATGATTTTACCTGTCACAGGTGTGGCATCTATTCTTATACTCACGAAATGAACGGTATAGTAAACAATACAGCTCAATTCCAATGCAATGTCACACAGAATAATTAAATCAAAATGAAAATAAATTGAAATCTATAAAATTTAAATTTATCAATGCAATCCAAAACATTGAAATGGAATCATAACATATGTAGTATAGCGTGTGTTGCTCCTACGTGCAACAGATAGTGCTTTTAAAAAAACGTTTTTTTACCTGTTATAGGTGTGGCATCTATTTGGTAGATATATAAAAACACGTGCGTATTTGAATGGAACGTTGTGTCAAAATTTCAAAGCAATCGGTGAAGAACTTTCGGAGATTTCTCTCACATGAAAAACACAGTTTAAAAAAAAAACATGTTTTTTTTCCCGTCACAGACGTGACATCTATATAGTAGGTATATAAAAACCTGCTCGGATGCGAATGAAACGTTGTGTCAAAATTTCAAAGCTATCGGTGAAGAACTTTCGGAGATTAGCGATTTTGAACAAGCGAACATTTTCCTTTTTATTTATATAGATATGCGCCAAATTAAGAGACAAAAATGTATGACTTCAAACGTTTGGAGTTTATGAAAAATCCGCATGACAACATGGTAGAACAGACAGCTGTGCACACTATATGCGCAAATTATAAGAATCGTTCAGAAGCTGGATTTGTTAAGTTGACTCAAAGTTGAAATTCCAGTCGTAGAGATAATTGAAGTTGAAGTTATCGACCATGAATAAGGTAGTTCTACTTTTTTAATCTACTTGTATGTTTTAATAAACATTGCTTGGCATTCGTACTCGAATATGTGAAAGTTGTAGGTCAATATGTGTTGAAAAGAAGTCAAGAAATAAATATATAGGGATTATTATAATGGGTTTAGGTGATATATATATATATATATATATATATATATATATATATATATATATATATATATATATATATATATATATATATATATATATATATATATATATATATATATATATATATATATATATATTTGTATATTTTGGAGCAGTCTTTCCTGTAGACATATATTATTAAATATGACCGAAAAAGTAAGATTAATAATTCTAACACGAATTTTCTCTATCTTTCGTACATTACGCTTCACTGTTGGAGGTAAATAAAAAATTAATTCTCCAAAATTCATTTTTATTTCTAGTCTGACGCGACACGTGCGCGTTTCGTAAAACTTATTACATTTTCAAAGACTTTAGTTCACAAATACACAACTGAATAGAACTTACGTATCTCCGATTTTATATCTACATTTGAGTGAGGTGGTAGGGGTGATGTGGCATTAACACAAGACAGAACAAGAGGGGATATTAATAGGGTATTAAAAGTATCAACACAAGACAGAACACAAACAATGGGTATTGAATAGAAGTGTTTGTAGAAAGCCTATTGGTCCATATTTCTTGATGCTTCTATATTGGAGCGGAGTCTTGAGGTGGGTAGAATATAGTTGTGCAATAATTGGCTGTTGATTGCTGGTGTTGACTTCTTGATGTGTAGTGCCTCGCAAACGTCAAGCCGCCTGCTGTCGCTGTATCTATCGATGATTTCTGTGTTGTTTACTAGGATTTCTCTGGCGATGGTTTGGTTGTGGGAAGAGATTATATGTTCCTTAATGGAGCCCTGTTGCTTATGCATCGTTAAACGCCTAGAAAGAGATGTTGTTGTCTTGCCTATATACTGGGTTTTTTGGAGCTTACAGTCCCCAAGTGGGCATTTGAAGGCATAGACGACGTTAGTCTCTTTTAAAGCATTCTGTTTTGTGTCTGGGGAGTTTCTCATGAGTAGGCTGGCCGTTTTTCTGGTTTTATAGTAAATCGTCAGTTGTATCCTCTGATTTTTGTCTGTAGGGATAACGTTTCTATTAACAATATCTTTCAGGACCCTTTCCTCCGTTTTATGAGCTGTGGAAAAGAAGTTCCTGTAAAATAGTCTAATAGGGGGTATAGGTGTTGTGTTAGTTGTCTCTTCAGAGGTTGCATGGCTTTTCACTTTCCTTCTTATGATGTCTTCGACGAAACCATTGGAGAAGCCGTTATTGACTAGGACCTGCCTTGCCCTACAGAGTTCTTCGTCGACTTGCTTCCATTCTGAGCTGTGGCTGAGAGCACGGTCGACATATGCGTTAACAACATTCCTCTTGTACCTGTCAGGGCAGTCGCTGTTGGCATTTAGGCACATTCCTATGTTTGTTTCCAAACAAACATAGGAATGTGCCAATGTTTCCAAACAAACTATGTTTGTTTGGAAACAAACATAGGAATGTGCCTAAATGCCAACAGCGACTGCCCTGACAGGTACAAGAGGAATGTTGTTAACGCATATGTCGACCGTGCTCTCAGCCACAGCTCAGAATGGAAGCAAGTCGACGAAGAACTCTGTAGGGCAAGGCAGGTCCTAGTCAATAACGGCTTCTCCAATGGTTTCGTCGAAGACATCATAAGAAGGAAAGTGAAAAGCCATGCAACCTCTGAAGAGACAACTAACACAACACCTATACCCCCTATTAGACTATTTTACAGGAACTTCTTTTCCACAGCTCATAAAACGGAGGAAAGGGTCCTGAAAGATATTGTTAATAGAAACGTTATCCCTACAGACAAAAATCAGAGGATACAATTGACGATTTACTATAAAACCAGAAAAACGGCCAGCCTACTCATGAGAAACTCCCCAGACACAAAACAGAACGCTTTAAAAGAGACTAACGTCGTCTATGCCTTCAAATGCCCACTTGGGGACTGTAAGCTCCAAAAAACCCAGTATATAGGCAAGACAACAACATCTCTTTCTAGGCGTTTAACGATGCATAAGCAACAGGGCTCCATTAAGGAACATATAATCTCTTCCCACAACCAAACCATCGCCAGAGAAATCCTAGTAAACAACACAGAAATCATCGATAGATACAGCGACAGCAGGCGGCTTGACGTTTGCGAGGCACTACACATCAAGAAGTCAACACCAGCAATCAACAGCCAATTATTGCACAACTATATTCTACCCACCTCAAGACTCCGCTCCAATATAGAAGCATCAAGAAATATGGACCAATAGGCTTTCTACAAACACTTCTATTTAATACCCATTGTTTGTGTTCTGTCTTGTGTTGATACTTTTAATACCCTATTAATATCCCCTCTTGTTCTGTCTTGTGTTAATGCCACATCACCCCTCCCACCTCACTCAAATGTAGATATAAAATCGGAGATACGTAAGTTCTATTCAGTTGTGTATTTGTGAACTAAAGTCTTTGAAAATGTAATAAGTTTTACGAAACGCGCATGTGTCGCGTCAGACTAGAAATAAAAATGAATTTTGGAGAATTAATTTTTGATTTACCTCCAACAGTGAAGCGTAATGTACGAAAGATTGAGAAAATTCATGTTAGAATTATTAATCTTACTTTTTCGGTCATATTTATTAATATATATATATATATATATATATATATATATATATATATATATATATATATATATATATATATATATATATATATATATATATATATATATATATATATATATATATATATGTGTGTGAGCAGGCTGGCTGCTACGGTTGATAAGAGGCTATCTGTCCAACAGGAAGTCATGTGTACTGTACAAGGTCATAAGAGCGATACTTAATATTTTGAACTTGGTACTTCACAGGGAGGTGTCCACAGTCCTTCTCTGTTTAATGTGTTAATCAATGCACTCCTAAACTTAGTAACTAGGAGGCCCAGCGAACACATCATTAGATATGCGGATGATATACTGATCTACACCAAAGGGTATACCAACACCCAAAATGTTCTGAACGCTGTTTTGAACTCATCCCTGGAAACACAAACCGAAACTCTCTATTTTCCGCTTGTTACAACTTGTAATAAAGTTGTTACATCTTGGCTTAACGTGTTTATGACGTATTAGAACGTTGTTACAACTTGCTATATTGGTTGTTATAACTGGTTAGGAGGTGTTAAAACTTGTTCGAACGTTGTATCAACGTCGTAGTTTCGGTGTGTGTTTGGCGGGATGTCGATTATTTTCACCCATGCTTTCTCTAGTAGCTGAGAAATTGATTGGAAGGCTAGAAAAGATGCAAGGCTGAAAAGGCTGAAAAGGCTGAAAAGATATTTGAAAGATATTAATTGAAAGAATTGAATTTGAATTTGAATTATTGAAAGAATTTAAGATATTTCATATATGAAAATGCTGAAAAGAAAAGGAAGGCTGAAAAGATATTTGTGTGAGCAGGTTTGTGTCAGCAGGCTACAGCAAAGACTCAACCCTCCTGTTTGGCAAACATGAAGTCACCTCAGCAGAGGGAATTCAACAGGGTGACCCACTTGCACCGTTCCTCTTTTGCATAGCGGTTCGAGAAATTACAACCAGACCGTCCAGCGAGCTCAACATCTGGTTCCTGGATGATGGCACTCTGGCAGGCACACAAGATTCCCTGCTAGAAGACTTACAGCTGGTGAAGACACGGGGGGGAGTCCATGGGTCTCGTTCTTAGCCCCTCCAAGTGCGAAATTATTGCATCTAGTGAAGTAATCATTAGAGCAGTGAAATCAGTTCTACCAGAAGCCTCAGTCGTTAAACCTACCGACAGCACACTACTCGGAGCACCTCTGGGCCACAATGCCATTGCTGCAGTCCTTGACGAAAAGTTTAGAGACCTAAAGAGGATGGAAGAGAGAATTGGGGACTTGGACTCCCACGATGCCCTCTACCTTCTCACAAAGTGCCTTACCTTGCCCAGGCTAACATACTTCTTAAGGTGTGCACCAACTTTTGGCAACCCACTTCTAAATCAATATGATGAGCTCCTCAGGTCAATATTCAGGAAGGCGCTCAACCTAGATTTAGATGACAGTCAGTGGGACCAAGCAACACTACCAGTGAGATTTGGAGGGATAGGCATACGAAAGGCAACTGAGGTAGCACTTCCAGCATTCTTATCCTCATGTACAGCAGCCAACGAATTGGTAGGGCAGATCCTACCAGAGCGTATGAGAGAGACAGCGGGAACTCATGATCAAACGTTCATCGAAGCAGCCAGACAATGGGACACCATTGCACACCCTCAACCCCGACCACAAGTCCCAAAAGACCACAAGCAGGCCCACTGGGAGAGCCCCATAATGGAAAAGACTGTCACAGCAATGATTGACAACGCTGATGCTGAAAACAAAGCCCGCTTCCTAGCGGTAACAGCACCCCACGCCGGGGATTTTTTATTTGCTGTGCCCAATGCAGCCCTGGGAACTCGCCTCAGTCATGACGCTCTCCGCATTGGAGTTGCCCTTCGCCTTGCCGCCCCCATCCTCACCGAACATAGGTGCATCTGCGGAACTGCGATGGCAGACCAATATGGTCGTCATGGTCTGGTATGCCGTAAATCACAGGGTAAGATTGCAAGACATGAAGAAGTCAACGACATCATCAAGAGGAGCCTCGCCACAGCCCGCTGCCCGGCACAAAGAGAACCACACTTATCCAGACCTAACGACCCTCAGAAGCGCCCTGATGGGGTCACCTTGCTACCTTGGAAGGTTGGTAAGCAAGTGGTATGGGACTACACGTGCGCTGCCACACTGGCCAGTACCTACCTCCACTACAGCACACGTGAAAGCGGTGGTGCTGCTTCTTTCAGGGAATCGCAGAAAATTATTAAATACAGAGGTCTAGCACACTGCTACAGCTTTGTTCCGATCGGCTCGGAGACCCTCGGTTCGTGGGGAAAATGTGCATTGAAGTTCCGGAAGGAATTGGGGTACAAATTGATCAGCGCTACAAAAGACCGGAGAGCAAAAAGTTTCTTGTTCCAGCGCCTCAGTGTTGCGATTCAGAGGGGAAATGCCTGTTGCGTCTTGGGCACTAGTCCAACTTCAGAGGAATTCGAAGAAGTGTTTGTCTTGCAACAATGATCGAACCCGTCTGTGGCATTCATCAATGTTTCCCATTGTTGTGTTTTTCAAGAGATCCATAACCTTTAAGCACCTTTTTGCATTATTATTTTTGTATCAACCCATGTATATCTTGTAACCATCAAATGCATAATAAAGCACAAAAAATATTTAAGGAAGGGGGTGGTAGGAGAAAAGCACACAGAAACTGTATTGGAGGGGATCTAAACATTCCCTCTAATGCGTTATGCGTGGTTTCCTCCGAGGCTATGGGTCTCCCTTCTTCCAGCTAGAGGTGGTACTCCCTTCCTTATATATATATATATATATATATATATATATATATATATATATATATATATATATATATATATATATATATATATATATATATATATATATATATATATATATAATGGGGGTGGTAGGAGAAGATAATATTAGTGTTCAGTGAGAGACCTCAAAATCTCCTGTGAATACTTTTTATTTTCTTCTCCGAGGCTATGGGTCCCCACATTTGCACCAGAGGTGGTACCCTCACACATTTTATATATATATATATATATATATATATATATATATATATATATATATATATATATATATATATATATATATATATATATATATATATATATATATATATATATATATATATATATATATATATATATATATATATATATATATATATATATATGTATGCAGGCGATGAGTCACAATAACGTGGCTGAAGTATGTTGACCAGACCACACACTAGAAATTGAAGGGACGACGACGTTTCGGTCCGTCCTGGACCATTCTCAAGTCGATTGTGATGAGGACAGGTAGGGACAGGCTGACAGACTGACAGACTGAGGAGGAAAGTCAGGTGTAGGGGATAGTAGTATGAGAACTGCAGCAGGCCTATTGGCCCATACGAGGCAGCTCCTATTATAACCACCGAAGGAGATAGTAATAGGAATAAGAAGAGGATAGCAAGGGAGCGTAGAAGACAATGAACAGAAAAAGGGAGAAGAGAGAAAGAAAGAGAAAGAGAAAGAAAGAAATGGAAGGGGGAAATGTTGATGACATTTTTGCTTGGGTAAAACCGGGGGTAACCCCCGGGAAGGGTTTTGAAACGCCGGGGTGCACCACCAAAAGGGGTGAACACCGCCGGGGGCACCCCCATAGTGCACCTTGGGTGTGAACCCCATGCCAAGGATGAACCCGGGGTATGAAACCACGCAGTGTAACCCGCAGGGTGAACCCCGCAAGGATAAAACCCAAAACAGGGGGTTTAACCCGCGGGAATGAAAATGCCAAGGGAAAGGAAAACCCGGGGTATGCACCACCCAGGGGGTAAAACCTAAGGGTATGCACCACCAAGGGTGTGCACCCCGGGTAAACCCCCTGGGTGTGCACCCCGGGTGTGCACAAACCCGGGTATAACCCGAAAGGAAGTGAACCCGAAGGGTGTAAACCGCCGGGTGTAACCCCGGGTTGCCACCCCAAGGTGTAAACACCCCCAAGGGTGTCACCACCCTTAAGGTGTCACCACCCAAGGGTGGAAACCCCAAGGGTGTGCACCTGTGGGTGTGCACCCCCAAGGTTCCCCGCCGGGAGTGCACCACCCTTGGGTACACCCGCAGGGATAACCCCCAAATATTGCCCCCGGGGTAAACCCCCGGGTGGAACACCGCCTGTGCACCCCCGGGTGGAACACCCGAGGGTAGTAACCCCAATAGTGAACCCCCGGGGGTGCACCCCGGGTGTGCACCCTCCCGGGGTGGGCACCACCCAGGGTGTGCACCACCCAAGGGTGTGCACCAACCGGGTGTAAACAAAACCCCGGAAAGGGGTTTAAACCAGCCAATAGTAAAAACCCCGGGTGTAAACCAGAAGGGTTGAAACCACCGGGTGTGAAACCACCCAAGGGTGTAACACCCCGGGTATAACCCAAGCGGGGTGCACCAGAAGGTGTGCCAAACCCGGGTGTGCACCCAATTTAGGGGTTTAACACCCGTAAAGGTGTAACCCCGAAGGGTTGAACACCACCCTGGGTAACACCCGGAAGGGTTTAAACCCAAAAGGGTTGGCCCCAAAAGGAAGGGGAAAACCCCGCGGGTTAAACCACCGGGGTAGTCCCCCCAAGGGTAGTGAACAAAAGGGTATGACACCAACCCAAGGGTTAGTGAACAACCCCAAGGGTATAACACCCCTAAGGTATGAACCACGAAAGGAAACCAAAAAGGGTAGTGAAAAAAATTTTATGCAACAAAAGTAATACCACCCAATTGTAACAAAAAATATAAACCAAAATAAAAACCCAAAAAGGGTAGTAATAATTAAGGGTATAAACCAGAATATGAAAAAGCCAATATAAACCAGAAGGGATGAAAACCCTCAAAAAGTGAACACCAGAAGGGAGGAAAAAACCCAAGGGAGTGAAAAACAGCCAAGGGAGGAACACCCGCCAAGGGTAGTAACACACCCAAGGAGTGAACACCACCCAAAGGGAGTGAACACCAGTAAGGAGTGAACACCAGCCAAGGGGAGTGAAACCACCCAAAAGGTATGAACACCACCCAGGGAGTGAACAAGCAAGGGTATGAACACCACGCCAAGGGAGTGAACAACGCCAAGGGTAGTGAACACCCCAAAAGGGTAGTGAACCCAGAAGGTATGAAACCGCCAAGGGTAGTGAACACCCGCAAGGGTATAACACAGCCAAGGGAGTGAACACACCAAAAGGGTAGTGAACACCACGCGGTAGTGAACACCACCCAAGGGAGTGAAACCACCCAAAAGTGAACACCAGCCAAGGGTAGTGAACACCACGCAAGGGTAGTGAACACCAGCCAAAGGGTAGTAAACCAGCCAAAGGGTAGTAACACCAGAAGGGTAGTGAACACCACCAGGGTAGTGAAACCAACAAAGGAAGTGAACACCAGCCAAGGGTAGTAAACCACGAAGGTAGTGAACACCACCCAAGGGTATGAAAACCAGCCAAGGGAGTGAACACCAGCCAAGGAAGTGAACACCAGAAAATAGTGAAACCACCAAGGGAGTGAAACCACCAAGGAAGTGAACACAGAAGGGAGTGAACACCAGCCAAAGGTATGAACACCACCCAAGGGTGTGAACACCAGAAGTAGGGAACACCACGCCAAGGGTAGTGAAACCACGCCAAGGGTTGTGAACACCAACCAAAGGGTAGTGAACCCCGCAAGGTAGTGAAAACGCAAGGGTATGAAACCCCCAAGGGTATGAACAAGCCAAGGGTAGTGAACACCAGAAGGGTAGTGAACACCAGCCGGGGTATGAACACCACGCCAAGGGTGTGAACACCCAAGGGTAGTAACACCAGCCAAGGGGAGTGAACACCACCCAAGGGTAGTGAACACCAGCAAGGGTAGTGAACACCAGCCAAGGGAGTGAAAACCAAGGGTAGTGAAACCAAAAAGGGTAGTGAACACCGCAAAGGAGTGAACACCAGAAGGGTAGTGAATCCCGCAAGGGTAGTAACACAGCCAAGGGATGAAACCACCAAAGGGTAGTGAACACCACGCCAAGGTAGGAACACCAAAAAGGGAGTGAAACCACCCAAGGGTAGTAACACCACGCCAGGGTAGTGAACACACCAAGGTAGTGAACACCAGCCAAGGGATGAAACCAGCCCAAGGGTGTGAACCCAGAAGTGTGAACCCAGCCAAGGAGTGAACACCACCAAGGAAGTGAACACCAGCCAAGGGAGTAACAACCAAGGTAGTGAACACCACCCAAGGGTAGTGAACAAGCAAGGGATGAACACCACCCAAGGGTAGTGAACACCACGCCAAGGTAGTGAACACCACGCCAAGGGAGTGAACCCCGTAAGGAGTAAACCGCCAAGGGGAGTGAACACCCCAAGGGATGAACACCTGCAAGGGTAGTGAACACCATGCCAAGGGATGAAACCACCCGGGTAGTGAAACCACGCCAGGGTAGTGAACACCACCAAAGGGTAGTGAACCCAGCCAAGGGTAGTGAAACCATGCCAAGGGTAGTGAACACCAGCCAAATAGTGAACACCAGCCGGGTAGTGAACACCACGCCAAGGGTAGTGAACACCAAAAATTTCAAGAAAGGGGAAGTGAACACCATGCCAAGGGGTTAAAAGGGGTAAACACCAAAAAGGGTATGAAAACCCAAAAAACAACCCAAGGGTAGTGAAACAGCCAAGGGAGTGAACCCACGCCAAGGGGTATGAAACCAGCCAAGGGTAGGAACACCACGCCAAGGGAGTGAACACCACGCTAAGGAAGTGAACACCACGCCAAGGGAGTGAACACCACCCAAAGGGTAGTGAACACCTGTCAAGGGTAGTGAACACCAGCCAAGGTATGAAAAACGCCAAGGGTAGTGAACACCACGAAGGGTAGTGAACACCACGCAAAGGGTAGTGAACCCAACCCAAGGTATGAAACCGAAAATAGTGAAACCCGCCAAGGGATGAACACCACCCAAGGGTAGTGAACACCACCAAAAGGGAGTGAACACACGGGGTAGTGAACACCACGCAAGGGTAGTGAACCCACCCAAGGAGTGAAACCCGCAAGGAGTGAACACCAGAAGGGAGTGAACACCACCCAAAAAAAGGGGTAGTGAACACCATTCAAGGGTATGAACCCACCAAGGGTAATGAACACCACGAAGGGTAGTGAACACCAGCCAAAGTAGGAACACCACCAAAGGGTAGTGAACACCAAGAAGGGTAGGAACACCACCCAAGGGTAGTGAAACCCGGAGGGGGAACACCACCCAAGGGTAGTGAAACAGCCAAGGGTAGTGAACACCACGCCAGGTATGAAACCACGCCAAGGGTAGTGAACACCACGCAAAGGGTAGTGAACACCATGTAAGGGTAGTGAACACCAGCCAAGGTATGAACACAACGCCCAAGGGTGTGACACCAGTTGGGTAGTGAACACCACGCAAAGGTAGTGAAACCACCCAAGGGTATGAACACCAGCCAAAAATAGTGAACACCACGCAAGGGTAGTGAACACCACGCCAAGGGTAGTAAACCAACCAAAGGTAGTGAACACCACGAAAGGGTAGTGAACACCACGAAGGGTAGTGAACACCACGCCAAGGGTAGTGAACACCCCCAAGGGTAGTGAACACCACCAAGGGAGTGAACACCACAACGGGTAGTGAACACCACCCAAGGGTAGTGACACCAGCCAAGAGTGAAAACCAAGGGTAGTGAACACCAACCAAGGGTAGTGAACACCACCAAAGGTTAGTGAAACCACGAAGGGTGTGAAACCAACCCAAGGGTAGTGAACACCAAAAAGGGTAGTGAACACCACCAAGTAGTGAAACCACCCAAGGGTTAGTGAAACCACCAGGGAGTGAACAACCAAGGGTATAAAACCACGCCAAGGTAGTGAACAACCCAAGGGTAGTGAACACATGAAGGGAGTGAACACCAGCCAAGGTATGAACACCACGCCAAGGTGTGAACACCCGAAGGGAAGTAACACCACGGGGGCCAAAAGGGAGTGAACACCACGCAAGGTAGTGAACACCAAAGGGGGCCCCAAGGGTATGAACACCACGCCAAGGGTAGTGAACAACGCTAAGTTTAGTGAACACCACGCCAAGGGTAGTGAACTAGTAAGGGTAGTGAAACCGGTTAAGGGTAGTGAACACCGCCAAGGTATGAACACAGCCAAGGGTAGTGAACACCTGCAAGGGTAGTAACACCACGCCGGGGAGTGAACACCACCAAAGGGTAGTGAACACCATAAGGTAGTGAACACCATGCAAGGGAGTGAAACCACCCAAGGGAGTGAACACCACGCCCACGGGTAGTGAACACCACGCAAAGGTAGTGAACACCAAACCCAAGGGAGTGAAACCGCAAGGGAATGAACCCACCAAGGGTAGTAAACCACCAAAAACACCACCAAAAAAACCACCAAAAACACCACCAAAAACAACCAAAAATGTCCATGCCAAATAACACCACCCAAAAACACACCCTAATGCCCCGCCAAAATAACAACCCTTGTGCCAGGATAACACCAAAAAATGCCCAGCGGGTATAACACAGGGTTGGAATAGGCAGCCATTTGGCACCAAAATGTGTGGTGGGTTATGGGAAGGATGAAAGGCCAAGGTTGGAATGTGCACTGGAGGCAAGGGGGGTGGGGTGTGCCCTTGGGTGTGTGGGGGTGGGGGTGTGGTGGTGTGGGGGGTGGGGTGTGGGTGTGGGGGGTGAACCCTGGGGTGTGCCCAGCCTTGGCCCCAAAAGGAATAAAACCTGCCGGGTGTCACCACCCAAAAGGGTGTTAAACACCCAAGGGTGTGCACACCCGGAGTGCACATCCGGGTGTTCCCCCAATTAAAACCCAGCCCGGGGTAACCCCTTAAAAGTGCACACCCAAGGGTGCACCACCCGGTGTGCACCCCCTGGCTGGTGTTTATAACCCACCCGGGTGTGCAACGCAAGGGTGTGAACACCCGGGGTGTGCCCCCCAAGTTGTGAAACCCGCCGGGTTAACACCCTTGCGGGTTAACACCCGCCGGGGTGCACCACCCTTGGCCCGTGGTGTAACACCTTGGGTGCCCATCCGGGTGTGGCCCCATTAACCCCGGAAATATGCACCACCCTTGAAACCCAAAGGGGTGTCACCACCTTGTGGGGGGTCACCCCCGGGGAGTAAACCCAAAGGGGTGCACCCCGCGGGTTAAAACCAGCGGGTGTCACACCCGGGTGTGCACGCCGGGAGTGCACACCCGGGTGTGAACACCCGCGGGTGTAACACCCGCCAAGGGGTCACCCTAAGGGTGCAACCCGGGGGTGCACCACCCGGGTGTAACACCTTGCAAGGGTGTAACACCCGCCAAGGGTTAAAACCCGCCAAGGTGTCACCACCCAAGGGTGGAACACCACCCGGGTGTGAACCCCGGTTGTGAACCTGGGTGTAACACTGCCGGGTTGCACACCCCAAGGTGTAACACCCCGGGTGCATACCCGGGGTGTAACACCCGCAAAGGTGTAACCCAGCCGGGGTAACACCCCCGGGTGCAACCCGGGGGTGCACCACGGTGTGAACACCTTAAGGGTTTAACCCACCAAGGGTATGCACCACCCGGGTGTGCACCACAAAGGTAGGCACCACCGGGTGTGCACACCCGGGGTGGGCACCAAACCCGGGTGTGAAACCCGGGGGGGCACCACCAAGGGTGTAAACCGCCGGGTATAACCCCCGGGGCCATGGTGTAACACCAGCAAGGGTATAACACCCGCGGGTGTAACACCTTGGGTGTAACACCACCCCGGTGTGCACAACCGGGGTGTGTCACCACCCTATGGGTGTAACACCCGCTGGTATTAAACCAACCCGGGTTTGCACCCGAAAAATGGCCCCGTGGGTGTAACACACCCGGGTGTGCACCCCAAAAGGTGTGCACCACCAAGTGTGCACCACTTAAGGGTGTCACCACCCGGGTAGTGAACACCACCCGGGTGTGCACCACCCGGGTAGTGCACCACTGGGTGTGCACCACCCAAAGGGTGTGCACCACCCAATGTGAAATACCGGGTGTTGGTGTTCACTAACGTTGGCGTGGTGTTCACTACCTCTGGCATTGTGTTCACTACCCTTGGCATGGTGTTCACTACCCTTAGCATGGTGTTCACTACCCTTGGCGTGGTGTTCACTACACTTTGCGTGGTGTTCACTACCCGTGGCGTTGTGTTCACTACCCTTGGGGTGGTATTCACTGCCCTTGACATGGTGTTCACTACCATTGACGTGGTGTTCACTACCCTTTGTGTGGTGTTCACTCCCCTTTGCGTGGTGTTCACTACCCTTAGCGAGGTGTTCACTACCCTTGGCGTGGTGTTCACTACCCTTGACGTCATGTCCCCTTGGCGTGATGTTCACTTCCAATAGCGTGGTGTTCACTTCCCTTGGCGTGGTGTTCACTACACTTGGCGTGGTGTTCACTATCCTTGGCGTGGTGTTCACTGCCCTTGGCATGTTGTTCACTACCCTTGGGTTGTTGTTCACTACCTCTGCGTGGTGTTTACTACCCTTGGCATGGTGTTCACTTCTCTTGATGTGGTGTTCACTACCCTTGGCGTGGTGTTCACTACCTCTTGCATGGTGTTCACTACCCTTGGCATGGTGTTCACTACCCTTGGCATGGTGTTCACTACCCTTGGCATGGTGTTCACTACCCTAAGCATGGAATTCACTACCCTTGGCGTGGTGTTCACTACCCGTGGCGTTGTGTTCACTACCCTTGGAGTGGTATTCACTGCCCTTGGCGTGGTGTTCACTACCTCTGGCATGGTGTTCACTACCCTTGGCGTGGTGTTCACTACCTCTGGCATGGTGTTCACTACCCTTGTCATGGTGTTCACTACCATTGACGTGGTGTTCACTACCCTTTTTGTGGTGTTCACTACCCTTGGCGTGGTGTTCACTACACTTTGCGTGGTGTTCACTACCCTTAACGGGGTGTTCACTACCCTTGACGTCATGTTCACTACCCTTGGCGTGGTGTTCACTAAACTTAGCGTCATGTTCACTACCCTTGGCGTGGTGTTCACTACCCTTGGCTTGGTGTTCACTAACCTTGGCGTGGTGTTCACTACATCTGGCGTGGTGTTCACTATCCTTAACGTGGTGTTCACAACTCTGGGCGTGGTATTCATTACCCTTGGCATGGTGTTCACTACCCATGGCATAGTATTCACTACCCTTGTCGTGGTGTTCACTACCCTTGGCGTCGTATTCACAACCCTTGGCGTGGTGTTCACTACCTTTGGCGTGGTGTTCACTACCCTTGATGTGGTGTTCACAACCCTTGGCGTGGTATTCACTGAACGTGGCGGGGTGTTCACTGAACTTGGCGTGGTGTTCACTACCGTTGGTTTGGTGTTCACTGAACTTGGCGTGGTGGTCACTATCCTTAACGTGGTGTTCACTATCCTTAGTATGGTGTTCACTACCCTTGGTATGGTGATCACTACCCTTGGCGTGGTGTTCACTACCCTTGGCATAGTGTTCACTACTCCTGGCGTGGTGTTCACTACCCATGGCGTGGTGTTCACAACCCTTGGAATGTTGTTCACTACCCTTCGCGTGGTGTTCACTACCCTTGGCGTAGTGTTCACTACCCTTGACCTGGTGTTCACTACCCTTTGCATGGTGTTCACTACCCGTGGCGTGGTGTTCATTACCCCTAGCGTGGTGTTCACTACCCTTGACATGGTGTTCACTACCCTTGACGTGGTGTTCACTACCCTTTGTGTGGTGTTCACTCCCCTTGGCGTGGTGTTCACTACCCTTAGCGTGGTGTTCGCTACGCATGGCGTGGTGTTCACTACCCTTGGCGTGGTGTTCCCTACCCTTAACGTTGTGTTCATTACCCTTTGCGTGGTGTTCACTACCCTTGGCGTGGTGTTCACTACCCTTGACGTGGTTTTCATTACCCTTGGCATGATGTTCACTACCCTTGACATGGTGTTCACTACCTTTTGTGTGGTGTTCACTCCCCTTGGCGTGATGTTCACTTCCAATAGCGTGGTGTTCACTTCCCTTGGCGTGGTGTTCACTACACTTGGCGTGGTGTTCACTATCCTTGGCGTGGTGTTCACTGCCCTTGGCATGTTGTTCACTACCCTTGGGTTGTTGTTCACTACCTCTGCGTGGTGTTTACTACCCTTGGCATGGTGTTCACTTCTCTTGATGTGGTGTTCACTACCCTTGGCGTGGTGTTCACTACCTCTGGCATGGTGTTCACTACCCTTGGCATGGTGTTCACTACCCTTGGCATGGTGTTCACTTCTCTTGATGTGGTGTTCACTACCCTTGGCGTGGTGTTCACTACCTCTGGCATGGTGTTCACTACCCTTGGCATGGTGTTCACTACCCTTGGCATGGTGTTCACTTCTCTTGATGTGGTGTTCACTACCCTTGGCGTGGTGTTCACTACCTCTGGCATGGTGTTCACTACCCTTGGCATGGTGTTCACTACCCTTGGCATGGTGTTCACTTCTCTTGATGTGGTGTTTACTACCCTTGGCATGGTGTTCACTTCTCTTGATGTGGTGTTCACTACCCTTGGCGTGGTGTTCATTACCCTTGGCATGATGTTCACTACCCTTGACATGGTGTTCACTACCTTTTGTGTGGTGTTCACTCCCCTTGGCGTGATGTTCACTTCCGTTAGCGTGGTGTTCACTTCCCTTGGCGTGGTGTTCACTACACTTGGCGTGGTGTTCACTATCCTTGGCGTGGTGTTCACTGCCCTTGGCATAGTGTTCACTACCCTTGGGTTGTTGTTCACTACCTCTGCGTAGTGTTTACTACCCTTGGCATGGTGTTCACTTCTCTTGATGTGGTGTTCACTAACGTTGGCGTGGTGTTCACTACCTCTGGCATTGTGTTCACTACCCTTGGCATGGTGTTCACTACCCTTAGCATGGAATTCACTACCCTTGGCGTGGTGTTCACTACACTTTGCGTGGTGTTCACTACCCGTGGCGTTGTGTTCACTACCCTTGGGGTGGTATTCACTGCCCTTGACATGGTGTTCACTACCATTGACGTGGTGTTCACTACCCTTTGTGTGGTGTTCACTCCCCTTTGCGTGGTGTTCACTACCCTTAGCGAGGTGTTCACTACCCTTGGCGTGGTGTTCACTACCCTTGACGTCATGTTCACTACCCTTGGCGTGGTGTTCACTAAACTTAGCGTCATGTTCACTATACTTGGCGTGGTGTTCACTACCCTTGGCTTGGTGTTCACTAACCTTGGCGTGGTGTTCACTACCTCTGGCGTGGTGTTCACTATCCTTAACGTGGTGTTCACAAACCTGGGCGTGGTGTTCATTACCCTTGGCATGGTGTTCACTACCCTTGGCATAGTGTTCACTACCCTTGGCGTGGTGTTCACTACCCTTGGCGTCGTATTCACTACCCTTGGCGTGGTGTTCACTACCTTTGGCGTGGTGTTCACTACCCTTGCTGTGGTGTTCACTACCCTTGGCGTGGTATTCACTGAACGTGGCGTGGTGTTCACTGAACTTGGCGTGGTGTTCACTACCCTTTGTTTGGTGTTCACTGAACTTGGCGTGGTGGTCACTATCCTTAACGTGGTGTTCACTATCCTTAGTGTGGTGTTCACTACCCTTGGTATGGTGATCACTACCCTTGGCGTGGTGCTCACTACCCCTGGCATAGTGTTCACTGCTCCTGGCGTGGTGTTCACTACCCTTGGCGTGGTGTTCACTACCTTTGGTGTGGTGTTCACTACCCTTAGCGTGGTGTTCACTACCCTTAACGTGGTGTTCACTATTTTTGGCGTGGTGTTCACTACCCTTGGTGTGGTGTTCACTACCTTTAACGTGGTGTTCACTACCCATAGCGTGGTGATCACTACCCTTGACGTTGTGTTCACTACCGTTGGCGTGGTGTTCACTACCCTTGGCATGTTGTTCACTACCCTTGGCGTGGTGTTCCCTTCCTAGCACGGTGTTCACTACCCTTGGCGTGGTGTTCACTCCCCTTGGCGTGGTGTTCACTACCCTTAGCGTGGTGTTCACTACGCATGGCGTGGTGTTCACTACCCTTGGCATGTTGTTCACTACCCTTGGCGTGGTGTTCCCTTCCTAGCACGGTGTTCACTACCCTTGGCGTGGTGTTCACTCCCCTTGGCGTGGTGTTTACTACCCTTAGCGTGGTGTTCACTACGCATGGCGTGGTGTTCACTACCCTTGGCATGTTGTTCACTACACTTGGCGTGGTGTTCACAACCCTTAACGTTGTGTTCACTACCCTTTGCGTGGTGTTCACTACTCTTGGCGTGGTGTTCACTACCCTTGGCGTGGTGTTCACTACCCTTGGCGTGGTGTTCATTACCCTTGGCATGATGTTCAATACCTTTTGTGTGGTGTTCACTCCCCTTGGCGTGATGTTAATTAACTAAAATGTTCCTGATTTTCCGTTTATATTACCGATGGAAGATATACACGTAAAACCGCTCTAATCCGCCTGAAACGTCGATATATGCAATAAAAACAGAACTTCTCCCCTTTTCAATATCTTACTCAGTATTTTAACGAGAAACAAATAGATGATTGAAAATGAAGTATTTAAGGTTATTTTCTGATCAATTATGTGTTTGCATAATTTTTATCGTATATTTAATGAATTAATATCAATAAACTGAAAATTCATAAAAACGTGGAAAACGGCAAAATATGGCCTAATTCGATGATATTTTGTTTAAATCACATAAAGGAAAAGGGGATGATAAAGGTCAAAATATTGCTAAATTCGATGATTATTAGTACAAAACAAAATGCAAGAAAACTTGCTTAAAAATGCAAAATTTGCGAAATTCTTAGATTTGGAGGCGAAATCACATATCGTGAGAAAACATGAAGTAGTATCGAAATATTGGTAAAAACGAATATATATACGTAAAATCACACTACATGAATAACGTGAAAACAATCACTATATTACCATATTTGAGGATTTTAACTTCAAATCATAGAGCGAGGTTTCGTATTATTTAGATCCAAGAAAAGACATATGACAATGTTGACCAGACCACACACTAGAAATTGAAGGGACGACGACGTTTCGGTCCGTCCTGGACCATTCTCAAGTCGATTGTGATGAGGAGGTAGGGACAGGCAATAAATAGGCAAGAGAGAGCTGAGGAGGAAAGTCAGGTGTAGGGGATAGTAGTAATGAGAACTGCAGCAGGCCTATTGGCCCATACGAGGCAGCTCCTATTATAACCACCGAAGGAGATAGTAATAGGAAAAAAGAAGAGGATAGCAAGGGAGCGTAGGAGAAGACAATGAACAGAAAAAGGGAGAAGAGCCCTGACACCTTACCTTGGCACTTTTTCCCCTGCCCACCTTCGTCACTCTCAGGAGCTCATAGAAAGACTGCGCCTGCAACCCTCTTGTAAGATGCTTAGTCTTGATGTCGACTCTTTGTTCACTAATGTTCCGCTCGATGACGTTCTCTCTTTCCTCAGACAGAAGGCGTCAGAGGGTCTCCTTCCTCTCCCACTTCCCACTGACGTTTTCCTCGATCTCATTAGACTCTGTGTTGAATCTAACTCTTTCTCTTTCAACGGTAAATATTACACTCAAACTTTCGGTGTCGCTATGGGTTCCCCTCTCTCCACTGTTCTTGCTAATTTCTACATGGAATACTTCGAAACTGTTCTTCTTCCTTCTATTGATACTCGTCCCTCTCTCTGGCTTCGCTATGTTGATGACATTTTTGCTTTATGGCCTCATGACCTTAATCTTTTCCAGCCTTTCCTCGCCTCTCTTAACAATCTGGCTCCTTCTATCCATTTCAAAGTTGAGTGGGAATCTAATTCCCTCCTTCCTTTTCTTGATGTTCATGTTCACAGCTCTGTGTCTGGGTTCTCTTTCTCTGTCTACCGTAAACCCATGCATAGTGGCATGTACATTCACTTCTTTTCCTACCATCCTCCTTCTGTTAAGAAAAGTGTCCTCGTCTCTCTCTTCCTCCGCGCTCTACGCATCAGCGACCCTCAGTTTCTTGATTCTGAAATTGCCTTGTATCTACAAATCATTCTCTCGCCTTGGTTATCCTTTGCATTTCATCAACTGTGCCCACTCTCAAGCTAAACGAAATTTCTTTCATCCTAAACCTGCTTCCAACACTAGTAGCACTGTACTATGCCTTCCCTTCATATCTGAACTCAAAACTTTTACCAATACCTTTCGTCCTCTTGACATTAAACTCGCCTTTCGACAAACTAACACACTTCGTAGCAATCTAGTTCACACTGCTCCTCCTGCATCTAATGCTGCTGGTGTCTACTCTATTTCCTATTCATCTTGTCCTCTCCAATACTTTGGCGAAACTGGCCGTACACTGAATGACAGACTTAAAGAACACAAGAGAAGTGTTAAGTCTGCAGACACTAACAATGCTCTCTTCTGCCATGTGAGGGATTCTAATCATCCCATTGATTGGTCTTCCTCCAAAATAATCTTTTCCTGCCTCTACTCTACACAGACGCCGTCTTGTAGAATCGGCTCTTATAAACAATGTACCCAACATGAACTTGAGTCCTGGCTTTGTTGCTGTGGACTCTTCCCTTTCACAGTATATACTCAAATGCTCTAATCTTTCTAACAAACGTGACTTAACATAAGCTTTCCCCCTTCCATTTCTTTCTTTCTCTTTCCTTTTCTTTCTCTCTTCTCCCTTTTTCTGTTCATTGTCTTCTCCTACGCTCCCTTGCTATCCTCTTCTTTTTTCCTATTACTATCTCCTTCGGTGGTTATAATAGGAGCTGCCTCGTATGGGCCAATAGGCCTGCTGCAGTTCTCATTACTACTATCCCCTACACCTGACTTTCCTCCTCAGCTCTCTCTTGCCTATTTATTGCCTGTCCCTACCTCCTCATCACAATCGACTTGAGAATGGTCCAGGACGGACCGAAACGTCGTCGTCCCTTCAATTTCTAGTGTGTGGTCTGGTCAACATACTTCAGCCACGTTATTGTGACTCATCGCCTGCACATATGACAATGTTGTTTCAAATACAAATGATAAAAATCAATGTGTTTTCATTAGAATTAACTAAAATGTTCCTGATTTTCCGTTTATATTACCGATGGAAGATGTACACTTAAAACCGCTCTAATCCGGCTGAAACGTCGATATATGCAATAAAAACAGAACTTCTCCCTTTTCCAATATCTTACTCAGTATTTTAACGAGAAACAAATAGTTGATTGAAAATGAAGTGTTTAAGGTTAATTTCTAATCAATTATGTGTTTGCATCATTTTTATCGTATATATATGAATTAATACCCATAAACTGAAAATTCACAAAAACGTGGAAAAACGGCAAAATATTGCCTAATTCGATGATATTTTGTTTATATAACATAAAGGAAAAGGGGATGATAAACGTCAAAATATTGCTGAATTCGATGAATTTTAGTACAAAACAAAATGCAAGAAAACTTGCTTAAAATGCAATATTATACGAAAATCTGAGATATGAAGGCCAAATCACATATCGTGATACTATCTTGAGGTTATCTTGAGATGATTTCGGGGCTTTTTAGTGTCCCCGCGGCCCGGTCCTCGACCAGGCCTCCACCCCTACATGAAATAGTATCGGAATATTGGTAAAAATGAATATATTTACGTAATATCAAACTACATGAAAAACGTGAAAAAAGTCACTATTTAACCATATTTGAGGATTTTAACTTCAAATCATAAAGCGAGGTTTCGTATTATTTAGATCCAAGAAAAGACATATGACAATGTTGTTTCCAATACAAATGATAAAAATCAATGTGTTTTCATTAGAATTAACTAAAATGTTCCTGATTTTCCGTTTATATTACCGATGGAAGATGTACACGTAAAACCGCTCTATTCCGGCTGAAACGTCGATATATGCAATAAAAACAGAACTTCTCCCCTTTTCAATATCTTACTCAGTATTTTAACGAGAAACAAATAGATGATTGAAAATGAAGTATTTAAGGTTATTATCTAATCAATTATGTGTTTGCATCATTTTTATCGTATATATAATGAATTAATACCCATAAACTGAAAATTCACAAAAACGTGGAAAACGGCAAAATATTGCCTAATTCGATGATATTTTGTTTAAATCACATAAAGGAAAAGGGGATGATAAACGTCAAAATATTGCTAAATTCGATGATTTTTCGTACGAAACAAAATGCAAGAAAACTTGCTTAAAATGCAATATTATGCGAAATTCTGAGATTTGAAGGCCAAATCACATATCGTGATACTACATGAAATAGTATCGAAATATTGGTAAAAATGAATATATTTACGTAATATCAAACTACATGAAAAACGTGAAAAAAGTCACTATTTAACCATATTTGAGGATTTTAACTTCAAATCATAGAGCGAGGTTTCGTATTATTTAGATCCAAGAAAAGACATATGACAATGTTGTTTCCAATACAAATGATAAAAATCAATGTGTTTTCATTAGAATTAACTAAAATGTTCCTGATTTTCCGTTTATATTACCGATGGAAGATGTACACGTAAAACCGCTCTATTCCGGCTGAAACGTCGATATATGCAATAAAAACAGAACTTCTCCCCTTTTCAATATCTTACTCAGTATTTTAACGAGAAACAAATAGTTGATTGAAAATGAAGTATTTAAGGTTATTATCTAATCAATTATGTGTTTGCATCATTTTTATCGTATATATAATGAATTAATACCCATAGACTGAAAATTCACAAAAACGTGGAAAAACGGCAAAATATTGCCTAATTCGATGATATTTTGTTTAAATCACATAAAGGAAAAGGGGATGATAAACGTCAAAATATTGCTAAATTCGATGATTTTTCGTACGAAACAAAATGCAAGAAAACTTGCTTAAAATGCAATATTATGCGAAATTCTGAGATTTGAAGGCCAAATCACATATCGTGATACTACATGAAATAGTATCGAAATATTGGTAAAAATGAATATATTTACGTAATATCAAACTACATGAAAAACGTGAAAAAGTCACTATTTTACCATATTTGAGGATTTTAACTTCAAATCATAGAGCGAGGTTTCGTATTATTTAGATCCAAGAAAAGACATATGACAATGTTGTTTCCAATACAAATGATAAAAAACAATGTGTTTTCATTAGAATTAACTAAAATGTTCCTGATTTTCCGTTTATATTACCGATGGAAGATGTACACGTAAAACCGCTCTAATCCGGCTGAAACGTCGATATATGCAATAAAAACCGAACTTCTCCCCTTTTCAATATCTTACTCAGTATTTTAACGAGAAACAAATAGATGATTGAAAATGAAGTATTTAAGGTTATTATCTAATCAATTATGTGTTTGCATCATTTTTATCGTATATATATGAATTAATACCCATAAACTGAAAATTCACAAAAACGTGGAAAAACGGCAAAATATTGCCTAATTCGATGATATTTTGTTTAAATCACATAAAGGAAAAGGGGATGATAAACGTCAAAATATTGCTAAATTCGATGATTTTTCGTACGAAACAAAATGCAAGAAAACTTGCTTAAAATGCAATATTATGCGAAATTCTGAGATTTGAAGGCCAAATCACATATCGTGATACTACATGAAATAGTATCGAAATATTGGTAAAAATGAATATATTTACGTAATATCAAACTACATGAAAAACGTGAAAAAGTCACTATTTTACCATATTTGAGGATTTTAACTTCAAATCATAGAGCGAGGTTTCGTATTATTTAGATCCAAGAAAAGACATATGACAATGTTGTTTCCAATACAAATGATAAAAAACAATGTGTTTTCATTAGAATTAACTAAAATGTTCCTGATTTTCCGTTTATATTACCGATGGAAGATGTACACGTAAAACCGCTCTAATCCGGCTGAAACGTCGATATATGCAATAAAAACCGAACTTCTCCCCTTTTCAATATCTTACTCAGTATTTTAACGAGAAACAAATAGATGATTGAAAATGAAGTATTTAAGGTTATTATCTAATCAATTATGTGTTTGCATCATTTTTATCGTATATATAATGAATTAATACCCATAGACTGAAAATTCACAAAAACGTGGAAAAACGGCAAAATATTGCCTAATTCGATGATATTTTGTTTAAATCACATAAAGGAAAAGGGGATGATAAACGTCAAAATATTGCTAAATTCGATGATTTTTCGTACGAAACAAAATGCAAGAAAACTTGCTTAAAATGCAATATTATGCGAAATTCTGAGATTTGAAGGCCAAATCACATATCGTGATACTACATGAAATAGTATCGAAATATTGGTAAAAATGAATATATTTACGTAATATCAAACTACATGATTAACGTGAAAAAAGTCACTATTTTACCATATTTGAGGATTTTAACTTCAAATCATAGAGCGAGGTTTCGTATTATTTAGATCCAAGAAAAGACATATGACAATGTTGTTTCCAATACAAATGATAAAAAACAATGTGTTTTCATTAGAAATAACTAAAATGTTCTTGATTTTCCGTTTATATTACCGATGGAAGATGTACACGTAAAACCGCTCTAATCCGGCTGAAACGTCGATATATGCAATAAAAACCGAACTTCTCCCCTTTTCAATATCTTACTCAGTATTTTAACGAGAAACAAATAGATGATTGAAAATGAAGTATTTAAGGTTATTATCTAATCAATTATGTGTTTGCATCATTTTTATCGTATATATATGAATTAATACCCATGGACTGAAAATTCACAAAAACGTGGAAAACGGCAAAATATTGCCTAATTCGATGATATTTTGTTTAAATCACATAAAGGAAAAGGGGATGATAAACGTCAAAATATTGCTAAATTCGATGATTTTTCGTACGAAACAAAATGCAAGAAAACTTGCTTAAAATGCAATATTATGCGAAATTCTGAGATTTGAAGGCCAAATCACATATCGTGATACTACATGAAATAGTATCGAAATATTGGTAAAAATGAATATATTTACGTAATATCAAACTACATGAAAAACGTGAAAAAGTCACTATTTTACCATATTTGAGGATTTTAACTTCAAATCATAGAGCGAGGTTTCGTATTATTTAGATCCAAGAAAAGACATATGACAATGTTGTTTCCAATACAAATGATAAAAAACAATGTGTTTTCATTAGAATTAACTAAAATGTTCCTGATTTTCCGTTTATATTACCGATGGAAGATGTACACGTAAAACCGCTCTAATCCGGCTGAAACGTCGATATATGCAATAAAAACCGAACTTCTCCCCTTTTCAATATCTTACTCAGTATTTTAACGAGAAACAAATAGATGATTGAAAATGAAGTATTTAAGGTTATTATCTAATCAATTATGTGTTTGCATCATTTTTATCGTATATATATGAATTAATACCCATGGACTGAAAATTCACAAAAACGTGGAAAAACGGCAAAATATTGCCTAATTCGATGATATTTTGTTTAAATCAAATAAAGGAAAAGGGGATGATAAACGTCAAAATATTGCTAAATTCGATGATTTTTCGTACGAAACAAAATGCAAGAAAACTTGCTTAAAATGCAATATTATGCGAAATTCTGAGATTTGAAGGCCAAATCACATATCGTGATACTACATGAAATAGTATCGAAATATTGGTAAAAATGAATATATTTACGTAATATCAAACTACATGAAAAACGTGAAAAAGTCACTATTTTACCATATTTGAGGATTTTAACTTCAAATCATAGAGCGAGGTTTCGTATTATTTAGATCCAAGAAAAGACATATGACAATGTTGTTTCCAATACAAATGATAAAAATCAATGTGTTTTCATTAGAATTAACTAAAATGTTTCTGATTTTCCGTTTATATTACCGATGGAAGATGTACACGTAAAACCGCTCTAATCCGGCTGAAACGTCGATATATGCAATAAAAACAGAACTTCTCCCCTTTTCAATATCTTACTCAGTATTTTAACGAGAAACAAATAGTTGATTGAAAATGAAGTATTTAAGGTTATTATCTAATCAATTATGTGTTTGCATCATTTTTATCGTATATATAATGAATTAATACCCATAAACTGAAAATTCACAAAAACGTGGAAAAACGGCAAAATATTGCCTAATTCGATGATATTTTGTTTAAATCACATAAAGGAAAAGGGGATGATAAACGTCAAAATATTGCTAAATTCGATGATTTTTCGTATGAAACAAAATGCAAGAAAACTTGCTTAAAATGCAATATTATGCGAAATTCTGAGATTTGAAGGCCAAATCACATATCGTGATACTACATGAAATAGTATCGAAATATTGGTAAAAATGAATATATTTACGTAATATCAAACTACATGAAAAACGTGAAAAAGTCACTATTTTACCATATTTGAGGATTTTAACTTCAAATCATAGAGCGAGGTTTCGTATTATTTGGATCCAAGAAAAGACATATGACAATGTTGTTTCCAATACAAATGATAAAAAACAATGTGTTTTCATTAGAATTAACTAAAATGTTCCTGATTTTCCGTTTATATTACCGATGGAAGATGTACACGTAAAACCGCTCTAATCCGGCTGAAACGTCGATATATGCAATAAAAACCGAACTTCTCCCCTTTTCAATATCTTACTCAGTATTTTAACGAGAAACAAATAGATGATTGAAAATGAAGTATTTAAGGTTATTATCTAATCAATTATGTGTTTGCATCATTTTTATCGTATATATAATGAATTAATACCCATACACTGAAAATTCACAAAAACGTGGAAAAACGGCAAAATATTGCCTAATTCGATGATATTTTGTTTAAATCACATAAAGGAAAAGGGGATGATAAACGTCAAAATATTGCTAAATTCGATGATTTTTCGTACGAAACAAAATGCAAGAAAACTTGCTTAAAATGCAATATTATGCGAAATTCTGAGATTTGAAGGCCAAATCACATATCGTGATACTACATGAAATAGTATCGAAATATTGGTAAAAATGAATATATTTACGTAATATCAAACTACATGAAAAACGTGAAAAAAGTCACTATTTAACCATATTTGAGGATTTTAACTTCAAATCATAGAGCGAGGTTTCGTATTATTTAGATCCAAGAAAAGACATATGACAATGTTGTTTCCAATACAAATGATAAAAATCAATGTGTTTTCATTAGAATTAACTAAAATGTTCCTGATTTTCCGTTTATATTACCGATGGAAGATGTACACGTAAAACCGCTCTATTCCGGCTGAAACGTCGATATATGCAATAAAAACCGAACTTCTCCCCTTTTCAATATCTTACTCAGTATTTTAACGAGAAACAAATAGATGATTGAAAATGAAGTATTTAAGGTTATTATCTAATCAATTATGTGTTTGCATCATTTTTATCGTATATATAATGAATTAATACCCATAGACTGAAAATTCACAAAAACGTGGAAAAACGGCAAAATATTGCCTAATTCGATGATATTTTGTTTAAATCACATAAAGGAAAAGGGGATGATAAACGTCAAAATATTGGTAAATTCGATGATTTTTCGTACGAAACAAAATGCAAGAAAACTTGCTTAAAATGCAATATTATGCGAAATTCTGAGATTTGAAGGCCAAATCACATATCGTGATACTACATGAAATAGTATCGAAATATTGGTAAAAATGAATATATTTGCGTAATATCAAACTACATGAAAAACGTGAAAAAAGTCACTATTTTACCATATTTGAGGATTTTAACTTCAAATCATAGAGCGAGGTTTCGTATTATTTAGATCCAAGAAAAGACATATGACAATGTTGTTTCCAATACAAATGATAAAAATCAATGTGTTTTCATTAGAATTAACTAAAATGTTCCTGATTTTCCGTTTATATTACCGATGGAAGATGTACACGTAAAACCGCTCTAATCCGGCTGAAACGTCGATATATGCAATACAAACCGAACTTTTCCCCTTTTCAATATCTTACTTATTATGCGTAATATCAAACTACATGAAAAACGTGAAAAAGTCACTATTTAACCATATTTGAGGATTTTAACTTCAAATCATAGAGCGAGGTTTCGTATTATTTAGATCCAAGAAAAGACATATGACAATGTTGTTTCCAATACAAATGATAAAAATCAATGTGTTTTCATTAGAATTAACTAAAATGTTCCTGATTTTCCGTTTATATTACCGATGGAAGATGCACACGTAAAACCGCTCTATTCCGGCTGAAACGTCGATATATGCAATAAAAACCGAACTTCTCCCCTTTTCAATATCTTACTCAGTATTTTAACGAGAAACAAATAGATGATTGAAAATGAAGTATTTAAGGTTATTATCTAATCAATTATGTGTTTGCATCATTTTTATCGTATATATATGAATTAATACCCAAGGACTGAAAATTCACAAAAACGTGGAAAACGGCAAAATATTGCCTAATTCGATGATATTTTGTTTAAATCACATGAAGGAAAAGGGGATGATAAACGTCAAAATATTGCTAAATTCGATGATTTTTCGTACGAAACAAAATGCAAGAAAACTTGCTTAAAATGCAATATTATGCGAAATTCTGAGATTTGAAGGCCAAATCACATATCGTGATACTACATGAAATAGTATCGAAATATTGGTAAAAATGAATATATTTACGTAATATCAAACTACATGAAAAACGTGAAAAAGTCACTATTTAACCATATTTGGGGATTTTAACTTCAAATCATAGAGCGAGGTTTCGTATTATTTAGATCCAAGAAAAGACATGACAATGCTGTTTCCAATGCAAATGATAAAAATCAATGTGTTTTCATTAGAATTAACTAAAATGTTCCTGATTTTCCGTTTATATTACCGATGGAAGATGTACACGTAAAACCGCTCTATTCCGGCTGAATCGTCGATATATGCAATAAAAACAGAACTTCTCCCCTTTTCAATATCTTACTCAGTATTTTAACGAGAAACAAATAGTTGATTGAAAATAAAGTATTTAAGGTTATTATCTAATCAATTATGTGTTTGTATCATTTTTATCGTATATATAATGAATTATTACCCATAGAATGAAAATTCACAAAAACGTGGAAAAACGGCAAAATATTGCATATATATATATATATATATATATATTTTTTTATTTTTATTTATTTATTTTTTAAAAATATGTTATATTTATAAATATGTATGTATATTTAAATATTGATATATACCTGTGGGTCCAGGAGGCCATCTGTGTCCCCTCAGATGGTCTCCCTTATCACAGTTTGTGTCTATGGATGTGTGTCTGTGTGTGTGTTTATCCCTGTGAGTGTCCGTGTGAGTGTGTGAGAGTCCGGTTGCGTGTGTGTCCGGTTATGCCTGTGGGTCCACGAGGCCATCTGTGTCCCCTCAGATGGTCTCCCTTATCACAGTCTATGGGTGTGTGTGAGTGTGAGTGCCCCTGTGAGTGTTCGGGTGAGGGTGTGTGTGTGAGTGTCCGGGTTTATGTGAGGTTTGGTTCCAGGAAACATCCTTCCCCTTCCCCTCCCCATATCTCCTCCCTTATTCCCACCGTGGGTTCGAATCCCAGGTGATTAGACCTGCCCTAAGTCCATGGATCCAAGGTATCCATCCGTGGGCCCAACGGATTTCACCCCTTCCCCACTTTCCAAGGGCCAGGTCAATTCTAGCTATCCAGGAAACCTGTCGAAACAGAGGCAGCTACAGGAGGGGACACACAAATATTTGTGCCCTGCAGTTACACACCCGTTCCGACAGGCTCGATCGCAATCTATCCAGATGAGAACACGTTCTCTTCCGACTAGACCACGCTGGAGTCGCTGTATGTCTCAAATTTGGTTCCTTTATTTATAGTTAGTATTTTTGGTGTATTAATTGATTTGTTTTAATTTTTTAATGACTTAGGTAGAGTGATTTAGGGAGTTGGGGGGGAGGTCGGGTTGTGTGTGTAGTGGATTGTACGAGATCGTGGTTTGTTAGTATTTATCTAGTTGTGTTCACCTAGTTGTGCTTGCGAGGGTTGAGCTCTGCTCTTTCGGCCCGCCTCTCAACTGCCAATCAATCAATTATTAATAACTAATAAAAAAAAATTCCACACACACACACACACACAGGAAGCAGCCCGCAACAGCTGTCTAACGCTCATTTACATATTTACTGCTAAGTAACAGAGGGCATCAGAATGATAGAAACTCTGCTGATTTCCGTTTGTGCCATCACCGGGGGATCGAATGAGCTAGGATTACGAGTCGGGAGCGACGTCCACTCAGCAATAAAGCCCCCTAGTTTGTGTATTGGTGCAAAAGATAATTTGGGAGAGGTTAAGGGAAAGGAATGACGTTTGGTGGCCTTGAAAGCTCTGGAGGGGAGGGGGGTTGCCAGTTATGAATTAAAATTGTTATTTTTTAAGATAGGATATATATGCAAAAGACGTTGCGAGATATAGTAAGAAAAGTGTTTCTGACTGAAGTTAGGTACTGTGTGATTGACTTGTATGTTAGGAAAAAGAATATTTATTAGAAACTTAGATAATCTTTAGAAATGTTTCTTCTTAAATAGTTGCAAATTATTGTGTGAAAAGCCTATGGTTACCGTACCTTAAACAAACACTCGTGAGCACAATTAGTCCACGGGATTCAGAGAGAGTGAGAATGAACAGCGAAATAGTAACAAAAAATGTGACAATGAGGGGAAACTATGTCATTCAAACGTTAACCATATAAATTACAGTAACACTAACTGAGCGTCCACATACATATTCCAATCAATTTATGTTAACCATTTTAGGGTTGGTTAGGTTCGGTTATATATCTACATTAGTTTTAACTCAAATGAAAAGAACTTAACTCATACATAATGAAATGAACAGTTTTATCATTTCATAAGAAAAAAATTAGAGAAAATATATTAATTCAGGAAAACTTGGCTTATTAGGCAAATCGGACGGGCCTTGCATAGTAGGCTGAGAAGTGCGTTCTGGCTACTAGGTACGACATATATATATATATATATATATATATATATATATATATATATATATATATATATATATATATATATATATATATATATATATATATATATATATATATATATATATATATATGAAAACTCAGACCACGGAGGAAAAATGAAACAGGAATTTCCTTAAGTACTTTCGTATATTAAATACATCTTCATCCACTTGATATATATGACATACTGAGTAATATACGAAAGTACTTAAGGAAATTCCTGTTTCATTTTTCCTCCGTAATCTTGGGCATAGCATTTTCGTGAATCACCTCATTCTTTGGGGCACACGTGAGGAACACAATATATATATATATATATATATATATATATATATATATATATATATATATATATATATATATATATATATATTTTTTTTTTTTATTTTATTTATTTATTTTTTAAAAATGTTATATTTATAAATATGTATGTATATTTAAATATTGATATATACCTGTGGGTCCAGGAGGCCATCTGTGTCCCCTCAGATGGTCTCCCTTATCACAGTTTGTGTCTATGGATGTGTGTCTGTGTGTGTGTTTATCCCTGTGAGTGTCCGTGTGAGTGTGTGAGAGTCCGGTTGCGTGTGTGTCCGGTTATGCCTGTGGGTCCACGAGGCCATCTGTGTCCCCTCAGATGGTCTCCCTTATCACAGTCTATGGGTGTGTGTGAGTGTGAGTGCCCCTGTGAGTGTTCGGGTGAGGGTGTGTGTGTGTGTGAGTGTCCGGGTTTATGTGAGGTTTGGTTCCAGGAAACATCCTTCCCCTTCCCCTCCCCATATCTCCTCCCTTATTCCCACCGTGGGTTCGAATCCCAGGTGATTAGACCTGCCCTAAGTCCATGGATCCAAGGTATCCATCCGTGGGCCCAACGGATTTCACCCCTTCCCCACTTTCCAAGGGCCAGGTCAATTCTAGCTATCCAGGAAACCTGTCGAAACAGAGGCAGCTACAGGAGGGGACACACAAATATTTGTGCCCTGCAGTTACACACCCGTTCCGACAGGCTCGATCGCAATCTATCCAGATGAGAACACGTTCTCTTCCGACTAGACCACGCTGGAGTCGCTGTATGTCTCAAATTTGGTTCCTTTATTTATAGTTAGTATTTTTGGTGTATTAATTGATTTGTTTTAATTTTTTAATGACTTAGGTAGAGTGATTTAGGGAGTTGGGGGGGAGGTCGGGTTGTGTGTGTAGTGGATTGTATGAGATCGTGGTTTGTTAGTATTTATCTAGTTGTGTTCACCTAGTTGTGCTTGCGAGGGTTGAGCTCTGCTCTTTCGGCCCGCCTCTCAACTGCCAATCAATCAATTATTAATAACTAATAAAAAAAAATTCCACACACACACACACACCCAGGAAGCAGCCCGCAACAGCTGTCTAACGCTCATTTACATATTTACTGCTAAGTAACAGAGGGCATCAGAATGATAGAAACTCTGCTGATTTCCGTTTGTGCCATCACCGGGGGATCGAATGAGCTAGGATTACGAGTCGGGAGCGACGTCCACTCAGCAATAAAGCCCCCTAGTTTGTGTATTGGTGCAAAAGATAATTTGGGAGAGGTTAAGGGAAAGGAATGACGTTTGGTGGCCTTGAAAGCTCTGGAGGGGAGGGGGGTTGCCAGTTATGAATTAAAATTGTTATTTTTTAAGATAGGATATATATGCAAAAGACGTTGCGAGATATAGTAAGAAAAGTGTTTCTGACTGAAGTTAGGTACTGTGTGATTGACTTGTATGTTAGGAAAAAGAATATTTATTAGAAACTTAGATAATCTTTAGAAATGTTTCTTCTTAAATAGTTGCAAATTATTGTGTGAAAAGCCTATGGTTACCGTACCTTAAACAAACACTCGTGAGCACAATTAGTCCACGGGATTCAGAGAGAGTGAGAATGAACAGCGAAATAGTAACAAAAAATGTGACAATGAGGGGAAACTATGTCATTCAAACGTTAACCATATAAATTACAGTAACACTAACTGAGCGTCCACATACATATTCCAATCAATTTATGTTAACCATTTTAGGGTTGGTTAGGTTCGGTTATATATCTACATTAGTTTTAACTCAAATGAAAAGAACTTAACTCATACATAATGAAATGAACAGTTTTATCATTTCATAAGAAAAAAATTAGAGAAAATATATTAATTCAGGAAAACTTGGCTTATTAGGCAAATCGGGCCTTGCATAGTAGGCTGAGAAGTGCGTTCTGGCTACTAGGTACGACATATATATATATATATATATATATATATATATATATATATATATATATATATATATATATATATATATATATATATATATATATATATATATACTCCCATATGAAACAGGAATTTCCTTAAGTACTTTCGTATATTAAATACATCTTCAGAAGGACATATATATGATAGCCGAAGCTATTTGAACGAAAGTACTTAAGGAAATTCCTGTTTCATTTTTCCTCCGTGGTCTAGCATTGTACATTCTTAATCACGTGTTTATTTTCGTGATATACACACATATATATATTGTCCTGAGGACCATTCATTTTTCGCATATGTTATATTTATAAATATATATGTATATTTAAATATTGATATATACCTGTGGGTCCAGGAGGCCATCTGTGTCCCCTCAGATGGTCTCCCTTATCACAGTTTGTGTCTATGGATGTGTGTCTGTGTGTGTGTTTATCCCTGTGAGTGTCCGTGTGAGTGTGTGAGAGTCCGGTTGCGTGTGTGTCCGGTTATGCCTGTGGGTCCACGAGGCCATCTGTGTCCCCTCAGATGGTCTCCCTTATCACAGTCTATGGGTGTGTGTGAGTGTGAGTGCCCCTGTGAGTGTTCGGGTGAGGGTGTGTGTGTGTGTGAGTGTCCGGGTTTATGTGAGGTTTGGTTCCAGGAAACATCCTTCCCCTCCCCCTCCCCATATCTCCTCCCTTATTCCCACCGTGGGTTCGAATCCCAGGTGATTAGACCTGCCCTAAGTCCATGGATCCAAGGTATCCATCCGTGGGCCCAACGGATTTCACCCCTTCCCCACTTTCCAAGGGCCAGGTCAATTCTAGCTATCCAGGAAACCTGTCGAAACAGAGGCAGCTACAGGAGGGGACACACAAATATTTGTGCCCTGCAGTTACACACCCGTTCCGACAGGCTCGATCGCAATCTATCCAGATGAGAACACGTTCTCTTCCGACTAGACCACGCTGGAGTCGCTGTATGTCTCAAATTTGGTTCCTTTATTTATAGTTAGTATTTTTGGTGTATTAATTGATTTGTTTTAATTTTTTAATGACTTAGGTAGAGTGATTTAGGGAGTTGGGGGGGAGGTCGGGTTGTGTGTGTAGTGGATTGTATGAGATCGTGGTTTGTTAGTATTTATCTAGTTGTGTTCACCTAGTTGTGCTTGCGAGGGTTGAGCTCTGCTCTTTCGGCCCGCCTCTCAACTGCCAATCAATCAATTATTAATAACTAATAAAAAAAAATTCCACACACACACACACCCAGGAAGCAGCCCGCAACAGCTGTCTAACGCTCATTTACATATTTACTGCTAAGTAACAGAGGGCATCAGAATGATAGAAACTCTGCTGATTTCCGTTTGTGCCATCACCGGGGGATCGAATGAGCTAGGATTACGAGTCGGGAGCGACGTCCACTCAGCAATAAAGCCCCCTAGTTTGTGTATTGGTGCAAAAGATAATTTGGGAGAGGTTAAGGGAAAGGAATGACGTTTGGTGGCCTTGAAAGCTCTGGAGGGGAGGGGGGTTGCCAGTTATGAATTAAAATTGTTATTTTTTAAGATAGGATATATATGCAAAAGACGTTGCGAGATATAGTAAGAAAAGTGTTTCTGACTGAAGTTAGGTACTGTGTGATTGACTTGTATGTTAGGAAAAAGAATATTTATTAGAAACTTAGATAATCTTTAGAAATGTTTCTTCTTAAATAGTTGCAAATTATTGTGTGAAAAGCCTATGGTTACCGTACCTTAAACAAACACTCGTGAGCACAATTAGTCCACGGGATTCAGAGAGAGTGAGAATGAACAGCGAAATAGTAACAAAAAATGTGACAATGAGGGGAAACTATGTCATTCAAACGTTAACCATATAAATTACAGTAACACTAACTGAGCGTCCACATACATATTCCAATCAATTTATGTTAACCATTTT
>NC_059624.1:12622710-12659478 GCF_020424385.1 Procambarus clarkii
ACACGGACTTCGCAAAGGCTTTCGATAAATGTGACCATGGCGTGATAGCACACAAAATGAAGTCAGTGGGAATAACCGGTAGAGTAGGATGCTGGATACTCAGTTTTCTGTCAAACAGGACTCAGCGAGTAACTGTCAACCATATAAAATCTAGTCCAAGTGCAGTGAAAAGCTCTGTACCTCAGGGTACAGTCCTTGCACCGCTGCTTTTCCTTATTCTCATATCAGATATAGACAAAAATACAAGTCACAGCTTCGTATCATCCTTTGCAGATGACACAAAAATCAGTATGAAAATTACCTCGGCTGAGGACATTGAAAAACTTCAAGCTGATATTAATAAAGTTTTCGACTGGGCATCAGAAAATAACATGATGTTTAACAGTGATAAATTCCAGGTACTCAGGTACGGTAAAAATGAGGACCTTAAACATAATACAGAGTACAAAACACAATCAAATGTACCCATAGTAGGAAAACAGCATGTAAAGGATTTGGGAATAATAATGTCTGACGACCTAACGTTTAAGGAGCATAACCAAGCAAATATTGCGACAGCCAGAAAAATGATAGGATGAATTACGAGAACTTTCAAATCCAGGGATCCCATCACAATGGTTGTACTCTTCAAGTCACTTGTGTTGTCCCATCTTGAGTACTGCTCAGTACTCACTTCCCCCTTCAGAGCAGGAGAGATTGCTGAAATAGAGGGAATACAGAGAACATATACGGCACGCATAGACGCAATAAAGCACCTAAATTATTGGGATCGTCTCAAAGTCCTCCAAATGTACTCACTAGAAAGAAGACGAGAGAGATATCAAATAATATACACCTGGAAGATACTGGAGGGCCAAGTACCAAATCTACACAGTAAAATAACAACGTACTGGAGTGAACGACATGGAAGAAAATGTAGAATAGAACCAGTGAAGAGCAGAGGTGCCATAGGCACAATCGGCCGCGATTTGAGTCGTGTGTTTTTCGTTACAAATGGTGACGGCAGCGGTATGAGTCGTGTATTTTTCGTTATAAATTATGACGGCCGCGATTTGAGTCGTGTGTTTTTTCGTTACAAATGGTTACGGCAGCGTTATGAGTCGTGTATTTTTCGTTACAAATTATGACGGCCGCGATTTGAGTCGTGTGTTTTTTCGTTACAAATGGTTACGGGTCAGTGCTTGGGCCGTGTGTTTTTTCGTGATTTTTAACAGTGGATGTCGACTTCATCGATTTGAGCTATGAATTTTTTCCCCGTGGATTTAAACGGCCGCGATTTGAGTCGTGCATTTTTCGTTACCCCGCTGACCCATGCACAGGCATAGCCATTGGTCAATGACGTCACCAGCAAGCCGCGCAGCGATCCTGCACAGTCACGTTCAAGAGGATTAAAAAGCCGGTCTATGAGTCGTGTGTTTTGCGATACAACAGTGACCCTGAAACCTAATGTAAAATACCATCATCCCTAGTCTATTTTTAATTTCATATTTACTTCCAACCATCGCCCATTACATGTATCAAAGGGGAGCAGCACTGCAAGAAGTTATTTGTGTATTTTCAAGTTCGTCGCCTGCTACCTGTAGTTACCCAGGTCTTTTTTCCTAAATATAAAACTTATCCAATTCATTCCTGTACTGTTTCATGTTGATACGTTTAATAAGATATTAATATCCCCTTACCATTCAGTCACACCTCTATCATGTCACCCCTATTTCTTCTTCTTCGTCTTTCTAGATAATGTAATTTAAGCTTTGACAATCTTCATTAAAGGATCGTTTATTTCTCATACCATCCTAACCTAACATATTATATATAGCAAACAAATACATTCAACAGACCAGTTATTGTTGTTGTTTAGTGACATCACGAAAAGCGACCTCAGGTATCGGGATAAGGTATTGCTGGCCATTAGCATATAAGTGTCAAGGTATCACAGCACCTGACTGGTCAACTATGTATGATGTCACCAGATAACCAATGCAACCTTTAGCGTCCTACTAGCATGTGAATTTGATAGTATTATTCAAAAATGACTAGACAATCCATCCCCACCTAACCTAATCAGAGGTTTAAGAATATACATTTTAATTATCCACAACTGTAATCATTATTCGGTGATAAGTGCAAAAGTATAACAGCAACCCAAATGTCATACCGCAATTTTTTGTAGAATCGTACATCTGGCAGCATTGTAGGTGAGCTGAACATAAGAATAAAGGTAACTGCAGAAGCCCTATTGGCCCATACGAGGCTCCTATATATCTCCACCCAATCTCATTCATATTCATGCCCACCCTATGCTTAAAACAACCAAGGGATCCCACTTAAGGTATTAGTTTACAATAATAGTTATAATAAATAGCTCTCATTCTAGTTTTATACACACCAGCAATTATGAAACCCTATAGCTAGATATCGTACTGTAATCCACAAGTAGCTGCCACACATCTGGCAGCATAGCGGATTATTAGCTGTGTTGATAGGCTAGTCAACTGTCCTCACATCCATCAAATAGCTATCCAAATGTCGCACCTCAATTCATCCATCTAGCGACTTAGCTGGATGCTAGTCACTATATTCATAGCCTAATCATTTCTACACCTCAAAAATAAAAATCCTAGTTTCTAAACCAACACTCGCAAATACATGCATACATACCTACACATACTCCACAACCAATACATTCATAGTGAATAGCCTAGTTTTTTGCCACCATTTCCCCCATTGATCAGATGTGATTTATGCCATACACGGAAAATACAGCAGTTACACGCCAAATGTGCCATTTATGCACAAAATATATTATTTACACTCAAAATATACCATCACACAAAAATATGACATTTACATACGAAATATGTCAGTTGCACACAAAAATATACCATTTACACAATATTGCATGTACACTCAGATTATGACATTTACACAAAGTATGGTATTTGCACAAATATATCAAAATGCTTATGCATTTAGACAATCAAAAATGCGCTTTCACTAAAATTACACAATTCCACATACATAATTTTCACAAAATACTCATACATTGTCTCATAAACCAAAATACACTTACACCATTAAGGTCTATTTTTTCAGATTACAGAGCTTACACAAAATACACAATTTGCACGCAAAAATACAGTTGCACCAGTTCCACTTCAACAAATTAAAAACACAACTTGCATAAATGCACTATTAGCACAAAAATTATTATAAAACATGGACAATTATTACACAATTTGTGTAAATATTGTACATCTTTGCACAATTAATACAAGAAAACTTGCTATATAATTTCTCGACTTGCGCAATGACAATCAATAAACAAAGGTATAAATAAACAATTCGTCCATATGCAATTACACAACATGCGCAATTAATACACAACTTTCACAAATATTACACATCTTTCATAATTATTACACAACTTGCACAAATACATATCTAGCACAAGTACGTACAATACATAACTACCCCAAATATGTAAATACACAACTAGCATAAATACACGATTTGCACAAATACAATTGCGACATTTACACAAATTGCTCAAAAATAAAATCAATACACAACTGAACAATACATAACTAGCACATATTCATTAAATACACAACTAGAAAATTTCCACAAATACATATACAATTAATACATACGACTTGCACAAAATAATACACAATTTATAGAAATATAATCAATACATAATTGCAATAATCATACAACTTATGCAAAATACATAATCTACACAATTTATACACAAGTATATTAATTGTGCAATATATGTACAAATACAAACACAACCAACTGGGTCAAACAATACACAAATTTGCATGATATTTTTCTAAGTATATTTAGGACATTAATTACAATATGCTGAGTTTAACCAACTCCCCAAAAGTCAGAATTTCACATAAAAAAGGTACATATGACATCCGATGAGCTCAATATAAAACACATTCATTTTCCATTAATATTTCAACATTATTAGTGCTAAACTATTCATCTAACATATGTCCATTGTTTTTAATGTCTTATTAATACCTTCCTTGTCACATCCTCTCCAATCAGGCCACCCATATATATTCATGCAAACCATCTAACAGACTTATTTGTTCTAGCCTTTGTTATGTTAGGGCAGGTAGGGTTAGGTGAAGTCAATATTTTCTATGATAATTTTAATAAAAATTTGCTATATCTTATCAAAAATGCATCCTATTAAAACCTAAATTCATCTAAATCTATCAAAAAAAAAATATACTTATACTACAGAAATTTGACTAAATTTAACCTAGCAAAAGCTAAACTAACTAAATATGAGCATCCCATATCCTCACATACAAGCCTATGTCACCTCTGTCCATACATTATATGAGTTGGTCATATAGCTCGAACCCCAAATAGGAAAATTTACACTATTTCATAAACATGCTAGTTCATGACCCCTAAGATATTATATATATATGTCCTTCCCTAAACGACCTCATCTAACCTGACCTAGCATATCCAAACCTAGATTTGGTTAAAGTTGATGAAATTTAAGCTATGCCACCTAAATTCAATCTAATTTAAGGCAATTTCCACCAAATATACCCCAATGTTGTGTATCACAACACTGCCAAAGCCCATTGTTACCCACATTTTCTCCTATTCAATACTACCCTACACGACCTCACCTAACCTGACCTAGCATATCCAAACCTGGATTTGGTTAAAGTTGGCAAAATTTAAGCTATGCCACCTAAATTTGACCTAATTTAAGGGAATTCCCACCAAATATATCCAAATGTTGTGTATCATAGCATCGCCAAAGCCCATTTTTACCTACATTTTCTCCTATTCCATCCTACCCTGTTCAACCTTACCTAACCTATCCTAGCATATCCAAACCTAGATTTGGGTAAAGTCGGTGAAATTTAAGCTATCCCATATAAATTCGACCTAATTTAAGACAATTCCCACCAAATATATCCAAATGTTCTGTATCATAGCATTGCCCAAGCCCATTTTTTTACCTACATTTTCTCCTATTCCATCCTACCCTACGCAACCTTACCTAACCTATCCTAGCATATCCAAACCTAGATTTGGTTAAAGTTGGCAAAATTTAAGTTATCCCATATGAATTTGAGCTAATTTAAGACAATTTCCACCAAATATACCCAAAAATGTTTTGGAACATAGCACGGCCAAAGCTCATTTTAGCCGAGTTTTCACCTATTTCAACCTGCCCTAGACAACCCTACCCAGCCTCTCCTGGCATATCCAAAGTCAGATTTGATTATAGTTGGCAAAATTTATGCCTTTCCCACCTAAATTTAACCTAATTTAAGACAATTTCCACCAAATATACCCAAAAAGTTTTGGAACATAGCACGGCCAAAGCTCAATTTAGCTGAGTTTTCACCTATTCCAACCTGCCCTAGACAACCCTACCCAGCTCTCCTGGCATATCCAAAGTCAGATTTGATTATAGTTGGCAAAAAAAAATTATGCCTTTCCAACCTAAATTTTACCTAATTTAAGCCAATTTCCACCGAATATACCCAAATATTTTGTATCTTAGCATGGCCAAAGTTCATTTTAGCTGAGTTTTCACCTATTCCAACCTGCCCTAGACAACCCTACCCGGCCTCTCCTGGCATATCCAAAGTCAGATTTGATTATAGTTGGCAAAATTTATGCCTTTCCCACCTAAATTTTACCTAATTTATGCCAATTTCCACCGAATATACCCAAATGTTTTGTATCTAAGCATGGCCAAAGTTTATTTCACCCAAGTTTTTCACCTATTCCATTTTACCTTACACAGCCTTACCTAACCTGACCTAGCATATCCTAAGCTAGATTTGATTAGAGTTCGTGAAATTTATGCTTACTCACCTAAATTCAACCTAACTTAAGACAATTTCTACCCAATATACCCAAAATGTTTTGTTACATAGCTCAGCCAAAGACCATTTTAGCCGAGTTTTCACATATTCCAACCTACCCTACATAGCCTTACCTATCCCTGACCTAGCAGATTTGATTAAAGTTGGGGAAATTTAAGCTATCGCCACCAAATTGGAGACAATTTCCACCAAATATGCCTAAATGTTGTGTATCATAGCACAGCCAAAACCCATTTCACCCACATTTTCACCCATTCCATCTAAACCTGGACCCAACCTCTGATGCGACATATACTCAGAGAAGTGATGTTTTTTGGATATGAACCTAAATGCCCGTGCCTAACCTGCAAGAGTCTTGGAGCTTTGTTGAATATTTTATCTATTTTTCTTCGAAAACTGAAGTTTTGGATATGAACCTATCCGCACTGTGCCTAACCTGCTAGGTTCTTTGTTGAACATCGTAACCATATTCATAGAAAAGTGATGTTTTGGATATGAACCTAACAGCCCCTCTCCTTCAAAACTTGGAACTGTGTTCAATATTGTAGATATAGTGTTGGGTAGGTGTTTTGTTTTTACACATCAACCCAACTGTCCTGGACCTAACCTCCCTTCATCTAACTTCAAATTTATCGTAAATATGGAAAGAACGTGTTGTTTGTGCATCAACCCAACCGTCCTTGACCTAACCTCCATTTATCAAACTTCAAATTTATCATAAATATGGGAGGACCGTATTATTTGTGCATCAACCCAGCCGTCCTGGGCCTAACCTCCCTTTATCTAACTTTAAATTTATTGTATTTATGGGAAGAAGGTGTTGTTTATGCATCAACCCAACCTCCCTGGACCTAACCTCTGATACACGAATCTTGGTTCAATATTGCATCATACTTTTAGCATTTTTTTCACATAATTCAACAATCCTCAACCTAACCTCTATTACCTGGGGGAGGGAGGTTAATGGAAAATATGATAATAATGGGAATTTTCTCTACATCAGTTCAACTTAACCATCCTTAACCTAACCTTAGTTAGAAAGGGATATAACTCACCAAAACTATTTAATTACCATTTACCCAATTTTCCTTATCCTAACCTATAACTAGAGGGTTTAAACCCCCCTTTACCTCGAAATTATAGTATAGGGTTAAATTAGGGAATGTTAGGTTTATATGTGAAAATATATTCCTACCTTAAATATATAGTATAATTTCGAGGTAAAGGGGGGTCTAAACCCTCTAGTTATAGGTTAGGATAAGGAAAATTGGGTAAATGGTAATTAAATAGTTTTGGTGAGTTATATCCCTTTCTAACTAAGGTTAGGTTAAGGATGGTTAAGTTAAACTGATGTAGAGAAAATTCCCATTATTATCATATTTTCCATTAACCTCCCTCCCCCAGGTAATAGAGGTTAGGATGAGGATGGTTGATGGAATGTGTACTTGGATGAAAAAACGATTCTTCGTGGGGATCGTATTCCAGGGACCTGCCCGAAACGCTACGCGCACTAGTGGCTGTACAAGAATGTAACAACTCTTGTATATATCTAAAAAAAAAAAAACAAAAAAAAAAAAAAAATATGACCAAACCTAACCAACCCTACCTAACCTAACCTAACCAATCTTTATAGATTAGGTTAGGTTAGTTAGTCGGAAAAGTTAGGTTAGGTTAGGTTAGGTAGGTTAGGTAGTCGAAAACAAAAATAATTCATGAAAACTTGGCTTATTAGGCAAATCGGGCCTTGCATAGTAGGCTGAGAAGTGCGTTCTGGCTACTAGGTACGATATATATATATATATATATATATATTGTGACGATAATCTCCTTCAAGAGAGATTGAGCCTGCTCTTCCCTCCTAAGTACGTCCCTATACAACTAATAACAACAATAACAACTAATATAGAAGATATATCCAACAAGTACAACACCAAGGTTTGCCCAGAGAGCAAACGTATTCAGCACCGGGAACACCTGCTCCACCTCCGCCACTCACACCAGCAAACTACTTGTCCGTCGCCTGCTCTTCGCTGATTGGCTGGTGCCTGTCGCACCTGCTCCCTCCACCCGCCACACTAGCTGACGTCTGGGCCACCACAACCTACAGACCTCAGAATATCCCGTGCTTTCCACAAGTTAACACGTCTCATTGGTAGACTAAGCCCTGGCTTACGTGTACTAAGGGAGATGGCAGCTTAAGGCCAATATTCCTGCACCCATATATCTCCTTGTATATTATTCACTTTGATATTATTCACTTGTCTTAACGCAACTTTTCATTTTGCCAGTGATTATTCTTATTATTTTGTTTGATTGATTTATGTTACAATTTTTATGTCCAATTTTATTCATGTTTTGCTTTTCTAACGTAATTAAAATTTCATTGTTAAATTTACTTGTGTTTTGTGTGTCTTCCCATTACCTTACCACAGACGAAAGTTCCAGATTTTCTCTTTTTGTTTCTTTATGTGACGAGGCCATACCCCTAGCTTTTGAAACAGCCGAACACCAACGCGTTACCGTCACAATATATATATATATATATATATATATATATATATATATATATATATATATATATATATATATATATATATATATATATATATATATATATATATATATAAACATATATATATATATATATGTCGTACCTAATAGCCAGAACGCACTTATCGGCCTACTATGCAAGGCCCGATTTGCCTAATAAGCCAAGTTTTCCTGAATTAATATATTTTCTCTAATTTTTTTCTAATGAAATGATAAATCTAACCATTTCATTATGTATGAGGTCAATTTTTTTTATTGGAGTTTAAATTAACGTAGATATATGACCAAACCTAACCAACCCTACCTAACCTAACCTAACCTATCTCTATAGGTTAGGTTTGGTTAGGTAGCGGAAAAAGTTAGGTTAGGTTAGGTTAGGTAGGTTAGGTAGTCGAAAAACAATTAATTCATGAAAACTTGTCTTATTAGGCAAATTGGGCCTTGCATAGTAGGCTGAGAAGTGAGTTCTGGCTACTAGGTACGACATATATATATATATATATATATATATATATATATATATATATATATATATATATATATATATATATATATATGTCGTACCTAGTAGCCAGAACTCACTTCTCAGCCTACTATTCAAGGCCCGATTTGCCTAATAAGCCAAGTTTTCCTGAATTAATATATTTACTATAATTTTTTTCTTATGAAATGATAAAGCAACCCTTTTCTCTATGTATGAGGTCAATTTTTTTTTATTGGAGTTAAAATTAACGTAGATATATGACCGAACCTAACCAACCCTACCTAACCTAACCTAACCTATATTTATAGGTAAGGTTAGGTTAGGTAGCCAAAAAAAGCTAGGTTAGGTAAGGTTAGGTAGGTTAGGTAGACGAAAAAACATTAATTCATGAAAACTTGGCTTATTAGGCAAATCGGGCCTTGAATAGTAGGCTGAGAAGTGCGTTCTGGCTATTAGGTACGACATATATATATATATATATATATATATATATATATATATATATATATATATATATATATATATATATTAGTATATTTTGGTAGCAGTCTTTCCTGAAATATTTATTATTAAATATGACCGAAAAAGTAAGATTAATAATTCTAACACGAATTTTCTCAATCTTTCGTACATTTCTTTTCACTGTTGGTGGTAATTCAAAAATCAATTCTCCAAAATTCATTTTTATTTCTAGTCTGACGCGACACTTGAGCGCGTTTCGTAAAACTTATTACATTTTCAAAGACTTTAGTTACACATACACAACTGAATAGAATTTACACATCTCCGATTTGTTTATATCTACATTTGAGTGAGGTGGATGGGGTGAGGTGGTATTCAATCGGGTATTAATTTCATCAACACAAGACAGAACACGAAACAATGGGCATTGAATAGAAGTGATTGTAGAAAGCCTATTGGTCCATATTTCTTGATGCTTCTATATTGGAGCGGAGTCTTGAGGTGGGTAGAATATAGTTGTGCATTAATTGGCTGTTGATTGCTGGTGTTGACTTCTTGATGTGTAGTGCCTCGCAAACGTCAAGCCGCCTGCTATCGCTGTATCTATCGATGATTTCTGTGTTGTTTACTAGGATTTCTCTGGCGATGGTTTGGTTGTGGGAAGAGATTATATGTTCCTTAATGGAGCCCTGTTGCTTATGCATCGTTAAACGCCTAGAAAGAGATGTTGTTGTCTTGCCTATATACTGGGTTTTTTGGAGCTTACAGTCCCCAAGAGGGCATTTGAAGGCATAGACGACGTTGGTCTCTTTTAAAGCGTTCTGTTTTGTGTCTGGAGAGTTTCTCATGAGTAGGCTGGCCGTTTTTCTGGTTTTATAGTAAATCGTCAGTTGTATCCTCTGATTTTTGTCTGTAGGGATAACGTTTCTATTAACAATATCTTTCAGGACCCTTTCCTCTGTTTTATGAGCTGTGGAAAAGAAGTTCCTGTAAAATAGTCTAATAGGGGGTATAGGTGTTGTGTTGGTTGTCTCTTCAGAGGTTGCATGGCGTTTCACTTTCCTTCTTATGATGTCTTCGACGAAACCATTGGAGAAGCCGTTGTTGACTAGGACCTGCCTTACCCTACAGAGTTCTTCGTCGACTTGCTTCCATTCTGAGCTGTGGCTGAGAGCACGGTCGACATATGCGTTAACAACACTCCTCTTGTACCTATCTGGGCAGTCGCTTTTGGCATTTAGGCACATTCCTATGTTCGTTTCCTTAGTGTAGACTGCAGTGTGGAAACCTCCGCTCTTTTCCATGACTGTTACATCTAGAAAGGGCAGCTTCCCATCCTTTTCCATATCGTAAGTGAAACGCAGCACGGAACTCCACTCAAATGCCTCCTTCAGCTCCTACATATGTCTGACATCAGGTACCTGTGTAAAAATGTCGTCAACATACCTGCAGTATATGGCCGGTTTCAAGTTCATGTTGACTAAGACTTTTTGCTCGATGGTACCCATGTAGAAGTTTGCAAACAGGACACCTAGGGGAGAACCCATGGCGACCCCATCTACTTGCTTATACATGTGCCCATCCGGGCTCAAGAAGGGTGACTCTTTAGTACAAGCTTGGAGTAGTTTCCTTAGGATATTTTCTGGTATGTCAAGAGGAGTACAGGCTGGATCACGATACACTCTGTCGGCTATCATCCCGATTGTCTCGTCCACAGGTACGTTGGTGAACAGCGATTCTACGTCCAACGAGGCTCTTATTCCTGTGGCCCGTGTGCCCCGCAGTAAGTCAACAAATTCCTTTGGCGACTTCAGGCTGAAGGCGCAAGGGACATAAGGAGTCAGCAGGCCATTGAGTCGCTTCGCCAGTCTGTACGTGGGTGTGGGTATCTGGCTAATGATTGGCCGAAGTGGGTTTCCAGGCTTGTGTGTCTTGACATTTCCATACGCATATCCAGTTTTATATTCCCCAATAATCTTTGGCAGGTGGAGTCCTGATTTCTTGGCGTTCACAGTTTCGATTAGTTTGTTGACCTTTGCTTTCAATTCGGCTGTAGTGTCCTTCGTTACCTTTGGAATTTAGTTTGGTCAGAGAGTATGAGGTTCATTTTCGCCAGATATTCGTCTTTTTTAAGAATGACATATATTGGCGACTTGTCACCTCTCCTGACAACTATCTCCTTGTTCTCACGAAGGCTTTTAGCTGCCGCTTTGAGCTCGGGGGACAGTATGGTGCTTCTGTAATTGCCTCGATTCTTTCCTCCTTCCGCAATAAGTTCTGCTTGTAAGGTATCTTTGGTAGTGACCTTCTTTTGTGTCTCGAGGTCGAATATGTCGTCCAACAGAATTTCCAACTCCACTTTCCGGGCCATCTCACTCGGTCTGGACATAACGTGACAGTTTATGCCCAGATTTAGGAGAGTGACTTGGTCCTCAGTGAGGTTAATTCCTGCAAGGTTCAGGAAGCCATCTCTTGGTCGTGGAATTGCCATAGGTCCTCCATATAATGTTGTTAGTTTCTTGATAATCTTTGTTTCAGTGCTGAGGTGATGTCGGTCTGTGAGGATGTCGAGGTGTTGTTCAATGCGGGTACGGATACTTTCGTCGATGTTGCTATTTCTCCACTCGTTCGTAGCATGAAGTAGTTGCGTTTTGTTGTCTTTGATTTCATTCTCTGCCTTGTATATCTGATCACGAATCAGATCTTGGCGATTTTTTATCGTGAAGGCTTGATTCCTTGCTGCTGGGTCGTGCGTTATAATATTAGTATATTTTGGTAGCAGTCTTTCCTGTAGACATATATTATTAAATATGACCGAAAAAGTAAGATTAATAATTCTAACACGAATTTTCTCAATCTTTCGTACATTTCTTTTCACTGTTGGTGGTAATTCAAAAATCAATTCTCCAAAATTCATTTTTATTTCTAGTCTGACGCGACACTTGAGCGCGTTTCGTAAAACTTATTACATTTTCAAAGACTTTAGTTACACATACACAACTGAATAGAACTTACACATCTCCGATTTGTTTATATCTACATTTGAGTGAGGTGGTATTTAATAGGGTATTAATTTCATCAACACAAGACAGAACACGAAACAATGGGTATTGAATAGAAGTGATTGTAGAAAGCCTATTGGTCCATATTTCTTGATGCTTCTATATTGGAGCGGAGTCTTGAGGTGGGTAGAATATAGTTGTGCATTAATTGGCTGTTGATTGCTGGTGTTGACTTCTTGATGTGTAGTGCCTCGCAAACGTCAAGCCGCCTGCTATCGCTGTATCTATCGATGATTTCTGTGTTGTTTACTAGGATTTCTCTGGCGATGGTTTGGTTGTGGGAAGAGATTATATGTTCCTTAATGGAGCCCTGTTGCTTATGCATCGTTAAACGCCTAGAAAGAGATGTTGTTGTCTTGCCTATATACTGGGTTTTTTGGAGCTTACAGTCCCCAAGAGGGCATTTGAAGGCATAGACGACGTTGGTCTCTTTTAAAGCGTTCTGTTTTGTGTCTGGAGAGTTTCTCATGAGTAGGCTGGCCGTTTTTCTGGTTTTATAGTAAATCGTCAGTTGTATCCTCTGATTTTTGTCTGTAGGGATAACGTTTCTATTAACAATATCTTTCAGGACCCTTTCCTCTGTTTTATGAGCTGTGGAAAAGAAGTTCCTGTAAAATAGTCTAATAGGGGGTATAGGTGTTGTGTTGGTTGTCTCTTCAGAGGTTGCATGGCGTTTCACTTTCCTTCTTATGATGTCTTCGACGAAACCATTGGAGAAGCCGTTGTTGACTAGGACCTGCCTTACCCTACAGAGTTCTTCGTCGACTTGCTTCCATTCTGAGCTGTGGCTGAGAGCACGGTCGACATATGCGTTAACAACACTCCTCTTGTACCTATCTGGGCAGTCGCTTTTGGCATTTAGGCACATTCCTATGTTCGTTTCCTTAGTGTAGACTGCAGTGTAGAAACCTCCGCTCTTTTCCATGACTGTTACATCTAGAAAGGGCAGCTTCCCATCCTTTTCCATCTCGTAAGTGAAACGCAGCACGGAACTCCGCTCAAATGCCTCCTTCAGCTCCTGCAGATGTCTGACATCAGGTACCTGTGTAAAAATGTCGTCAACATACCTGCAGTATATGGCCGGTTTCAAGTTCATGTTGACTAAGACTTTTTGCTCGATGGTACCCATGTAGAAGTTTGCAAACAGGACACCTAGGGGAGAACCCATGGCGACCCCATCTACTTGCTTATACATGTGCCCATCCGGGCTCAAGAAGGGTGACTCTTTTGTACAAGCTTGGAGTAGTTTCCTTAGGATATTTTCTGGTATGTCAAGAGGAGTACAGGCTGGATCACGATACACTCTGTCGGCTATCATCCCGATTGTCTCGTCCACAGGTACGTTGGTGAACAGCGATTCTACGTCCAACGAGGCTCTTATTCCTGTGGCCCGTGTGCCCCGCAGTAAGTCAACAAATTCCTTTGGCGACTTCAGGCTGAAGGCGCAAGGGACATAAGGAGTCAGCAGGCCGTTGAGTCGCTTCGCCAGTCTGTACGTGGGTGTGGGTATCTGGCTAATGATTGGCCGAAGTGGGTTTCCAGGCTTGTGTGTCTTGACATTTCCATACGCATATCCAGTTTTATATTCCCCAATAATCTTTGGCAGGTGGAGTCCTGATTACTTGGCGTTCACAGTTTCGATTAGTTTGTTGACCTTTGCTTTCAATTCGGCTGTAGTGTCCTTCGTTACCTTTGGAATTTAGTTTGGTCAGAGAGTATGAGGTTCATTTTCGCCAGATATTCGTCTTTTTTAAGAATGACATATATTGGCGACTTGTCACCTCTCCTGACAACTATCTCCTTGTTCTCACGAAGGCTTTTAGCTGCCGCTTTGAGCTCGGGGGACAGTATGGTGCTTCTGTAATTGCCTCGATTCTTTCCTCCTTCCGCAATAAGTTCTGCTTGTAAGGTATCTTTGGTAGTGACCTTCTTTTGTGTCTCGAGGTCGAATATGTCGTCCAACAGAATTTCCAACTCCACTTTCCGGGCCATCTCACTCGGTCTGGACATAACGAGACAGTTTATGCCCAGATTTAGGAGAGTGACTTGGTCCTCAGTGAGGTTAATTCCTGCAAGGTTCAGGAAGCCATCTCTTGGTCGTGGAATTGCCATAGGTCCTCCATATAATGTTGTTAGTTTCTTGATAATCCTTGTTTCAGTGCTGAGGTAATGTCGGTCTGTGAGGATGTCGATTTGTTGTTCAATGCGGGTACGGATACTTTCGTCGATGTTGCTATTTCTCCACTCGTTCGTAGCATGAAGTAGTTGCGTTTTGTTGTCTTTGATTTCATTCTCTGCCTTATATATCTGATCACGAATCAGATCTTGGCGATTTTTTATCGTGAAGGCTTGATTCCTTGCTGCTGGGTCGTGCGTTATAATATTAGTATATTTTGGTAGCAGTCTTTCCTGTAGACATATATTATTAAATATGACCGAAAAAGTAAGATTAATAATTCTAACACGAATTTTCTCAATCTTTCGTACATTTCTTTTCACTGTTGGTGGTAATTCAAAAATCAATTCTCCAAAATTCATTTCTATTTCTAGTCTGACGCGACACTTGAGCGCGTTTCGTAAAACTTATTACATTTTCAAAGACTTTAGTTACACATACACAACTGAATAGAACATACACATCTCCGATTTGTTTATATCTACATTTGAGTGAGGTGGTATTTAATAGGGTATTAATTTCATCAACACAAGACAGAACACGAAACAATGGGTATTGAATTGAAGTGATTGTAGAAAGCCTATTGGTCCATATTTCTTGATGCTTCTATATTGGAGCGGAGTCTTGAGGTGGGTAGAATATAGTTGTGCATTAATTGGCTGTTGATTGCTGGTGTTGACTTCTTGATGTGTAGTGCCTCGCAAACGTCAAGCCGCCTGCTATCGCTGTATCTATCGATGATTTCTGTGTTGTTTACTAGGATTTCTCTGGCGATGGTTTGGTTGTGGGAAGAGATTATATGTTCCTTAATGGAGCCCTGTTGCTTATGCATCGTTAAACGCCTCGAAAGAGATGTTGTTGTCTTGCCTATATACTGGGTTTTTTGGAGCTTACAGTCCCCAAGAGGGCATTTGAAGGCATAGACGACGTTGGTCTCTTTTAAAGCGTTCTGTTTTGTGTCTGGAGAGTTTCTCATGAGTAGGCTGGCCGTTTTTCTGGTTCCACAAATCAACAACCCTGTTACTGAACCAGTATTTACCCAAGTCTTTCCTAAATTACCCAAGTAATTTCCTAAACGCACGACCCAGCAGCAAGGAATCAAGCCTTCACGATAAAAAATCGCCAAGATCTGATTCGTGATCAGATACACAAGGCAGAGAATGAAATCAAAGACAACAAAACGCAACTACTTCATGCTACGAACGAGTGGAGAAATAGCAACATCGACGATAGCAAAAATCTTAACATATATAACATTACATATCCTCCAAAGGATACCTGATCAACCAGGCTGTGACTCATACATCAGGCTGCGAGCAGCCGCGTCCAACAGCCTGGTTGATCAGTCCAGCAACCAGGAGGCCTGGTCGACGACCGGGCCGCGGGGACGCTAAGCCCCGGAAGCACCTCAAGGGAACCTCAAGGTAGGTGAGATGAATAGAAGGCAACAAGAATAGTATGGGCTATAGAGCTATTTCTTGATTCTGTTAACACAACAAGGTGAAGACTGCTAGGATGGTACACGCGCACATGGACAAATAGTTTACATCAAAGTTGTGAGACACATTTAGGTGACTATTATCTACGCAACACAGTGTCCCAGACTTACTAATGTTCCACACTCACATCCATATTTGTTTGATCTCCAATTTTTCTCCACAGATTATCTGATAAAAAGTGATAATTTACTAGGTTATTTCCAAATTAATACTCATATTTTAATAATAAAGAAAAGAATAAGAAATATTTATTATGTGAACAGTAAAAGAAGCATTTGCTGAGGAGTGGGTGGAACTCTGGACTGCGAGGCCGCGGAGGACGCTCCCACAGCTGGACTACGAGGCCGCGGAGGACGCTCCCACAGCTGGGCTACGAGGCCGCGGAGGACGCTCCCACAGCTGGGCTACGAGGCCGCGGAGGACGCTCCCACAGCTGGGCTACGAGGCCGCGGAGGACGCTCCCACAGCTGGACTACGAGGCCGCGGAGGACGCTCCCACAGCTGGGCTACGAGGCCGCGGAGGACGCTCCCACAGCTGGGCTACGAGGCCGCGGAGGACGCTCCCACAGCTGGACTACGAGGCCGCGGAGGACGCTCCCACAGCTGGGCTACGAGGCCGTGGAGGACGCTCCCACAGCTGGGCTACGAGGCCGCGGAGGACGCTCCCACAGCTGGACTACGAGGCCGCGGAGGACGCTCCCACAGCTGGGCTACGAGGCCGTGGAGGACGCTCCCACAGCTGGGCTACGAGGCCGCGGAGGACGTTCCCACAGCTGGGCTACGAGGCCGCGGAGGACGCTTCCACAGCTGGGCTACGAGGCCGCGGAGGACACTCCCACAGCTGGGCTACGAGGCCGCGGAGGACCCTCCCACAGCTGGGCTACGAGGCCGCGGAGGACGCTCCCACAGCTGGGGTACGAGGCCGCGGAGGACGCTCCCACAGCTGGACTACGAGGCCGCGGAGGACGCTCCCACAGCTGGGCTACGAGGCCGCGGAGGACGCTCCCACAGCTGGGGTACGAGGCCGCGGAGGACGCTCCCACAGCTGGACTACGAGGCCGCGGAGGACGCTCCCACAGCTGGGCTACGACGGCTTCTGATTACTCTTTCATAAACACAGATCTTATCTTGCATAAACACCAAGAATCTAATAAGCAAAATAAATCCAGTGTGTTGCTTGTTTTTTTGTGGGATATGGAGTTACCAAAGAAATAAATATATTAATAATATTTGCTGAATTGTTACTGTTCATGAACTTCGGAATGTGTTTCAATACGTGAAAGTGAGGTAAATGATGTCTATATTTATATGGTCCAGGTATAATTAGCACACACACCCACAAACACAAACAGTCACTCAGATATGAGCATGAAGTGCTGATTTCATGTGTACTTGAATAGTTACAAATTAAATCAGATTTTAAATAAGGCTTAACAACTTTAACCTACCAACATAATGTAAGCAACATAAGAGTCATAAACACTCACCCACCAACATACTGTTAACCACAAATGGTATTTGTGAAGACTGAAAGATGTAGCCGGGGACTTGAGCCTCCCTTTAACTCTTCGACTCATCAGTGAAAAGAGGGAGTTGCCAAAGGAATGGAAGACAGCCAATGTAGTGCCAATGTGCCAGAATGAAAGGACACAGGAGCCACTAAACTACACAGTAGCTTCGTTATCGACCATTCTCAGTTAGGTGCTAGAGAAGCTTGCAAGGAAACGTCTCTTGGAATACTTAATAATTGAAAATTTCTCGCAAAGCAGAACTTTCAGATGTTCGCTGACCCTTTAGGTCAGCCCCCCCCCCCCAACGCACCATTTAATATTCGGAAAGAAATGAAAAGTAATTAACACTATGCCCATTACAATGGTTCCAAACTGCGTACTTCTAAACGCACTGCCAGACGAGTTAGACTTGAATATAGGGAAATGCGTACACCAGCAATGTTCAAGCGCTTTCAGAAATCCGTAGCTAAGGCGAGGGAGCGCATGACAGAGCTCAGGCAAGATAACTGGGAAACTTTTGTTAACAGTCTCAACTCTCACACCCCCTCAGCCAGGCATGGAAGGTTATTAAAGGAATTAAAAGCGATAAGATCGGCCAAGTAGCACACCCTCACCCTCTACACAGAGCAAACGAGTTAGTCGATGCTTGGGCAACCACCTCTAGCTTCAATAATCTTCCCCCAGACACACAATTTAGATTAAATACTGTTTACAGAGATCGAGAAAGGCTCGTTGACTTCATGCTCCACAAGGAAGATGAATGCAACGTGACATTTACTGAATTTAAGTTACTTTCGGCTGTAAACAAAGGTAAAGCCACATCCTTCAGTGAGGATGATATCACTTATGACATATTGCGTCTGCTTCCTTTAGTACCAGGGAATCCCCTGCTTGAGCTGTATAATATGAGCTATGTTACTGGGGAACTTCCTTTCTCTTGGACCAACAGTATAATCATTCCAATTCCCAAGACAAATCAAGAGAATGCTTTCCCCCAATTTCCCTTACTAACTGCATTTGCAAAACATTCGAGGGAATGGTCCTAAACCGTCTCCTCCATAGAATAGGAACCATGCTATCCTCCCAAATATATGGCTTGAAAGGAGTGTGCATCATTGCATCACCACCTTTCTTACGCTGCACACTGAAAAGTCATATACCACCTTCCTGGATCTCTAGTCTGCCTTTGATACTGTAAACCGACATGTTATCTTGAGGGAGCTTGCGAGAATGAATATTGGTAGTAGGATTCTTTGTTGGATCAGGGGTTACTTATCCAACAGGAAGTCATCTGTATTTTTCCAGGGGCATAGGAGTGTAACAAGAGAGTTCGAACTAGGCACCCCGCAGGGAGGTGTCCTCAGTCCTACCTTATTTATTATCCTTAAAACACGCTGTTAAACTCTGTACCGAGCAAACCCAACGTGCACATCATTAGCTATGCAGCTGATATAATGATACACACCACTGGGTATGCTGATGATATGATGATACACACCACTGGGTATGATAACACGCAGAACACTCTTAACTCTGTATTAGACTCATGTTAGGACCCAGGTTTAGTCATCTCACCAGAGAAAACAAAGATACACAATCGGCGTCCACCCAGGCAGGGAGGAGCTGTTCGCAAGATGCAACTGTCTGATGGCTCCCAGCTTGACTATGTAAACAGATTCAAATACCTTGGCCTTGAGGTGCCACTGTATGGTCCTGTTGTATTCATACTCTGTCGTCAGTATAAAGAGAGGCTCCGAGCTCTCAAGGCTGTTGCAGGTTATCACTCAGGCTATGGTGCCAATGTCAGAATTGTCAAAATGATGTACTTTGCATACATCAGATCTTTAGTGGATTATGCTGCACCTCTGCTTGTTTTGATGCCTGAAAGAAAGCTTGGAGGGCTGGAAAAATTGCAGAACGAAGCCTTGAGGATAATCCTTGGGTGCCCTCGTACCACAAAGATACTTAATATGAGAAAGGAACTTAATATTTCTGATAACGGAGGAATGAGACACCGACAGCATTGGGACCTATTTTATTTAATTTTTTAGTAGAAACAAATAAATAAATTTTTTCAGACCATGTTAATGAACAGGATAACTTGTATAATTTTTCAACAGCATAAATACATGTATAACTTGACTACAATGACTTAATAACATTAATACATATGCTTATATCCGGTAACTAAATAGAACATGGTCTGCAGAACGCGGAATCCTTATTAACTATTGGTACAAGTAAGGCAAACGTTTACATAATTTTCAAGTAGAATCAGGGGTTATAGAGTATCATATAGTGGCCTAACACATGACAGAAATAATGCGCCAATCCCAGACATAATGTGAAATGGTAAATTACTAGTATCTGTAGAATACACCTATAGGACAAATTTAACAATACTCTTACAAGTGAGAGTAAGTAGCTGCGGACAGCGTAATACTTAGGGGCCGGCGCTGCACCCCCACTCGCAGAGCCAGCTGGCCGGACCCCCCCCCCGAAGGGGCGAGTGCCTGCTGGCCGCGTAATGTTTTCAATGTGGAAGCATGAAGACCTCTTGCCTGGCGTAATAGTGAAAAACGTCACTCCTCCACCGTCCGACGTCCTTAATTGTTTCCTGTTCATGCCCGTCAAGTAACAGCTGCGTGGCCCGTCCATTGGGCGGGCGCTGGCCGCGTAAGGCGCATCAGCGTGTAGGGGCGTTGTCTTCTCATCTGACGTTGGGGGCCGTGCCACCAGGAATGGCGTAGCCGCAAGTTCTGCGTCGCGTGGTGTAATTGAGTTTTTTCCTGTCTGCGTCCACATCCGTGCCCGTACACCCGTTACCTCTGCCGTTAAAAAAACAGTCAGGAATTTCCAGAACTGAAAAAAGGTACAGAGTCGGGCGTACATGGCTGTTAAATGCTGCTAGGTAAGCAGCGTCCTGGAAGTGTCCAATGGAGCCCCTTCTGGTGCATGGGTATACAAGGCGGCCGTCTTGATGTCCGCGTGTAGTGGGCGTATTACCTTGTGCCTTCCTCGCGTGCTATGCCCCGCCGCGCCAGGACATCCTCGTGTCGTCGTCATTGCTGTATCCCGCCCTTGCAGAGACTAGCCCAGTGAGGTTGACCCCAGGGCGGGTGAGTAGGTCCTGCGTGTGCCAATCCGAGCAGTCCGTCGGGAGTGTTCATCGTGCGCGATGCTATGCTCTCCATCCATGAGGTGTTCCCTGATGGTCTGTAGTCGTTCTCGTGCGTGCTTCGCGCCACGCCAGGTCGTCCTCGTGGGCGTCGTCGTCGCTGTATCCCGCCCATGCGGAGGCTAGCCTAGCGAGGCTGGCCCCAGTGCAGCTGAGTAGTTCCTTCATTCGCCCATCCGTGCAGTCCATCGAGAGTGTTCTTCGGTGGCAAACCAATGTTCCCCGTCCATTAGGTGTTCCCCGATGGTCTGTAGTCGTTCTGGAAATATTACGGCAGTAAGAGTTGGCAGGGGTGGACATGTGGCATAAGTAGGACAGTGTGGTAAAGCAGGATGTGGGGGGGGGGGGGATTAAAACGCTACAAAACCAAACGAACAGTGCTCCTTGCAACAAGTTGAAAACAACATGGTAGAAGATTCACTAACACATCAAGTTGAGCTAAATAGTATTTGTGATGGCAAAAGCTTGTCTGATGCAGTTTAATGCTGATAAGTGTGAAGTTTTGTGGCTAGGTAATGATGAAAAAGGATTACTAGTCACAAGCGGATGATGTCAGGATTGCGAAGGTAATGCGTGAGAGAACTGGGAATTGCAATTAGTAAGATGGTTAAAACCAAAGGAGCGATGCATGCTCGGTCGTAAATGAGGCGAATAGGACACTGGGCAATATTAATAAAGCATTAGTAACAAGACGCCTGGAGTTGTTCTTCCGTTAATCTTGCACCGAATTTGTGCCTTAGTTAGAATAAGGAATTCTGTATGTTGCGTCATACTATGGACGTAAATAAATTCCCTTTAACATGTACAGTGTAGGAAATTAAAACTGGTTCGATAACATGGTTTGTTAAAATTGTAGACCAATTACCACGAAACGTAGCGGAGGATGGGACCTTCCACTGTTCCAAGCATGTGAAGACATGTACTATAGAACGTCATTAAATTCGCATGAACGTGTAATATACTGCAATTAATGCGTGAAATTGTGAGAACAACCCACACCCCCAAAAATGCCAAGGGGGCACCTCATCAAGCTTGATATTGTGTCAATGCGGGCTGTCGACCACATTTTTCGAACTGGTCGTTAGTCAGAATAAAATGAGCTGTATAATGTCATACGATTTTTCTGGCGAAGCATGCCCGTGCCACCCCTTGAGTGGCTTAATCCTTATCAACCAACCAACAACCGAGCCACTAATTCTAACCACAAATGGGCTGTATAAGAATACCATAGAGACTATCCCCAACAGTCTGTGGATAGAACAAATTAATAATTGATAGAATAAGCGTCCCAGACTGCTACAAGTAAGCGGATTAATGAGTATTAAAAGTCGTTAACATAACTAAGTACTTTTCATCTACGGCTCACCACAGCCCGTGATGCCCGGAACCCCCCGTTCCAGGCAGCGAACTTTTAACAACGACAATTAAGTACTTTAGAATGTCAGTAATAGTAATTCTCAATATCATTTGTATAGATAAAATTAACAAATATAAACTTAGAAAACCTTCATAATTATAGTTTTTTAAATATGTTCCGGAAAACCAGTGACCAATTAATTAAAAGGAAGGCGCGATTGTGAACAGTATTTAATTACGGTAGGGTAGGCCAAGGATGTGACGACGAAATAATGACTAAAAGGGGAAGCAGCAATGTTTAAGGTTTATCGTTAATCAGTGATAACAAATCCAATAAGAACACATCCCAAACTGAGAGAAAAAGCAGCGTGATTAATTAACTATTGTGATTAAAGTTTTAATAAAATAGGTAAGGGTAAGAATGATTGGGGTTGTGAGAATACGTGGCAGCGCGTAGTATTTACAAACTTGGAAAGCCTCAAGACCACAGCGTTACAGGATGAGGGAAATACCATCAGCAAACAAAAGGGGGTTTCAGATTTCCAGAACAGAATACCTAATTACCCCAGTGATGACAGGGATAATAATATAATCGATGTAACATATAATAGAAGTACAAATAACGAATGACCATAATCCTTAAATAATTACTGTATATAAATATGTAGCGTGAATAAGTTAATGAATATGTGAAGGGAAAATTGGCAAGAATTAAATGCCTTAAAGAAGTACAGGATGAAATTTGTAACGTGAGACCCAGCGACCGACAATAAAAATTTCCGCACTTGACTGGCCGAAAATTCCTAAGTAAAGAAAAACATGCAACTACAGAATTACCTAAAGGGAAGCACTAAAAAATATAAAAAACTTCTCTACTTCGCAGAAACAGAAAATAACGTTTGATAAGTAACTGCGTGAATGAGATAAGTCAGTGAAGAGAAAAAAAAAAAAAAAAGAATTAAAAGAGTGTAGACCGCTTGACCTGTAAGTTTTTTAGCTTAAATTCTTAAAGAGTATGAATAGACTTGACTTTAACTGTAATCCTATTGGGACGTGCCATAATGATCTCACGCGCCAATGCTACCGAGGACTGAAGAAGGATTAACGTAAGGTACCCACTAAATGAAACGCACGAGACTGAGAAAAGTTAAGTACCAGTTAAATTAAGCAGCTTAAATATTTAACTATTGTGATTTAAAGTTTCAGTTAATTTATTGAAAGACGAATTGAAAGGGTGTGGGAGAAATGTAACAACATATGTTATTTACAAACTTGTAGATCCACGAGGCCCCAGCGTTTCTAGAAGAGGGAAGTATCGTCACCAACAAAGGAGTAGCCGAAGTAATACAGAACATAGTACCTAAGTACCTCCGAGGTAACAGGAATAATAAAGAAATCCATGTACAATTAATAGAAGAGCTAATAACGAATGACCCTAAGCCTTAGTAAATTAAGGTCTATAATTATGTATCTCGAGTAAGTAATAAGTGTGTAAAGTGTAATTTTTTAAGATTAAGTGGGGATAGTCCGTTTAACCTGAAAGATTTAGGCTTGAAAGCTGAAAGGGGAAAATTAATACTTAATCGTAGCTGTAAACCAACGGGAACGTGGCTTAAAAAGCCCATCCACTGTAAAACTTATATTGAAGAGTAAAACCTTAATATTAACATTAATTCAAAAGGAAAGACTGCAATATCCTGCCCCGAAGGGATTTGATTGTCTTGAACGATCGTGCGCAGGTATTAATTATATTCAAATATAATCCAACATAATAATACAAAGAGAATACTCCGAAGTAATCAATATAATAACTATATGACCCAAATAAAATACATATCAACGTAAAAGTACCCGATAAAATGAATATAAGGAAAAACGGTTCTTTAACCATCACTGAGACCCGCTTGTCTCCGGAGAGACACACACAACAAATTAAAATTGTGGTAACTGAGTCCCGAACAGCCCGCAAAGAACTGCGTCCATTACAGTCAAAAATTAACTGAGTCGATTACATGAAGTCCATCATAGGTTGTCCTCCGTATGCAGGCCGACAAATAAATTGGTTTACCTATTGCGATTAAAGTTTTAATTAAGAAGCGTTAAGCGTAAGATAAGTATAAGATTGGATTAAAGAATAACCACTTAATGTGTAAAACCTCAGCTTATAATCTTAATGCTGGAGATTAAATGCTTAATCTCGTCCGAAGGGAGTTAAATCATGACTGTGACATGCATGTGTCCGTGCGGCACTGACTCCATAAATATAAGGATGATAATAAATATAAGAAATATAAGGTCCAATACAGCGGTTTCCATAGTAAGTTACTCTCCGAATGCGTGGTTCGTTTATCAGCCTCGTGAATTTGCTGATTGCAGATCAGCTGGAACGGGAGCAGTCGGAGGGTCGTCACCTGTTGAATAAAACAATTTTTTGGGGGGAATGTAAAAGGAGATATTCATTTCTGGTGTGTTGAAATAGGGTCCTTGCGTCTGTCCCGTGAGATTTTCGGTGCAGCAAATTATAAAATTTTTATTACCGAGTCCATTGCAATGATCTCCAGCTTCTGAAGTCGTTGTTGGTGGGGCTGCCTGCTACACCAGCGGTCAAACTGGTACAGCCAGCGTCCTGGGACAATCCACGGCCAAGGCAAACCAGCAGCCAGTGAGGCTTCATAAGATAATTTTTTGGGCTTAAACGTCAGACAATAGATCCGGCAATCCAGCAGCGAGGCGGCCACATAATAATTCCGGGCTTAACCGGCAGACATTAGGTCTGGCAATCATAATAATTCCGGGCTCAACCGGCAGACATAGGTCTGGCGAACATAATAATTCCGGGCTCAACCGGCAGACATAGTTCTGGCAATCATAATAATTCCGGGCTCAACCGGCAGACATAGGTCTGGCAATTATAATAATTCCGGGCTCAACCGGCAGACATAGGTCTAGCAATCCAATAGCGAAGGCAGCTGCATAATAATTCCGGGCTCAACCAGCAGACATAGGTCTGGCAATCATAACAATTCCGGGCTTAACCGGCAGACATTAGGTCTGGCAATCATAATAATTCCGGGCTCAACCGGCAGACCTTAGGTCTGGCAATCATAATAATTCCGGGCTCAACCGGCAGACATAGGTCTGGCAATCATAATAATTCCGGGCTCAACCGGCAGACATAGGTCTGGCAATCATAATAATTCCGGGCTCAACCGGCAGACATAGGTCTAGCAATCCAATAGCGAAGGCAGCTGCATAATAATTCCGGGCTCAACCGGCAGACATTAGGTCTGGCAATCATAATAATTCCGGGCTCAACCGGCAGACCTTAGGTCTGGCAATCATAATAATTCCGGGCTCAACCGGCAGACATAGGTCTGGCAATCATAATAATTCCGGGCTCAACCGGCAGACATAGGTCTGGCAATCATAACAATTCCGGGCTTAACCGGCAGACATTAGGTCTGGCAATCCAATAGTGAGGGCGGCTGCATAATAATTCCGGGCTCAACCGGCAGACATAGGTCTGGCAATCATAATAATTCCGGGCTCAACCGGCAGACATTAGGTCTGGCAATCCAATAGTGAGGGCGGCTGCATAATAATTCCGGGCTCAACCGGCAGACATAGGTCTGGCAATCATAATAATTCCGGGCTCAACCGGCAGACATAGGTCTGGCAATCATAATAATTCCGGGCTTAACCGGCAGACATAGGTCTGGCAATCATAATAATTCCGGGCTTAACCGGCAGACATAGGTCTGGCAATCATAATAATTCCGGGCTCAACCGGCAGACATAGGTCTGGCAATCATAATAATTCCGGGCTCAACCTGCAGACATAGGTCTGGCAATCCGATAGCGAGGGTGGCAGCTAGGGCGGCTGTATAATAATTCCGGGCTTATCCGGCAGGCCAGAATTTAAAAAAAAAAATCCGGCGGCGAAGGAGGCTGCATTAAAATTTTTATGCCTAACCCGTAGACAATATTTCTGGCCAATCCAACTCGAGGGCGGATACTGAATAGATAAAATTCCCCGGCTTAACCGGCAGACTATAAGTCTGGCAAGCTAGCGGCTAGGGCAATGGTATATAAGAATTCCGTATTAATCGTCGGACAATCGTCTGTCAATCCAGCAGCGTGGTGAGCTGCATAAAATTTTCCGGGCTTCACCGTCAGACAATAGGTCTGGCAATCCAGCAGCGTGGTGAGCTGCATAAAATTTTCCGGGCTTCACCGTCAGACAATAGGTCTGGCAATCCAGCAGCATGGTGAGCTGCATAAAAAATCCTGGCTTAACCGACAGATAATAATTCTGGCAATCCATCAGCGATGGAGGCTGCATAAGAATTCCGTCTTAAACAGCGGACAATATGTCTAGCAATCCAGCAGCGTGTTGAGCTGCGTAAAAAGGTTCCGGGCTTAACCGGCGGACAATATTTCCGGCAAACCAGCATCGAGGATACTGAATAAAAATTCTCGGGCTTAACCGGCAGACAATAATTCTGGCAAGTTTGGCGGCGCGGGCAAGGCTGTATAAGAATTTCGTCGTAATCAGCGGACAATAGGACTGTTGGCTGCATAACATGTTCTGCCTAGGCATGACCTAGCTGGCCTGGCTAGAGCGGCTGCAGGCCGCGTGGGAAACAGCGCTGGGCACACGCCGACACTTGGGAGGAACCTAGCTTTTACATTTAGAACATCCCTGGAAACACAAACCGAAACTGTCTCTATTTTCCGCTTGTTACAACTTGTAATAAAGTTGTTACATCTTGGCTTAACGTGTTTATGACGTATTAGAACGTTGTTACAACTTGTTATATTGGTTCTTATAACTGGTTAGGTGGTGTTAAAACTTGTTCGAACGTTGTACCAACGTCGTAGTTTCGGTGTGTGTTTGGCGGGATAAGATAACACATTACCTTGGAGAAAGTTGAGTACTGTAGACCGACCCTAGCTTTTCAGCTTGTGAGGTTGAAGGGCCCCCTGAGATAAAGTCAACCAGGGTGGGGCTGTGATCGTGGTACAATCGTAGTTTTCATGGCTTCTTGAAGTCCCAAGAACACAAGAGTCCCAAGTTATTCCTTTTTCTTGCGAAGCGAAGCGTAAAAATTTTTCTTTGACTTGTGAAGCGGGGCGAGGCTGTAGCAAGAAAGAACGCATGTCCCCTCCTCACTTCTTATATAGGCCCCCCGCGGCGCTCCGCACGCTGCGCTGCGGATCGCGCTGTGCAACTGTCTTCTCCTCCATCAGAAATTCCTCCGCATTCCTACGTAATGCAGCGGTTATTTCTGAGCGTTGTTGATCGTGTTACTGAAATTAACTGTCAAATTGGTATAAAAATGCTTAGGCTAACTCATCCTAATCCTTGCACAGAAGCCCTCCAGAATTTCTTTATTGAAGATCAGCATTGTTCCAAATGGATAACAAAAATTGGAACTCAACTCAGAATGTATCAGGTTCATGATTTGTACCAAGAGAAACAACAACGGCACTTTCCTGCACCGTGGGAGGTTACACCCTTTCCAGTTTTAATCCCTCCCTTTCCACCCAAGAAGCAAATTAGAGATCAGCCCAAGCTTCGTCTTGAGGCAAAGCTCAACGCCTTAAGCCATATTGATGCTCTGTACACAGAGCATTCTCTCTCTCAAATTATATACACTGATGGTTCCCTACACCGCACCACGGGTGCAGCTGGAAGTGCAGTTGACAATGGGCGATGGCCTATACTTTGAGTGGGGAGTCCGTATAAACAACTGGGCCTCTACCCTTAAGACTGAACTATTTGCCTTGATCCTTGCACTGAAATGTGTACAAGTCTCCAAACTTGATACATTAATTGTAAGTGACTCCTTATTATCCTTAAATGCTCTCAACTCTTTAAGACATAACTGTAACATTCTCGTGTCCGAAGCTAGACACAAATACAACAAAATTATTAAGGATGGTAACAGAGTCCATTTCATGTGATCTCCATCTCATGTTGGCCTCCGAATGCATGATAGAGCTGATAAGTTAGCCAAAGAATCTGCCTTTAAAGGAGCCGTTGAGTGTAACCTTGGATTGTCAATGAGCAATCTGAGAGCAGCAGTACACCGAGAACTTCAACAAGATCTTGTAGATCTGAGGCAAAGTGAAATTGACACCAGTAATTCCATCTATCATCATACTATCATGCAAGAGGAGCCACACATCTATGGATCATCCAATAAAATCAGCAGACTTCTAGATGTTACTACTGCTCGGCTTAGACTCGGTTACAAGTATCTCTGGGAATTCTCATTATCTGCTGATGTAGACCTGACCAAATGTAAACTGTGTCAACAAAATTATTCGCACACTCTACGTCACTATGTGATGGAGTGCGAAAAGATACGTGAACTTAGAGACAATTCTATAACCAATGTTCCAGCGATGTGTCAATATTTCATTCAAAATGATCTGCTACCATAAATTTTAGCCAAATATCCCCAGTTTGCTAACTGTAGGTAGTAACTAAGTGATTGTAACCTATCCACCGCTGCCCACTGGATGGGGGACGGTGTGCAGGACAAACATATAAATTTTGACACTAGCTCTCCACATATGTCAGTTGCTTAATTTAGAACCTGTACTTGAGGTCGATCTCGAACCCATTGTTGATATGATGACTTATATTGAATTTTGTAACTAGTTCATCAAGATTGTAACTTGTTTAGCTAAATGAATTGTGGGGTTCAGTCCCTGAGCCCATTATGTGCCTCTGTAACCCTTTCCACTACCGCCCACATGATGGGTATGGGGTGCATAATAAGTGAACTAAACTAACATATGGGACTGGTGGGTAATGAAAACAAAACTAAGTTTGAATGTAGAAGTCGGAGGCCCATTATATTGAAAATAAACGGTAAAAATATAGAGTTAATATATATAAATATTTAGGCATTTATGTTGGATATACCCATGAGAGTTTGGAAGCTGAGATGAACAGACTGTTGGGTCAATGTCGGAAGAGATTACAACCTCTGAAGGCCTTGGCATGCTGTGGAAAGGGAGTGGGAGTCCCTGTGCTACGAAAGATATACTTGAGTACTGTAAGATAAGAACATAAGAACAAAGGCAACTGCAGAAGGCCTATTGGCCCATACGAGGCAGCTCCTATTTATAACCACCCAATCCCACTCATATACTTGTCCAACCCGCGCTTGAAACAATCGAGGGACCCCACCTCCAGCACGTTACGCGGTAATTGGTTCCACAAATCAACAACCCTGTTACTGAACCAGTATTTACCCAAGTCTTTCCTAAATCTAAACTTATCCAATTTATACCCATTGTTTCGTGTTCTGTCTTGTGTTGATACTTTTAATACCCTATTAATATCCCCTTTGTTATGTCCATTCACCCACTTGTAAACCTCTATCATGTCACCCCTAACTCTTCGCCTTTCCAGTGAATGCAACTTAAGCTTAGTTAATCTTTCTTCATATGAAAAATTTCTAATTTGGGGAATTAACTTAGTCATCCTACGCTGGACACGTTCAAGTGAATTTATATCCATTTTATAATATGGCTACCAAAACTGAACTGCATAATCTAAATGGGGCCTAACTAGAGCAAGATATAGCTTGAGAACCACACCAGGTGTCTTGTTACTAACGCTGCGATTAATAAATCCAAGTGTCCGATTTGCCTTATTACGAACATTTATGCATTGATCCTTTTGTTTTAAATTCTTACTAATCATAACTCCCAGATCCCTTTCGCAATCCGATTTCGCAATCTCAACACCATCTAGCTCGTATCTTGTAACTCTATCATCATTACCTAACCTCAGAACTTTACATTTATCAGCATTAAACTGCATCTGCCAATCCTTTGACCATTTCAAAACCCTATCTAGATCAACTTGAAGTGATAGTGAGTCCTCCTCCGAATTAATTTCCCTACCGATTTTCGTATCATCGGCAAATTTGCAAATGTTGCTACTCAAACCTGAATCTAAATCATTTATATATATTATAAACAACAGAGGTCCCAGGACAGAGCCTTGAGGCACTCCACTTACAACATTTTCCCACTCTGACTTGATTCCATTTATACTAACTCTCTGTTTCCTTTGGTATAGCCATGCCCTAATCCAGCTTAATATAGCACCCCCAATACCATGCGACTCTATCTTTTTAATCAGTCTTTCATGTGGCACTGTATCAAAAGCTTTGCTAAAGTCAAGGTACACAACATCACAATCCTTACCACTATCAACTGCCTCAACTATGCTAGAATAAAAAGATAACAAATTTGTTAAACATGAACGGCCATTTATAAAACCATGTTGCGACTCAATTATTAATTTATGTTTTTCAAGATGAAGACGAATTTTATTTGCTATTATAGATTCGAGTAACTTTCCCACAATAGACGTTAGGCTAATTGGTCGATAGTTAGACGCAAGTGATCTATCTCCTTTCTTAAAAACTGGTATCACATTAGCAACTTTCCAAAACTCTGGCACTCTGCCTGACTCTATTGATTTATTAAATATGGTTGACAGTGGGTCACAAAGCTCCTCTTTGCATTCTTTAAGCACCCTGGCAAACACTTCATCCGGCCCTGGGGATTTGTTTGGTTTGAGTTTTACTATTTGTTTAAGAACATCCTCCCTGGTAACTGCTAAACTCGTCAACCTGTCCTCGTCCCCACCCACATAGACTTGTTCGGCTGAAGGCATATTGTTAAGTTCTTCTTTAGTAAATACAGATACAAAATATTTATTAAAAATACTACTCATCTCTTCATCACTATCTGTTATATGACCTGTCTCAGTTTTTAATGGACCTATCCTTTCCCTAGTCTTAGTACGATATAACTGAAAAAAACCTTTAGGATTTGTCTTTGCTTGCCCTGCTATGCGAACTTCATAGTTTCTTTTTGCTTTCCTTATCTCATTTTTAACATTTCTAACCAGTTGTACGAATTACTGTTCTAAAGTGACCTCCCCATTTTTAATCCTTTTGTACCAAGCTCTCTTTTTACCTATAAGGTTCTTCAAATTCTTTGTTATCCACTTTGGGTCATTAGTATTCGATCTATTCAATTTGTATAGTATACTACGTTCCTGTGCTTTGTTTAGAATATTCTTAAATAAGTTATATATTGAATCCACATCGAAATCCCCATTTAAGTCACCTATCGCTGGGTTCATGTCTCGCTCCAAGACCGGTCCACATCCCATACCCAAGACTTTCCAATCAATTTGACCCAAAAAATTTCTTAGGCTATTAAAATCAGCTTTTCGAAAATCTTGCACTTTAACAGAATTTTCTCCTACTGGTCTATTCCATTCTATGCTAAATCTGATTTAAATAAATAAATAAATAAATATGTTTATTAAGGTAAGGTATATACATACAAGTGATGATACATTAATGGATTGATATATAGATAGAGCTAGTACATACAATGCCTAAAGCCACTATTACGCAATGCGTTTCGGGCAAGAAAAACATTAATATAAGAACATAAGAACAAAGGTAACTGCAGAAGGCCTATTGGCCCATACGAGGCAGCTCCTATTCTATAACCACCCAATCCCACTCATATACTTGTCCAACCCGCGCTTGAAACAATCGAGGGACCCCACCTCCACCACGTTACGCGGCAATTGGTTCCACAAATCTACAACCCTGTTACTGAACCAGTATTTACCCAAGTCTTTCCTAAATCTAAACTTATCCAATTTATACCCATTGTTTCGTGTTCTGTCCTGTGTTGATACTTTTAATACCCTATTAATATCCCCCTTGTTATGTCCATTCACCCACTTGTAAACCTCTATCATGTCGCCCCTAACTCTTCGCCTTTCCAGTGAATGCAACTTAAGCTTTGTTAATCTTTCTTCATATGAAAGATTTCTAATTTGGGGAATTAACTTAGTCATCCTACGCTGGACACGTTCAAGTGAATTTATATCCATTCTATAATATGGCGACCAAAACTGAACTGCATAATCTAAATGGGGCCTAACTAGAGCAAGATATAGCTTGAGAACCACACCAGGTGTCTTGTTACTAAGAACATAAGAACATAAGAACAAAGGTAACTGCAGAAGGCCTATTGGCCCATACGAGGCAGCTCCTATTCTATAACCACCCAATCCCACTCATATACTTGTCCAACCCGTGCTTGAAACAATCGAGGGACCCCACCTCCACAATGTTACGCGGCAATTGGTTCCACAAATCAACAACCCTGTTACTGAACCAGTATTTACCCAAGTCTTTCCTAAATCTAAACTTATCCAATTTATATCCATTGTTTCGTGTTCTGTCCTGTGTTGATACTTTTAATACCCTATTAATATCCCCCCGGTTATGTCCATTCATCCACTTGTAAACCTCTATCATGTCACCCCTAACTCTTCGCCTTTCCAGTGAATGCAACTTAAGCTTTGTTAATCTTTCTTCATATGAAAGATTTCTAATTTGGGGAATTAACTTAGTCATCCTACGCTGGACACGTTCAAGTGAAATTATATCCATTCTATAATATGGCGACCAAAACTGAACTGCATAATCTAAATGGGGCCTAACTAGAGCAAGATATAGCTTGAGAACCACACCAGGTGTCTTGTTACTAACGCTGCGATTAATAAATCCAAGTGTCCGATTTGCCTTATTACGAACATTTATGCATTGATCCTTTTGTTTTAAATTCTTACTAATCATAACTCCCAGATCCCTTTCGCAATCCGACTTCGCAATCACAACACCATCTAGCTCGTATCTTGTAACTCTATCATCATTACCTAACCTCAGAACTTTACATTTATCAGCATTAAACTGCATCTGCCAATCCTTTGACCATTTCAAAACCCTATCTAGATCAACTTGAAGTGATAGTGAGTCCTCCTCCGAATTAATTTCCCTACCGATTTTCGTATCATCGGCAAATTTGCAAATGTTGCTACTCAAACCTGAATCTAAATCATTTATATATATTATAAACAACAGAGGTCCCAGGACAGAGCCTTGAGGCACTCCACTTACAACATTTTCCCACTCTGACTTGATTCCATTTATACTAACTCTCTGTTTCCTTTGGTATAGCCATGCCCTAATCCAGCTTAATATAGCACCCCCAATACCATGAGACTCTATTTTTTTAATCAGTCTTTCATGTGGCACTGTATCAAAAGCTTTGCTAAAGTCAAGGTATACAACATCGCAATCCTTACCACTATCAACTGCCTCAACAATGCTAGAATAAAAAGATAACAAATTTGTTAAACATGAACGGCCATTTATAAAACCATGTTGCGACTCAATTATTAATTTATGTTTTTCAAGATGAAGACGAATTTTATTTGCTATTATAGATTCGAGTAACTTTCCCACAATAGACGTTAGGCTAATTGGTCGATAGTTAGACGCAAGTGATCTATCTCCTTTCTTAAAAACTGGTATCACATTAGCAACTTTCCAAAACTCTGGCACTCTGCCTGACTCTATTGATTTATTAAATATGGTTGACAGTGGGTCACAAAGCTCCTCTTTGCATTCTTTAAGCACCCTAGCAAACACTTCATCCGGCCCTGGGGATTTGTTTGGTTTGAGTTTTACTATTTGTTTAAGAACATCCTCCCTGGTAACTGCTAAACTCGTCAACCTGTCCTCGTCCCCACCCACATAGACTTGTTCGGCTGAAGGCATATTGTTAAGTTCCTCTTTAGTAAATACAGATACAAAATATTTATTAAAAATACTACTAACGCTGCGATTAATAAATCCAAGTGTCCGATTTGCCTTATTACGAACATTTATGCATTGATCCTTTTGTTTTAAATTCTTACTAATCATAACTCCCAGATCCCTTTCGCAATCCGACTTCGCAATCACAACACCATCTAGCTCGTATCTTGTAACTCTATCATCATTACCTAACCTCAGAACTTTACATTTATCAGCATTAAACTGCATCTGCCAATCCTTTGACCATTTCAAAACCCTATCTAGATCAACTTGAAGTGATAGTGAGTCCTCCTCCGAATTAATTTCCCTACCGATTTTCGTATCATCGGCAAATTTGCAAATGTTGCTACTCAAACCTGAATCTAAATCATTTATATATATTATAAACAACAGAGGTCCCAGGACAGAGCCTTGAGGCACTCCACTTACAACATTTTCCCACTCTGACTTGATTCCATTTATACTAACTCTCTGTTTCCTTTGGTATAGCCATGCCCTAATCCAGCTTAATATAGCACCCCCAATACCATGAGACTCTATTTTTTTAATCAGTCTTTCATGTGGCACTGTATCAAAAGCTTTGCTAAAGTCAAGGTATACAACATCGCAATCCTTACCACTATCAACTGCCTCAACAATGCTAGAATAAAAAGATAACAAATTTGTTAAACATGAACGGCCATTTATAAAACCATGTTGCGACTCAATTATTAATTTATGTTTTTCAAGATGAAGACGAATTTTATTTGCTATTATAGATTCGAGTAACTTTCCCACAATAGACGTTAGGCTAATTGGTCGATAGTTAGACGCAAGTGATCTATCTCCTTTCTTAAAAACTGGTATCACATTAGCAACTTTCCAAAACTCTGGCACTCTTCGCAATCCGACTTCGCAATCACAACACCATCTAGCTCGTATCTTGTAACTCTATCATCATTACCTAACCTCAGAACTTTACATTTATCAGCATTAAACTGCATCTGCCAATCCTTTGACCATTTCAAAACCCTATCTAGATCAACTTGAAGTGATAGTGAGTCCTCCTCCGAATTAATTTCCCTACCGATTTTCGTATCATCGGCAAATTTGCAAATGTTGCTACTCAAACCTGAATCTAAATCATTTATATATATTATAAACAACAGAGGTCCCAGGACAGAGCCTTGAGGCACTCCACTTACAACATTTTCCCACTCTGACTTGATTCCATTTATACTAACTCTCTGTTTCCTTTGGTATAGCCATGCCCTAATCCAGCTTAATATAGCACCCCCAATACCATGAGACTCTATTTTTTTAATCAGTCTTTCATGTGGCACTGTATCAAAAGCTTTGCTAAAGTCAAGGTATACAACATCGCAATCCTTACCACTATCAACTGCCTCAACAATGCTAGAATAAAAAGATAACAAATTTGTTAAACATGAACGGCCATTTATAAAACCATGTTGCGACTCAATTATTAATTTATGTTTTTCAAGATGAAGACGAATTTTATTTGCTATTATAGATTCGAGTAACTTTCCCACAATAGACGTTAGGCTAATTGGTCGATAGTTAGACGCAAGTGATCTATCTCCTTTCTTAAAAACTGGTATCACATTAGCAACTTTCCAAAACTCTGGCACTCTGCCTGACTCTATTGATTTATTAAATATGGTTGACAGTGGGTCACAAAGCTCCTCTTTGCATTCTTTAAGCACCCTAGCAAACACTTCATCCGGCCCTGGGGATTTGTTTGGTTTGAGTTTTACTATTTGTTTAAGAACATCCTCCCTGGTAACTGCTAAACTCGTCAACCTGTCCTCGTCCCCACCCACATAGACTTGTTCGGCTGAAGGCATATTGTTAAGTTCCTCTTTAGTAAATACAGATACAAAATATTTATTAAAAATACTACTCATCTCTTCATCACTATCTGTTATTTGACCTGTCTCAGTTTTTAATGGACCTATCCTTTCCCTAGTCTTAGTACGATATAACTGAAAAAACCCTTTAGGATTTGTCTTTGCTTGCCCTGCTATGCGAACTTCATAGTTTCTTTTTGCTTTCCTTATCTCTTTTTTAACATTTCTAACCAGTTGTACGAATTCCTGTTCTAAAGTGACCTCCCCATTTTTAATCCTTTTGTACCAAGCTCTCTTTTTACCTATAAGGTTCTTCAAATTCTTTGTTATCCACTTTGGGTCATTAGTATACGATCTATTCAATTTGTATGGTATACTACGTCCCTGTGCTTTGTTTAGAATATTCTTAAATAAGTTATATATTGAATCCACATCGAAATCCCCATTTAAGTCACCTATCGCTGGGTTCATGTCTCGCTCCAAAACCGGCCCACACCCCATACCCAAGCCTTTCCAATCAATTTGACCCAAAAAAATTCTTAGGCTATTAAAATCAGCTTTTCGAAAATCTGGCACTTTAACAGAATTTTCTCCTACTGGTCTGTTCCATTCTATGCTAAATCTGATTTCTTTGTGATCACTGCTCCCTAGCTCACTCCCTATTTCGATGTCATTAATTTGCGTTTCCCTGTTAGTTAACACTAAATCTAAAATATTATTTTCCCGTGTTGGTTCCTTAATGTGTTGCGTAAGAAAGCAATCGTCAATTAATTCTAGAAAATCTTCTGCTTCACTATTCCCTGTTTTGTTCAACCAGTTTATTCCGCTAAAATTAAAGTCACCCATGACATAAATACTGTTAGATCTAGATGCTCTAGATATTTCATCCCATAGATGCTTTGCTTCCATTCTGTCTAAATTTGGTGGCCTATATATTACTCCTATTATAATATTATTAGCTTTTTCGTTTAATTCAATCCAAATAGTTTCTGTGTGTGGCTCTGTTTTGATTCCCTCTTTGAGACTACA